>OX438853.1:1800000-2361979 GCA_949315975.1 Eudonia truncicolella | reverse complement strand
CTCAAAAAAAACAGAACTCACACGTAGACATAAACACACCTTTACACCTTGGATCTCGGATCAGCTCGGAGGGTAGCTGTTGCGAGATTCCATGTCCGCGAGAGTTTGTCTATATGTTCGTTGCTCGAGCGCTTTTGTATGAAGCTTACTTTTCGCAGTCATATTTTGTGCTAAATCCATGGGGGGAGGGGAGGGGATCGGATGGCATCACGGTACTAGAGCGTTCGGATCGGATGCAATAAGTGCTGGCTACATAGAAGAGTTAACATTTTGCCATACAAATTCTCGTTTTCGGTTTCGTAATAGTATGAATACAGATAGTGAACAAAATTTACACTAAGCACCATGACAGAGATTTTCTTAGACATTGTTTTTGCTAAGTAGATAAATTACTACTCCTTTTACTTGTCATGTGGTGTTTACCTTTAATTAGTTTTTTGTATTTACCTGTTGTTACTTATATTGTATGTATTATAGTGAATGTGTTAATACAGAAACTGTTGGTAGGCCTTTTAAAATAAATAAATAAGTCTAGACGATAGGGGCCCCGAAACGTGTAGTGCTTAGGGGCCTAAACAGAATGTTTGTAAATAGGTGTATATTCCCGAAACATCGCAATGCAACCAAGTATATAGGACACTGTGATAACATACAAAATAATATTTAGGTAGATTTAATTTTCCTTAAAAAAAATATATATTTTTTACATTTACGTTTACGGTATGTCAGAAGGGTGCAGGTTCAAATCCTGCTCGTGGAAATTTTTTCAACATTGTGTTTTTGTAATTTGTTTCGCAACAAAATTTGCGTTAAAATTATATAAACAAAACAAAAACTTTTTATAAATAGCTTGTCTACTTCTTAACTGATCTTAGTATTTGTAAAAATATTATGATCGGGTGTTAATGACGGTAGTTGTTGACATTGAATGGGTGCCTTTGGCTTTCAAAGTAAAAAGTAAATAGTGTTGAATAATTTCGGCGGGCTGGTTAGAACCACGATAGCTCAATTGGAAGAGCACCTGACCCGGTATGTCAGAAGGGTGCAGGTTCAAATCCTGCTCGTGGAAATTTTTTCAACATTGTGTTTTTGTAATTTACGTTTCAGTTTGACCTAGGGTTGTAACTTTACAGTTTAACTTAGTAACAAAGAACCTCAGTGTCTCGGTCATGTGGTGGTTATGTTAAATTCATCATTTTCCAGGGTTCTATAAACGGTAGTACCCTGTCTGCCATATTCGGGATTATACAGGTCATTACCAAACAGACTGAACACGGCTTAGTCCGGTTCTGGATAGAAGTGGAACAATTTGCCGCCCAAACACCACAACACAGACCAGTTTACCTAGTTTTATTAACGATTAAATAAATTAAATACAAGACACAAGGTTACTACTTAGACATAATTATCTAACAGAACCGATAACACCAAATTTGTCCTTAGCTTTAGTGCGTAGATCTTTAGCTGGTTTGCATGTTAAACAAGCAAAGCGGTGAAAAGAGTTTTTTTCTAAATTATTATTAATTATATTTATTTTCTTTATTTATTTTTTCTTTTATAAATTTACATTTTTAAATATTAAACAAAATAAATAAAACATTTAAAAATATAAAAAAATAGGGGTCATCCGGCATCGGGACCAGGGGCCCGACCGCCTAACCGATTGCTTTGGCTACGTGTATAGTTTATGACGTCATCTTGTCATCTAGCTAATAGGTATAGGCATATATCTATAGCTATAGCCTATAGCTTTCGATATTGCTTTCACAGGCGGTACGAAATGACAAGATGACGTCATAAACTATACACGTAGCCAAAGCGATCGGTTAGGCGGTCGGGGGGAAGGGCCCAAGCTACCGGTGGTTAGGGCTCCAGAGATAGGAACCTCCTCACAATGCGTGCCGTATTGAGGAGACTGCCTTCTGAATAAGGCCCTTTATCCAGCCGCCTAACGAGAGCCTCATTAGATGTTGATCGAGGCTCTTGGCCATCAGGCCGTTGGCCGTAACAACAATCGGTACGATGACAGCCGAATCCACATTCCACATGTCGACAACCTCGTGTGCTAAGTCGAGATATTTGATTTGTTTCTCTTTCTCAGCTTTCACGAGGTTCTCATCATGGGGAATGGTGATATCGACAATCATCGTGCGGCGCGCTAATCGATCTATCACCACAATGTCAGGCTTATTGGCTACAATAGTCCTGTCGGTGACGATAGATCGATCTTAGTACAACGTGACATGGTCATTTTCGAGAACTGGGTCGGGTACATACTTGTAGTACGGTACCTCAGAATCCACAAGTTTGTATTTCAAAGCAAGTTGCTGGTGGACAATCCTGGCCACTTGGTTATGCCTATGCAAGTACTCGCCGTTAGCCAGACGAGAACAGCCAGAAATAATATGTCTGATAGACTCACCCGGACGGTGGCATGCCCGACATATGTCAACCGTCCCATCCTTCATAATATATTTCCGGTAGTTCTTCGTCAGCATAACTTAGTCCATAATTTTATTATTATTATTACTAAAATAGAATTAAGGTTTTTTGTGTACTAACAAATCTTTTTGATTTTTGTTTTTTGTTTTTGTTACTAACATAGGATTAAGGTTTTTGTGTAGGTACCTACTAACAATCTGTGGACTCTTTGGTATGAAAATAAATGATTTTTTTAGACCAACTTTTCAGCGTTTTGACAGGGAAGTGGCACCGTTGGTCGACACCTTAACCCAATGGCCGACACCATTTTCATCGCCAACTACTATTAAAGACGTTCATTGAAATTTTACGGAACGACAGTTAGGAAGCATATGGTCTGCATTCAACTGTTGTTAAATACTAAAATCAGCTTGATGGCGCAGTGGTTAGCGCGCTGGGGCTGAAGTTAAGCAACTTTGGCAATGGCCGGTCATCGGATGGGTGACCAATAGTTTATCATCTCTCGCTCCTCCGCGCTTCGGAAGGCACGTTAAGCCGTTGGTCCCGGCTACATTAGCAGTCGTTAACACCGCACTGAGCCCGCGTGGTAAGGCTCGTGCCCCAGCAGTAGGAACATAAAATGAGCTGATGATGATGATGGTGATGACTAAAATCAGTTGCTGGCTCCTGTAGAACACGTAACGATTATAAAAGCTAAGTAACATAAACAATGTCGGCATGTCGAATGGGTGATCTAAGAATGGCCGTAAACGCTTATCCTTTAAACACGATACCAACATTATTGTTATGGCGCTCGACTTAGATAACAGTCAGGCGGACTTAAAACAAGCGCTATCACAAACAAAACGTAAATTTAGACAGACTTAACAAGCACTGAAAACAAACGAAATAAAAAAAAATAAAAAACAATTAAATGTCTCTGATTATTCTCTTTACCAAATCCCAAATGACATACTGATCAGACCTGTAGAGATTAATGTTTATCAATAACACAATATAAATAAAAAACACAAAAAATATATAAAGCTTTTTAAAGAAATAGCAAAAAGGTTAGTCTACATCACAGGAGACCGAAGAGCTGGCAGCTACCTCGGACAAAGAATTAGTCTAGCTATTCAAAGGGGGAACGCTGCCAGTATCTTCGGAACCTTGCCTAAAAGGACTCCTTTTAATAATATATTTTAGATAGTTATTATATTATATATTTTTTTTAAGAAAAAGCTTATTAGATTCAATTTTATCATTAATGTTTTCACTATTATAAAGGCTTAATTGAATAAACATAGTTACATAAAAAATATATTACTTCTAAGTGTATATAAGAAACAACATGGCAATATTTTAATTCTCCTCTCTTAGCTTTAGCAGCTGCTTTCTCGCTATACAAATTCCAGTTTTCGTAAAAACTCTTTTTAAACACCTTGGATTTAAAAGCTGTGATCGATGTTACATAAAATTCAAAAGCTATCTTTTTCCACAAAAACGTTGCTTTAAAGGAGGAGCTCGATGGCGCAGTGGTTAACGCGCCCGGTCTGCGAGTGCTGAGGTTAAGCAACTTTCGCATAGGTCGGGTCATTGGATGGGTGACCAAAAATGTATCATCTCGAGCTCCTTCGTGATTCGGAAGGCACGTAAAGTCGTTGGTCTCGGCTGCATTAGCAGTCGTTAACAACCACCAATCCGCACTGGGCCCGCGTGGTGGTTTTATGGCCTGTTCTCCCTATCCATCCATAGGGAAGGCTCGTGCCCCAGCACTGACATGAAATGGGGATATAATAGAGCTGATGATGATGATGATGATGATTCCACAATAACAGAATAACATTTTTCACGAATACTCACTGCAGCGTCGGCGCAGGCGGCTTCAGAAGCCTCCTATTCTCCTCCACAGTGTCTTTCTCTTCCTCCTTGTCCGACGCGATTTCCGCGTCTATGGTCATTTGGAACTTCTGTATTAACTCCGCTGGCAACACTTCCGTATCCTCGTCGTAAGATGGCGCCTCATTGTCGCCGATAACGAAACGCTTGGACGTCCTCCGTTTAGTTAACATGTTTACGAGGCCCCACAGGTAACTTATTGTACGTATTAATAGTTATGTTAGCTGTTTTATCTTCATATACACATTTCAATTATGTTGCACTAAGGTTTGGCAGATAAAAAGTTTTGTTGAAGTCACAAATTCACAATTTTATTTTCGTATTTATTCGATATGATATGATATGATGAGAAAAGAGTTGAAATAATTTTAAATTAAAATTATATTCTATATGCATCGGTGGCAACCCCTTGGGGTTAGCTTAAATTCCCGATCGGGCAAAGTTTCGTAGCATTTCGTAGCGTAGCTTGGATTTCTATCACCAACCCGCATTTGGCAAACGTGGGGATTAACTTGATTTCAATGGTGGAGGTATTTTCCCACAGTGGAACGGTTTATACACTCGGGTAAGAGTACCGGTTTGCCGGCCAGTTCGCACATTATTTCGAATAATACGTTGTAGAAGTAAAATGCTTCAAAATTGCTAAAATCCTTTTTATGACGTATATGTAAAACGACTGGAAAGCATCCAAAAGCGATTTTTATGGCACTTGACGTTTTCGTGTAACTTGGGCAAGAATGTTTTAAAATATTTTGAGAGATTAGACCATTTTAAGATCAGTTCTCTATCGGATCGTAGACGTATGCACGACCTCATGTTTCTCTATAGGCTAGCGAATGGCATCCTTGATGTCCCGTGTTTACTAAAATCGCTGTCATTCAATGTACCCTTAAAGCTTCCACGGGCATCAAGAAGTAACATCCTTGTAGACCAGCCTTGCAGGTCTAACCTTGGTCAGAATGCACCTTTGAATCGTATCATAAGGGAGTTTAATGGTACAGCTAAAACCAAGAGTTTGGACTTGTTCATGAGTGACATTCGCAGCTTTAGGAAGTCTCTCATCTCTTGATATATGTTGTATGCGACATAAGTATTTATATTTCTTTTTTTGCAATTGTTATTTAAATTTTTCATATTTAATATTTACTTCAATTCCCTTTTTATCATAATTACGGAGGTACTATTTTTTTTTGTTAATCCTATTCACGTAATTGCATGCAGTCTTCACCTATAATTATGTTGACATTAAGCTAAAATCTATTTTTGAAATGTTCTGTTTACGATATCAATGATGTTAAATATGTTGGTGATCATTTGAATAAATAAATAAATAAATAAATAAAATGAACCATTTTTTTTTTAATTTGCTGGCTTTTCGATCTGGGCGCACTTCACGATTCATTATCCGGTAGCATATCCTCGAATATTAACTATTATTTTGTGCTCTCAGTCGTCATTGTAAAATTACGATACCTTGTTAATTTTTTAAAACTTTGACACTTTAATTAAGTAGGTATTTGGTGTGAGGAAGCGTGCATTTAGCAAAAAAAAAATAGCAGTGTAAGTACTAATTTTCTAAGGTAAGTTATTGTACACTTTAAAAAAAGGACACAGTGATGAAAAAAAATTATGAGCGGAATTCGAACCCGCCCCCCATGATATGCCGGGTCAGGTGCACTGCCAACTATGCTATCGTGGCTCAATCCAACTCGCCGAAATTAATCAACACTATCTACTTTTATTTTATAAGCCAAAGGAGCCCTATTCAATTAAATTGTAGTTTGTTTGCAACAAAATTTGCGTAAAATTATATGTAAAATAAATCATAAATTATTGTTATCCAGTAAAATTACAATGAAATTCTATAAGTATTATTTATATGACAATGAAAACTGGTTTTGAACACTGGTTACACTATGTATGATGCATGGCGTTCCTTTTCGAAGCTTCTATTCTGTTTATATTAATACAGGAACTTAAAAAATATAAAATATAAAATAAAATATAAATAAATTAACAAATAATAAATAAATTAGTAAATATAATATAAATTTAAAATATCGAGTTTAAGACAGTTAACTAAACATCTCCATACTTGTGAATACAGGAGCTTGAAGAATCGAGTTTTGAGGTGTTAACTAAAGATCTTCAGACATGTGAATATGGGAGCTTGAGGTATTGAGTTTTGAGGCGTGTTTATTTTATACATTAGTTTTAATTATCGTTTAAGTATATGAAGGTACACAGGCTACCAACTAATTATGAGACGACCAACACTTCAGTCTCCCTGTGACCACGGACCCTGCAAACGGTTTGAAACGTAAGGATAATTAATATTAATTAAAACTAATATAAAAAATAAACGCGAGTAGATCCGTGAAAGTTGTTTCATTTCAATGTGTAGTGTTCGCGTAATACTAAACAATCCTACTAATATTGAAAACGCGAAAGTTTGTAAGTATGGATGGATGTTTGTTACTCTTTCACGTAAAAACTACTGAATGGATTTTAATGAAACTTTCCTCGTATACAGAGCATAACCCAGACCAGCATATAGGATATTTTTTTTACTGTAGTCTTCGCGAACGAAGTCGCGGGCAACAACTAGTGTCTCCATACATGTGAATACGGGAGCTTGAAGTATTGAGTTTTGGTGTAGTGTACCAAAGAATTCTATACGTGTGAAGGCCATATCACCCCAGTAGTGATTACTTAGAATCTTACACTCAAGTTGAAGGTCAAAAGATCGACGAATGTTTACACGGCTTACGTCACAAGTGGTGGCGTTTCGCATCCGTGATGCCGTGTTAACATAATGTTTTGTGAGTGGCGCAAGAGCGTTAAGGCATCTCAACGATGGATTCGCACGTGTTTATACATATTTGGTTAATTATAAATATAAAAAAAACACAAATGTTGAAAAAAAATCCACGAGCAGCCCCCCAACCGCCTAACTCTATCGCCATCGCTCTCGCTATCGCGCTCTATAGTTTATGGCGTTATCTTGTCATTTCTAAAGCGATATGAAAGCAATATGAAAGCAATATCAAAAGGTATGGCTTATAGCTTTCGATATTGCTTTTATATCGCTTTCGAAATGACAAGATTACGCCATAAACTATAGAGCGCGATAGCGAGAGCGATAGCGATAGACTTAGGCGGTAGGCCCCCAGGATTTGAGCCTGCACCCTTCTGACATACAGGGTCAGGTGCTCTCCCAATTGAGCTATCGTGGTTCTAACCACGATAATGACAGTAGTTGTTGACATTGAATGGGCGCCTTTGGCTTTCAAAGTAAAAAAGTAAATAGTGTTGAATAATTACGGTGGGCTGGTTAGAACCACAATAGCTCAATTGGGAGAGTACCTGACCCGGTATGTCAGAAGGGTGCAGGTTCAAATCCTGCTCGTGGATTTTTTTTCAACATTTGTGTTTTTGTAATTTGTTTCGCAACAAAATTTGCGTTAAAATTATATAAACCCTCTTAACTCGCAACGATAATTTTCATAGTTGAGCGTCGACTGCGAAAGAGGCTAGCGGAGAGTCTCAACTAATTAAACTAATAATAATATTAATGACCTCGCTCATTTCGCGGTCGAGCCCGGGCTTCAAACAGGGTCCATGTAAGTTGTAAGTGTAATGTGTAATGTTTGCAGCCACATCTGCAATAAATAAATAAAAATGATCTGACCACTGAGCTACCGAGACAACTCAGAAGAATTGATAAATATAGGTATATATATACGTTTTTAAATAAATTAAAATTGTATGCTTCTGTTACGTAATATCTTTAATAGGTTTACCAAGGACTTCAAATATTGATATCTGTGCAAGCAATACAAGTTATAAGAGGTAGGTATTTTGTATCTATATATTTTGAAGAATATTCTACTAAGGTGAGTAGGTAGGTATTTTGTAGTCGATGTGGTTCGGGGTAGGGGTTTTGTTGTTTTGTAGTTTAAAGTTAAGTTTAAGGTTTTTAAGTCCGTTTTAGCGGCTCGATGGCGCAGTGGTTAGCGCGCCCGGTCTGCGATTGTTAAGGTTAAGCAACTTTCGCAGATGCCGGTCATCGGATGGGTGACCAAAAATGTATCATCTCGAGCTCCTCCATGCTTCGGAAGACACGTTGGTCCCGTAAGCAACTTCCCAAGTCATCGCCAACTCATTTTGTGTCCCCTTTTCATTTTATGCTGGGGCTCGAGCCTTCTTTAAAGGGAGAACGGGCCATAAACCAATACACTGGCCTAGTGCGGATTGGTGGTTGTTAACGACTGCTAATGCAGCCGGGACCAACGGCTCTACTCTACAAAAATACTAAAAAGTTACTAAAAACTAAAATTTTTATGTATCTTTGTAAGGGCTTCAGTACAACAGGGTTCGCCCTGGTACCCTGAGGCGCAACGTTAACGATATGACATATCTAGCAACAAAGTACTCGTCAAGACGAATCATACGAGCCCAAACTCGATGGGGTTGTGTCGTTTAATTACCGAGATCCTATGGCCATCTTCCAGCTCCATCATCAGACCCTGGTTACCATCTAGCACCAAAGTACTCGTCAAGACAAATCATACGAGCCCAAACTCGATGGCGTTGTGTCGTTTAATTACCGAGATCCTATGGCCATCTTCCAGCTCCATCATCAGACCCTGGTTACCAACTAGCACCAAAGTACTCGTCAAGACGAATCATACGAGCCCAAACTCGATGGGGTTGTGTCGTTTAATTACCGAGATCCTATGGCCATCTTCCAGCTCCATCATCAGACCCTGGTTACCAACTAGCACCAAAGTACTCGTCAAGACGAATCATACGAGCCCAAACTCGATGGGGTTGTGTCGTTTAATTACCGAGATCCTAAAGCCATCTTCCAGCTCCATCATCAGACCCTTGTTACTATCTAGCACCAAAGTACTTGTCAAGACGGATCATACGGGCTCAAACTCGATGGGGTAATTAACCGAGATCCTAAAGCGATCTTCCAGCTCCATCATCAGACCCTGGTTACCATCTAGCACCAAAGTACTCTTCAAGATGAATCATACGAGCCCAAACTCGATGGGGTTGTGTCGTTTAATTACCGAGATCCTAAAGCCATCTTCCAGCTCCATCATCAGACCCTGGTTACTATCTAGCCTATCGTAAAATAGCCTGTCGTCATAGCAACAATAGCAACAATAGTTGTTAACCTTATCGTCACTTATCGTAAAGTGAGGGGAAGGATAAAAGCTTCCACATAAAATAATAACAATGTATTGTTCACCGAGAGGAGAAAGTGACCGATTACCGTCGAGGGTGTCGTTTGACTTTAAAACACCTGAGATCGGGAATCGCAGTTTCTCTCGAGTGATACATAGTGCTTTATACTACACCTACAAGGAAAATAAAAAACGAAATCTTTACTAATTGAAATTTATATTGAAATTGTTGCAGTTAGTGAAGCTTAATGTAACACTTTTTCCATTAATGTTTGTTTGAGATGTTTGCGACAATGTAGGAGGAATAACTAACTGGCTGTGCTGTTGGCACTGCGCTCGTAGAAGGCTGTGGTGCCAGAGGGGCAACTGGCTGCTGAGGGGCATTTGGCATCGCCGCGCTCGTAGATGGTTGAGGAGATGAGTCTTGATGCACATTAATCGATCCCGATATTTGGTTATTTATTCGTGTTTTGTTTTCTACGGAATTCTCTATGTAACCATCTGCAACAGCGGACGATTTCCAACCACCGTGGCGTTTTATTGTGGTTAAAACAGCACCAGTATCGGCAAGAATAGTCGCTGAAGTTCTGCGAAAGCAGTGGCCAGTGTATTCTAGTGGATTGAGTAAATTAAGGTAGGAAGCTATTTCTCTTGGCACAGTACTTATTTTGTTTTTCCCAATTACTTGTTTCGTACATTTTTTGTTTTTATATTGTAGTAAAAACCGATTGGTTTTGGGGTCACTGGGGCGAATTTCGTTATATTTCTTTATTATCTCAGAAAATAAGCCCGATATAACAAATGATCGCTGAATTTTGGTTTTTGTGTTAGGAATATTGACAATTATTCGATTTTCGAGGATTTCGATATCATCTGTTGTCATATCCACAAGTTCTTGCGAACGACAGGCCCCATTTACTCCTAAAATCAAAATAACCTGTAAACAAAAATATCAAACATGAAAACCTAGTAGATTTCTACTCATAAATAGGTACGTAATAAATCATAAACCAGTGCATTTTGTTCATAAACTTACCTTCATCAACAAATATTTGTCATCTGGAGCATTCTGCAAAAAGGAATAAACATCCTTTGTAGTAAGCACTTTTGATTTCTTACTACGGAATCCCTCCGACTTTCTTTTCAGAAATGCTGTAAGTTTTTTGTATTCTTGAATATTTATGTCGTTTCTTGTCAATATAGTACTTTTCAACATTGAGTATATAGACCATAACGTACTTGGTTTGTATTTTTGCGCTTTTTCACTGAAATACGCTAGCAAAACAGTTTCAGAAAAAGATGCCGCATTTTTTTCACTTTTCCATTGCAAAAAATCGTCATAAGTTTTATTATATTTTTTAATTGATTTCTGTGGTAAAAGGTTATCAATCAGTATTTTTGCTGTTTCCTTCAACTGCGGCGGAGTTAAAAAATCTTCATCATCACTATCACTACTTATCATTTTGATAGTTTTATTTTACTTTCTACGAAAACTGAATCCTCAAACAACACACAAATTGGAAATGGCGCCAATGGCGTCTGCAATTTTCACATGTTCTTTTTTCAAATTGTATATCCTGCCGCCGCAGGGTCGCACTGCCAGCCCGACACCATCCAACACACAGCTAGTGGCCAGTGTCATTTTGCGAACTTGGAGATAAAAACTCACTGTAAAAACTTTTTGGCTTTTGATATTTAGGTTACCGGCGCATAGTCTTACCCAAAATTAAAAAAGAAAAACCACGTAAGAAATGGATTTTCATACACTTTTCTCTCCCGCTCAGATGCGTTTTCTCCCCGCATATTTGTTCGATATGCATTGACGTACTTTCTACCGTAAATTTGATAAAGTATCAAGGTACTTTCCAAGCAGGTGTAGTATAAATAATATTTCTATACTAATATTAAAAAGAAGAAACCTTTGTATTTTTGTATGTATGTATGTTTGTAACGAATAAACTCAAAAACTACTAGACCGATTTAAAAAATTCTTTCACCATTAGAATCCTACATTAGCGCTGAGTAACATAGGTTTTATTTAAAAAAAAAAGTACACGGGCGATGCCGTCGGGGTGGGCTGAAAAAAAAAAGAAAAAAAAAAAGGAAAAAAAAAAAAGAAATAAATGAAAAAAAAAGAGAAAAAATATATACGTCATTGTTACGTGTATTCTATTTTATATTGTAATATTGATTTGAAAAGGTGAGATGTCAAATGTTACAACATCATATGCGACTACTGTAAGGCTCGTTCCTTTTTTTTTTGACAAAAAATATGTTTAACTTTTAAACACAATAAAGGTTTTGATTATAGGGAAAAATAACTTAAAGAGCTCGATAAGGCAGCTGCTTGCCCATCTGAGTAGCGATCTTGACATGGTCTTGACCAAATTAAATACGCGAGCAAGTAAGTATTCTGCATAAGAATATGCAAATCTCTTGAGTTTTGAATTATAAGTAGGAAAACCGTTCAAATTGTTAAATCCCACCAGAAAAAGGCTGGTGGGTTATAGTAACTTTACTCCATATATGATTATGGCTTGATCTCCCCATGTCAAACGAGATGTCAATAAATAAATGTATAAATAATTGTTATTCTTTTTTTCCTCCTTTCTTTATAGCAGCAAGTGGCGGTTACGGTTCGGCAAGTTTTTTTTTGTATTTTTTTTTGAGAGAGATTGCTGATTGTCCTATGTGGCTGTGGAGTATCTGGAATTCTGGACTTAGCAGGTGGAGTAACCTCATTTGTTTAGTTTTATTTTATTTATTTTGACGACCTCCTTGGTCGAGTGGTTTGTACGCCGGTTTTCATGGTGTCGCCATCTTTGAGGTCCTGGTTTCGATCCCCGGTCGGGTCAATTGAGAAATTATTGTTTTTCTAAATTGTCTCGGGTCTGGGTGTTTTCTATGTATAATAAGTATGTATTTAAGTATTTTAAGTATGTTTATCCGTTGTCTAGTAACCATTTAACAAGTTTCATAACGAAGCTTCTCTTGGGCTAGATAATTGGTGTGAGTGTAGGAAAGTTTATTTATTTATTATTTATTTATTTTATACAACGTGCAACAGATTAAACGCACACCGTCTTAAGTGGTGACTCAGTCCATGAAACTGAACAACTTTTGTTCTACGACTATTGGAAAAACGCGAAAAATTTTTTTATCTTTCCATAGATAGATCATAACTGACCGAGTGAATTCGTTTGAAGAGACGATTTTTTTTTGCGAATTTCGAAAAGTCGTTGGAGAAAAGTTGTTCAGTTTCATGGACTGAGCCACCATTTAAAAGGGTGTGCGTTTAATCTGTTACACGTTGTATATAAACAAATGTAGTGTTTAATATTGCTGACGAAATATATCTATTTCTTATGATGTGTATGGACTTGGGTTTGAAATAAACAAATTGAATTTCTATAAAATGTTTTTGTTTTGTTTATATATATATTTTTTCAACATTGTGTTTTTGTAATTTGTTTCACAACAAAATTTGCTTTAAAATTATATAAACAAAACAAAAACTTTTTATAAATAGCTTGCCTACTTCCTAACTGATCTATAGTACTTGTAAAAATATTATGATCAGATGTTAATGACGGTAGTTGTTGACATTGAATTGGCGCCTTTGGCTTTCAAAGTAAAAAAAAAAAGTAAATAGTGTTGAATAATTTCGGCGGGCTGGTTAGAACCACGATAGCTCATTTGGATGAGCACCTGACCCGGTATGTCAGAAGGGTGCAGGTTCAAATCCTGCTCGTGGAAATTTTTTCAACATTGTGTTTTTGTAAATTGAATTTCATTTGCTTAATTTATATTTTTAATAGTTGTATTTGTTAGTCACGTCTGGAAGCCTGAGCCTGGTAGTGGGACGCTTATACGCCAATAAAGCGAGGCAATAGGTTTAAAGTTAAAGTAAGTAAAAAAATAGCATACTTATAACTGTTCCACTGCTGGACAAAGGCCTCTGTCATTCATATCAAGTTATCGCTACAATTGATGAGTAATGGCTTAATCGGATTGCTGATCACCAACCCGGGCTACGCCTCGTAAAGTCCGAAACAATCTGGACAAACAACCTGGGAATTGAACCCTGGACTTTCAGGTATCAGGCTGAGCTCTTTGCCACTCGGCCACCGAGGCGTTAATAGGTTTAAAGTAAAATAAAAAAATAATAATTTCGTAGTGCCACCGTGTATTTGTCACCAACTGTACTCGTACGTACATACGACCCGTTGACCTCAATGGTAAGCCGTCATCAAAACCGTGTAAGGTACCTACCTACTACTTAAATTGAATAGTTTTACGCAACCGTGAAAACTGGATATCTGGGGTTACGACGCTTTACGTCACGTTTGACAAGTGAAGAGAGAAAAAAAAATGTTTATTGTTTCTCACTCATGGCGCCCGCCGATGAGTGAGAAAAGTTTTTTGAGGGCATTTTGGCGGGAAAGTAAAGAGATATGTTTGTGGTTCAGTTTTATTTTCCGAAAAATGTATTTTGTCAAATATTATACAATGAAATAATGATGGATTGTCAACGTGAATGAGTGTTGCAGATGGCGGAGCTCGAGTGCTGAGGTTAAGTCACTTTCGCAAAGTCCTATCATCGAATGGGTGACCAAAAAAATTATCATCTCTCGCTCCTCCGTGCTTCGGAAGGCACATAAAGCCATTGGTCCAGGCTGCATTAGCTGTCGTTAACAACCACCAATCCGCACTGGGCCCGCGTGGTGGTTTATGGCCCGTTCTTCCTATCCATCCGTAGGGAAGGCTCGCGCTCCAACAAGTGGGGATATAAAAAATGAGCTGATCCTGCAAATTAAACAAACAGTGGAACATCACTTTTTGAATTCTCTCAGTAAGACCGCGTGAGATCGGGGGGGTAAGCACAGTGCCTTGATCTCACCTGATGTTAAGTGATGATAAGGCCAATGGTGGAAGCGCACTTCTTCCGGGATCCTCAACTAGTCAGGTACTGGCTATCTTATCTCTAGCTGCCGGAACACAATGCTACAAACATTGATGTTATGGCGACATCTAGCCAGGCGGACAAACAAGCCCTACCACCAACTAAACCGAGTACACAAACATGTACCCCGCTGGGAATCGAACCCGGGACCTCTGGGTCTAAACCGGTGGTCTTAGCCACTAGACCACAGTGGCGGTTAAAATATGCGGCGGTTAACATACGTCCTGAAGGTAGTTTGGTAAAATAAATATGGACGATTTTAAAAGCATTTAAATTTATTTGAATATTTTTTTTTAACTTTTACTTTCACATTATCATTTTATTAGGAAATAGTCAATATCTTTATAACTTTGTCTTTGGCAAAAGTTATTATCTCAGAATGGCAATGCCGCCAGTCTCTTGGGTACATTACCAGTCGACAGCGACGCGGAGGAATTTTTTGACGCCATATTTTAGTTTCGTAATAGTTTTAGTTACTTTAGGTTATTATATTATTGTGAATTCTAATATTAAATAAATGTATTCATATCCAAAAAAAAAAAAATAAAGGATTAATTTCCTCAGAATACTTAATAAGTTATTAATTACAAACTTTCAGAAAAACTTATTTGCAAGGGTCAGTGATTGACAACTGGGTGCCTAGTGTGAGTTTTAGTATGGCATTGAAGCAGCGCCTCTTGGCGACATACGAGGAGAGCTAAAATTTTGCCATACAAATTCTCTTTTTCGTTAACGTGATCGAATGGCGAATACAACTTGCACTAGGCACACAGTGTGCCTATGCCTAGTGATTTAGATTTACTAAGTCCTCACGCGGACTAATTTGAAAAGTGACGTTGCACTGTTTTGTTTCATTTGCCAACACTCACGAACACTTACTGCCGTACTCAGAGACGTCAATTAAGTTTTAATGACAATTAATGTATTTCCTTCTCTATTTAGTACTATACATAAGAAAGTGACAGCAAGAGACTTAATTGTCATTAAAACTTAATTGACGTCTCTTAGTACGGCAGTTAACGGTTAATAATCCACCATTATTTCACGTTAACATTCGACATAAGACAAATTAAAAAAAAATAAAACAAAACCGCAGACATGACTCTTCACTTTCCCGCCAAGACGTCCAGTCCAAAGGTTATACTTTACTTTGTCAAGCATTTGCAGATCAAACAAGGTCTTATAAAGATAGAGCCCTTTTTGCCCTGAATATTAATGACGCTATTATTTTGTAATGTTTCTTGGCAGCATTGCAACTGCCTATGTAGTCTAGTGGCTGGATTTAGATCCAGAAGTAGTATAATTTCTAGTGGTGACCCGACATTGTGATACTAATTAAACATAAATAATAATTTTAACATGTCATTAAAAATAAAACAACTATAATATTATTTTCGTACCACTTGCTCAAAAAAGTGACATTCTATGCCACAAAAAGCGAACATAACAATAGTCATTTCTAATCTGTTAAAAACAGGGAAAAAAATTGTACTGAATTTCATTCATCCTCTAGGGGGAGAATGTGATTTAAATTTGGAATACTTACCGAAATTTATACTGAACTACATCTGTGCTTACACCATTGAGTTTGTATATAAATACTCAAATCAACTCGTCAACAATAAATGTACCAAACAAAAATGTAACTCTCTCTATCAATAATTGGACCAAATGTTTCGAATGTTAACTTTTACTTTTAATTGTCATTCATTATATTTAATAAAGGCTTATCTCATATTATTATTGTGTTAATTTTTTCGCAAATGGTACGAAAAGTAGAGTATTTTCCTCGGTGATAAAGGTGTCTTAGTCTTGGGTGAACTTAAAATCCCTCGCTACACTCAGGACTCGTCTTAAATCCCTCGCTTCGCTCGTGATTTAAGTTTTTAACACCCTCGCTACGCTCGGGAGTAAAGCTCGAGTCCTTCGTTACGCTCGCGATTTAAATCGTCACCCGCGGCAGAAGTCACTGCTTTATCCCCTTGGTTAATAATCTACTATTTATTATTACGTTAGTTATATTAACTCCACAGCTAAAAATAGACGTCCTTAATGGGTAGTAGGTAATTTTTGTTTTGACTTTGGCTTAACCTTCTAATTTACTGTCCCGCTGGGCAGAGGCCTCAATCATTGAAATCAAGTCATCGCTACAAATGATATGTGGGTCATTCTTCTTTTTTACCTAAAATTGTCTGTCCTCATTTTACTATACGTCATTATTTAGAGTATTGTTTATTAATGTTTCAGTGTTGGAATATACGTCCATACATTTATTCATCTATTAGTACCAAATAGTCTTTCACTTACTCTATCCAGTACTTTTTTTTATAAGTTTGTTTTTCATAGAACCGCGTGACAGAGTGGTAATCCAAAATGTGGTATCCGCTGAAAACGGCCACTCTGTCACAGTATTTTCTGAAAAACCACCATAAAGAAATAAACATTATCGCCACGGAAAAAATCATTAATTAGTCCTAATAAAAAATACATGCAACGTTTATTAAAATCAAACATTAAAACCATAATTATCAATAGGTAAGAAACGCAAAAAAAACAGAAAAATTACGATATATGTAGGACAAAAAGAAGAACGACCCAGGTATTGAATTGACCGCCACATTTTCTAAACGCGGGTTGGTGATCACTAATCCGGGATATAATCTGGGAATTGAACCCAGGACCTCCGGATATAGAGCCGAACGCTTAGCCACTAAGCTACCGCGTCGTCAGTCGTAAATATTTTTTTTATTACTTTTATATTTTAATTACACAATAAATATGTACTAAAAATTACTAAGTAGGTATTAAAATAATAACATGATAACAACTTTAACTATCACTAATTGTAGAGTCAGTGTACTATGACATAGTTAATGGGAAGTATCAACTCTAGGCAATTAGTACAACGACCTATCTAGATTCTAGATTTACCTACTTGTAGATATTTATTTTATTTTATTTTATACATTTTAAGAAAAACTTACAGCGATATACAATAGACTTATTGAAGATTGAACTTAGAGCGGTTGTAATTACGTCTCATTGCTAATGCTTCATTATAATCATCATCAGCTCATTTTATGTCCCCACTGCTGGGGCACGAGCCTTCCCTATAGATAGATAGGGAGAACGTGCCTTCCGAAGCACGAAGGAGCGAGAGATGACAAGATTTTGGTCACCCATCCGATGACCGGCCTTTGCGAAAGTTGCTTAACTTCTGCAATCGCAGACCGGGCGCGTCAACCACTGCGCTATCGAGCTCCTTGATATATATATGCTTATCTTTAAAATAAATTAGATTAAAAATGGTGCAGTCTTTTACAGAATTTATGTCGAATTGTGTTTTAAGTTATCAATAATTAAATTCATATTTCTTTATTGTATAAACACAAGTAAAGTCTAAGTAAAATCAAACCAGTATAGTTACTCGCCTACACTAGAAAAGTCCAGTTACGCTGATGTATAGGCCATAAGCAGGAAAAACACTAACTAAAATAGAAAAAAAAAAAACATGACGTCCACACTGAGTTTCTAATTATTGTTACCCAAAGCAACCCGAAGTTAATATTCAATGTCAACAATATTACGTCATGAAAATTAGTTTTACAAAATATTAAAGATCATGTGAGAATTAGATGTATACATACTTATCTAATATTTAAATTTTACGCGATTTTGTGGCTAACAGTTTTTTTTATTTAAGAACTTATTTTAACAATTTATGTGATAACTTAGAGATTAGTTAGAAATAGGCTAACTGTGTTTTTAAACAATATTTTCCAATCGCAATTTATTGTGAAAAAACTTTCATTTGGAGAAAAAGTAGGTGTCAATCTTATTTGTGGTTTGTTTTTCCAACACTTTTTTAAAATGTTTTTTTCTATTTTGTCAGTAAATGGGGTCATTTTTTATTTGTTATTTCTCTACGGGTAAGCACTTGGCCTTCGTCTCATCTGATGTTAAGTGATGATGAGGCTAAAAGCGGAAGTACTCTTTACCCAGATTCTTCAACTACTGGGTATTGGCAATTTTATTATATTTAAACAAAAACGATTAGTGAAAAAAGACAAATAATAAAAAAAGATTTTATTGATTTTTATTGCCATTTCTATAGTAGTCAATATGCGTGTAAGTCAAAATGCGTGTAAGTCAAAATGCGTGTAAGTCAATATGCGTGAAAGAAATCAGTCGTTATGCGTGTAACCCATTAATTCACAATGCTCGACAAAATGCAAATATACGAGTTTAGGAAAGACAAAAAAACAGCATGCAGTACCTATCTGCACTTTCCCACCAAGATGTTAAAGAATTACCCTGTCTCATTGATGGGCAAAAAATAAAAAAATATACTGTCCTTAGTTTAACTGCTGGCCTTGCCTTGCCTTTAAGAACGGCAGAAAACGCATATTAACCTAATTCTGTGTTTACAAAGTCTCAAAACTTATATGCAAACATCCAATTAGAATAAAGTATTGGCCACGAACAATGACATAAATTAACTAGCATCCAATGTAAACATCACTTAATTTTTCGAATGACTGGTATAACGCAACATCGTCAATAAACTACCACGATCTCATAATGAACAACAAATAATATTGTGAATTTGTGATGCAATCTCCGCCATAATAAAAACTAAAAATCAACAACACCAACAACAAACCAAGAAGTAATAAAAACTTTTTTAATTGCACTACTACACTAAAAACGGCGCGAAAAAATAATAGGCAAACTTTTTGTTTTTTAATCACTTTTTAAACGTCACTTGAAACACA
Organism: Eudonia truncicolella; assembly: GCA_949315975.1. NCBI lineage: Eukaryota > Metazoa > Arthropoda > Insecta > Lepidoptera > Crambidae > Eudonia > Eudonia truncicolella. Next base: position 2,342,723 of record OX438853.1, on the reverse strand, counting down.
CCACAGAGAAACACTGTTAAAAAAAAGTTTTTATACTGTACGTGACTTTTTTTGTTTTAATTTATGGAATTTAGACAAAGGCGTGCTCAGACCGGCACGGTTGGGTATTCACTAGCCTGTTTTGCCGCCAATACAACAAGTTGGTCACGTACGTCAGTAGAATTGAAACGTACATATTTGTATTGACAAGTTTTCGTTTGATTACGTAAGTTGCATACGATTTAATTACTTGCTTGACGATTAAAAAGCAATTAGGGAACAGGATTCCTTTGCCTTAATTCGAGACCATGGTACTATTTAGTCGTTAGTTTTAACAGTTTATAAATTTAAGGAGCTCTGCGTAGCTGTTAGTGCGTTCATTTTAAGCAACATCAGCATGACTGGATCAAGGATTAGTGATCAAAATAAAATATCGTTTCTTCTTGCTTCGGTAGACACGTAATGCCTTTGGTCCCGGCCCGGCTGTATTACCAGTCGTTAACAATCACTGCACCGCACTGGGCCCGCGTGGTGGTTTACGGCCTGTGTTGTTCCCATCCAGGGAGGGCTAGTGCCCCATTAGTGGGGACAAAAATAAGCTGGCGATGAAGCAACTTTTGCAATACTGGGTCTCGAACAAGTGGCCGAAATTAAATATTCTCGTCTTCTTGCTTTGGGAGGCACGATAAGCCGTTGTTCCCGGTTGGGCTACTGTTACGAAGGTTTTATAGGTTGTAGATGTGGTCAGACAAAGACAAATTAAGTTACAAGTTAGGTACACACGCCTGCACATCAGGTTACCACAAACTGTCAAATTTTCTCAATAGACTTTGAACTTTGGTCTAAGGGATAAGGTTGAAAATATATTGAAGAATTTTGACAGTTTTGGATAGGTTGATGTGCAGACTAACTACGAGAATATTTTTTTATATTTGAATAACGCCTGATTCCATTAATTATTTGGAAACGTGTTAATTTTTTCCACGATCGGGATTTGAACCGGCAGCTTTTGGCACACCGGATCAGGCGTTAGAATGCGATTAGCTATATATTTTTCGTATTTTTCCATTGATCTACCAAACCGGTAACAAACTTAAAATAAGCAGTCGTTAACAACCACCGCACCGCTCTTAGCCCGCGTGGTGGTTTATGACCCGTTCTCCCTATCCATCCATAGGGAAGGCTCGTGCCCCAGCAGTGGGGACATAAAATTGAGATGCTGATAATGATGATGATATATTATTATAATTTAACCTACACGATGTCTCAAACTCACATTGCTAAAAATATAAAAATTTTAGAGTTACGGGTTTTTTGCAGGTTACCAATATTCCGTTCATAAGTTAACAAATGACATTGACATTAACATGTTAATAAGATAAACAGGCTGACATTAAAAGGTGATAATTCTAGGACAATCATTATCTTACTATGATCGGTCCATTGCCAGTCTAGAAGCGTCTGTAGCCGATCGTATACGGTATATGTGTCGTGGCCGGACCTTAAAATTGATCACTTTATGATGTAATCGACCATTTCATGAAATGGTTGTATTTCATGATATGCCCAGCTTAAACTGATCATATCGGTAAAGCGTCAATGCACTTCCACGTTGGCCATATCATTAATGTAGGAAATCCTTACTGTTGGTTTTTGAAAAAGTTATTTTTTTTCAAGCCACGGGAAGGGGAGCGAGATAAGATTGTACAAATCGATTGTATCGACACAAAAAGTAAACGATATCAGCGCCTCTTACGGTGGGTAATGTAAATATTTTACGATATGATCACTAAACATTGACCATTTCACGAAGTAGCCGCCGCGCGCTTAGTTGCCCATATCGAGAAACGATTTCTGATCATTGATCTGCCCAAACCACATCATCATGTAGCCAAATAGACAGTGAAACATTTCATGAATTGCGACCATTTCATGAAATTCTCGAGCATTTCGTGAAGTGAGCAAATGTACGTAATGGCTACGACATACACCAATTAAGGAGACTGCAGAAGAGAATTTTTTTTCATTGGCATTTTTAGCTTCACCGGGATTTTTTGAGGGCGGCGAGAAACTTAAGGAGTTCCTCAAGCCGTGTGAAACGAATCACCTTCGGAGGGTTTTCTAGAGCCACAAATCATCATCATCATCACCAGTTCATTTTATGTCCCCACTGCTGGAGCTGGAGCTTCTGAATGGATGGATAGGGAGGATGGGCCATAAACCACCACGCGGGCCCAGTGCGGATTGGTACGTAACGTCAAATACGTTTGATGGTTCCTATGTCTAACACTTGTGCCATTAAAATTATTTTCTAAGAACCCCCACCCCCCCTTACGTTCCCCCCATTTAAATTTCAATAAGGAAAGTTTCAAATCGCTTAAAATCAGTAATATACGCCTGCGCATCAGACTACCACAAACAGTCAAACTTCCACAACAGACTAGACTACTTTATGTATATGGAATACGGTTAAACATTTAACAGGTTCACTGTCCACAGCCCACATATGGGCTGTGACTATCCACATCCACCAGTCCACAGTCCATGTGTGGGCTGTTCACCCGTACACTTTCTTTACTTTTTTGTTAGGTGGGACTCATAGGGTTTGGAGCCTACGAAAGTGGACTTGGTTTATCAAACTCTATGCTACAAAAACTTACTTGGACTTGGGGGCCTATCTTACGATTTGGCTTGGACTGACAGTTTTGGAGAGGTTGACGTGCAGGCGTCTGTTCATACGTTTTATTTAAATGTATTGTAGCTGTTTTTAAATCACTGTAAATGGGTATTTCCTTTGTGCATATAGAAATGTAATTTGGACACATCACAATATTTTTCGGACTCAGTGTTGTTTTCGAGAATTTTTATGGCACAGTAATAGAAGCAACAGCTCTTCGCACTACGCCTAGTGTGAGTTTCATTCGCCACTCGATCACGTTAACGAAAACGAGAATTTATATGGCATTGAAGCAGCGCCTCCTGGCGACATACGAGAAGAGTTAACATTTTGCCATACAATTTCTCGTTTTCGTTAACACGATCGAATGGCGAAAATAACTTACACTAGGCCCTCAGGCTTATTGTGAGTTTCATTCGCCATCCGATCACGTTAACGAAAACGAGAATTTATGGGTCGAAATCAGAGAGGTGAGAATCATGCTTCTAACAAAGATTTTCTTAATAAAATAACGTGGTATGGCTAAAATACTTGTTTCCAAATGAAGTTTCTGCGCATAATTACAAGGCACTTATCATATTTATTTTTTTACGATAATATTTTATTAGATTTTAAACTAAAAAGGCCTAAATAGTCATTCCGGGAACGCGTCCTTATACCACGTTTCATAGTTGAGACAAGTCAAAAATGTTTACAATTAAGACTTAAAATTGTATTTTTTTATATATTAGCTTCGAAAATTATTAAATTACGAATATACGTATAAATTAAATAGCTAAAATATATATTTTTCATATTTTGACTATTCAAATGCTGTCTGACGTTTATTAAATCATTCAGTGAACGCGACGGATATCGGTCGATATAATTCAAACAAAACGCGCTAGGTGGCGCTAGCGAGCAACAGTGTGAAGTTCACTAGTCAAAGGACAAGACGCGTGTCGTGTTTTTGGAAAAAAATAATTGATTTTATTGGTAAGTACGTTTTAATTTCGTATGTGGGTAGCGTACTTTAATTCCCTATCACTACGGGAACGCTGTTTGGTGATTAGTTTTCCGATAATTTGCATACTTTTTGCTAAATTCTTATAAATATTACAGTTCACGTGTTCCTAACCTCAAAAACCAATATCTAACATAGCGGCATGAAGCGTGATATGAAAATATTCAAGGGATAGTCATTCAGGGAACGGTCATTTCGGGAACGTTCTCGTATATGACGGGCGTTCTCGAAATGACGATTAACGGGCAAAATGACGCTTTCTTGCTTTTAAATACATATAACAATGCATTTTTTTTTTTTTTAGGTAACCACTTAGTAATAGTAACATGGAAAATAAAAATGAAGATAAAAAGAAGTCAAAAAAACGATTAAAACAGGACAGTATAGCTTACAAAAAACATCGCGAAAAGGCTAATGCAAGGAAACGCAAGTTTTTAGATAAAATGACACCTGAACAAAGGGAGATGAAGAGACTGAAAGATAGGGAATATTACCAAAGGAAGAAGGCTGAAAATAAAGTTAAGACTGTTAGTGATATGACTGAAAGACAGAAGAGGAAACAAAGAAAGTCGTGGAGAAAAAATTCTCAAAAGGATAGACAGAAAAAAAAGATGTTGGCAAATATTTTAAGTAATAGCCCACCAGATTCTGAAAATGAGATAGAAAGCGATAATCGCTTGTCAAGAAAGAGATCAGGAAGAAAACTGGTTAAAAAAGATAAAGCACAGGCTTACAGGACTGTTAAAAAACAGAAAGATAAAATACAGAAAATGCAAAGAATTATAGATAAGTTGCGAAAAAAAGTACAGAGAAACAGAAGACGCGAAGAAAGAGTATCCCAAAAGAATGCTGATACGCCTACTCGCAAAGTTAATGAATTAACAAGAGAATGTTCTGTTACCCCTGAAATTCGTAAACGTCTATTATTTGGCGAAGTTTTGACAACTCAACTAAAAGACACCGTTAAAAAACTACCAAAAAATTCTAAACAGCGAGAGGCTTTTCAAAAAAGTATCAGTGGCAACTGTATCAAAAAACATCGTTTAAATTATATGACCAAACAATTTTTACGTAAAAATAAAAATAATGACAACATTTTAATATCTAATCGGAAGCATCCAAAATTTTTAATCACTAATGAGATTCGTGGAGAAATTTTTTGAGCGGGATGATAATAAGCGGAATAAGCTTGAATAATGTTTCGAATTCATAAGACTGTTTGTTTTAAAACTACATTTGATTTATTTAATTTTAAGCATTGATGCAAGAAATCTTAATGATACTTGTAGAGTGCAATTACTATTTGTTCCTAATATATAATATTTGTTAACTGAAACTAAAAGTTTATTAATAGATTAAGTTTAAATTTTGATACTCATGTTGTTCATTCTTTAAGTACAAATAAAGGTTTAATACTTAAAGGTATTTATTATTTTCATCTACAACATAATGCAAAAACCAAACGTTGCAGTCATTTAGGGAACGTCAACGTCATTTAGGGAACTTCATTGTCATTTTGGGAACACTCCCATCATTTTCGGGAACATCGCAAAAATGGCAGATTTTTCACTAATGAGTAGGGTTATAGTTAAATCTTGCATACATATCCTAAAATGACCTTTCAACATTTGTATTTATATCATTAATTGATAACGTATTGCACAAATGTATACAATAAATTAAAATTTTGAAACGAAATTTACACTAATTGAAAATCTATGGAGAGTAATATAAAAAATAAGTCTTTTTATTATAAAAATATACAAAATGACAGCATTTACTGGTAGAGGGACAGGTTAATTATAATTTCATGACGGTGATTATTAAAAACGTTGGTTATATTATTATTTAAAAAATATTTAAAAGTGTTCCCGAAATGATTTAAGGCCCTGTCATTTTTATTATTAACAGGTATAATTCCTAAAATATATATTTGTGTGCGTGCCTCTTTACAGGAAAGGTTCATGACAAATGACACAACATATTCCACATGTTAATTTTCTTATAAAGAAAACTTAATTTCTCAGATATTTCAAAACCCAAAATGCCGACCTCTCTGATTTTGACCCTTATATGGCATTGAAGCAGCGCCACCTGGCGACATAAGAGAAGAGTTAAAATTTTGCCATACAAATTTCGTTTTCGTTTTCGTAATCGAATGAATACAGATAGTAAATAAAACTCAACAAGACAGGATAAGAGCTCAAATTTAACCTTACATACGGAATATAGAATTGATTTTTGTTTTAAATTCAATATTCTTTGGGGGCAGTACTGAAACTAAGTATTAGTACTAGCAGCGACGACTAATATATTGAAAACGAACCTTACCTATAATAGACTTAAAGATCACATTTGTTCAACAGTGTTGTAGTGTAGGTATATTTATTTTTCTCTTAAATTTGACATTCAGTTTCAAAGGTCATTGATTGACGTCATTGATTATGATGGCGAATTCAAACATTGTGTTAGCATTGATCTTAGATTTTTTTGGTGAGACTTGTTTAAGTCCGCCTCGCTGGCTACCACCAGTTTATTGCCTAAACCTGTCGCTATGACAACATTCTTAGTTGTTTTATTCCGACATTTTGAGAATGATACAGTTTTTTGTCTGATTTTTTAAAATTATTTTTATTATATTGCCATTCTTAGTAAATAACAGTAAACTTTACTAATTCGATATTATTACATTTTCTTATCGTAAGATACTATTTTACATTTTTTTTAAATTAGATCACAATACATGTTGATGTCTTTTGTAATTTGTATGTTAAATTCTAATCTATCAAGGAAAACCAATCCACTTATCTCTCTGTGACACGAAGGAAAATTCATATTGAAGCTGTAATTAAATAAATAAATTTATTAGTCCTCTTGTAACTGACCTAAATAACTAACTTTTATGACTATGTTTACTGGTCAATCCTAATGCGATTGCGAGCGCTAGCGCCATCTAGTGACGAAAGGTAAAACTATTTTACAAATGTGGGATGTAGCTCGATGGCGCGTTAAAACTAAACTTTTAACAAAATTAAATGTTCAACCTTATGCCATAATTATAAAGATCAAAGTCTATTGAAGAGATTTGACAGTTTAGTGGTAGTCTCATGTGAAGAGAGTCGTGTACAACTCACACTTGATAAAAAAAAACCTAATGGTATCAAAAACAAATTCGCTGTATCTCGTATAGTCCTAGATTTTGTTTTTGTTTTTTTTTTCGTTGTGGCTACAAGCTACAACACGAGCTGAGCTGGTCAGCCCTTTCAGATGTTTTTCATTATACCTTAGACTTATGAAACTTACTGTAATTTTAATGTATTGGAAGCACGTAATAAATAATTACTTTACTTTTTATATTATAACCTGCCCCAATTAAAAAACATTGCATAGCTAGCGCTACCTAGCGACGATTAATAAGTTACTAGGTGCCACTCTGCAATGATAGATGGCACCACTCATTCGTTATTTTAAATAAATAGGTATGTTTGGATGCACGGAGGTAAGGTCTTTTACCATAATTTAGAATGGACCTTAAGGGTAGATATAGGCTATACTCTATTTTGCTAAATAAACTGTTATTAATTTAACAAACTAAAATATGGTATCCAAAATCCCCGCAGACAAAGTCGCGCATATAGTGCTTGTAGGTATAATCAGACAGGGTTGTTAGTAAATCATTAATAATCTCTATTCGAATTTTGAAAATTCACAAGAAAAAGAACTGACTTTTGAAAGTACACACACCTGCACATCAACCTACCACAAACTGTCAAATTTCCTCAATAGACTTTGACTTTATGCCTTAACGATATGGTTGAAAATGTATTGTAGAAATTTGACAGTTTTGGATAGGTTGATGTGCTGGTGTCCTACAAAGAGCCACAGAACTGTTTATTTATAAGGATTCCGTACCCAAAGGGTAAAAAACATGAACTGTGATATCTAGACAGTTGAAATTTTCACAGATGATGTATTTCTGTTACCGCTATAACAACAAATAGTAAAACCGATCCGATCCGAACCCTTCGGAGAATCTAGTAGGGCACGGGGACGCGCACTAGTGCGCGATGCCGTTCCCTCACCTCACAAGCCACCACCACCTCACAAGTCACCGGGCCAGATGGGATACACTCCTGAGACAATGGCTATGTAATCTGTAGCTGCCGGGCGACATATTTAGATACGATGGTGGTAGCTAGCCAGGCTGTAAAACATGCCCCCTGCCCTACCACCAACCAAACCGAGTACACAAACATGTACCCCCCCTGGGAATGGAACCCGGGACCTCTGGGTCTGAGAGGCGGGTCAAACAGTGATTGCACAGGTGGAGCGTGAAGACAACGCAGCATCAATCATCCTCGCCCTTGCCGGCCGTCAAGGTGCTTCTTCACGCCTCATTTTGTCAAATAGAATGTAATTCATATAATATTACGTAGTGGTGAAGAGTTTATTGATAGCTGGGTTGGTCAACCTTATTGTTGGTAAAGTCTTGTTATAAATAAAAATGAAATAGCTTACTCACATTATTGGTTTACAAATAAACCTGCGTAATAATCGTCAATCTATATCATATAGTTCTTACCTCAACTTGCTTCTCCTCTCAGCCAGAACCAATTGTTGGGCCACCGTCAGCGGTCGCCTGATGTTGGGAATTGGTGCGTTGGGGAAGGTGTCCCTGCCCTCGTGTGCTGGACCATCCTCTAAGCCACGGTATGGATCATCATCTCCCACTTCGAAGGTCACCTCGGACTGGGGAGAAAGGGTGGGGAGTAAATTTTTGATAACAGTAATTGTTGATTTTCCGACAAAAACGATATGTCGTGGAATTTTATTTGTATTATAAAAAAAAAACCGAATAAAAAAATAAAAATGAGGACTCTGATGGCGTCGTAGTGACCAAAAATTTATCATCTCTAGCTCCTCCTAAAAACGCTACTTATTAAAAATCCTGTTGATGAACAAAAAATAACGAAAACAATTTTAAATTTTTTTTATTGTACTTAGTGTGTGCCAATAAATGTATTTCTTCTTCTTCTATGATATAAAATGTTTTTTGTTTTGTTTATATAATTTTTAACGCAAATTTTGTTGCGAAACAAATTACAAAAACACAAATGTATCTATCGTGGTTCTAACCAGCCCGCCGATACAGCAGACGATAGCTCAATTGGGAGAGCATCTGACCCGGTATGTCAGAAGGGTGCAGGTTCAAATCCTGCTCGTGGAAATTTGTGTTTTTGTAATTTGTTTCGCAACAAAATTTGCGTTAACAATTATATAAACAAAACAAAAAACATTTTATAATTAACTTGCCTACTTCTTAACTGATCTTTATTTAGTATTTGTTAAAATATTATGATCGGATGATAATGACGGTAGTTGTTGACATTGATGGGCGCCTTTGGCTTTCAAAGTAAAAAGTAAATAGTGTTGAATAATTTCGGCCGGCTGGTTAGAACCACGATAGCTCAATTGGGAGAGCACCTGACCCGGGGGCCTACCGCCTAACTCTATTGATATCGCTCTCGCTATCGCGCTCTATAGTTTATAGCGTAATCTTGCCATTTCGAAAGCTATATAAAAGCAATATCGAAAGCTATAGGCTATAGCTTTCGATATTGCTTTCTTAATGCTTTCATATCGCTTTAGAAATTACAAAATGACGCCATAAACTATAGAGCGCGATAGCGAGAGCGATGTCGATAGAGTTAGGCGGTTGGGGGGCGGGTATGTCAGAAGGGTGCAGGTTCAAATCCTGCTCGAGGATTTTTTTTCAACATATGTGTTTTTCTATAATATTACGAATAAGTTATACTTTATTTCGACGACGTACTTTATTAGTAAAATATGATAAAGATAATCATGGAAATACATATATACTGTTTCGAAGTGACTTTGGTATTATTTTCTAGAAAGGAAATTTTATAATTCTACATTTCGTCTCAAATTTTATCTATTATACCATAACTTATACGAGTACCTACACGGTACAAAAAATACCAATACATAAGTAATTAAATTACTAAATAAAATAAATAAATAAATAAGCCCACACACCTCTTGCTTGATGACGTCATCTGATTCTATCTTCTCGAAGTTGTCACTTTCGCTTGAAGAGCACCTCGTCTCCTGCTGGTCTGCCATTTGACCTGGAAGACACAAATAAAAGACCTTTATCATCGGTAGGAAAAGTTTTCCTAGATCTATTACCTAGACATAATGGTCTACCCTGTATCAGTGTTTACACTAGTGAAGCAGATAGAGAAAAAAGGCACCAGATTGTGATCTAAATTATAATCTGAAATAAATAAATAATTATTATTATTAAATTTCACTTTTTATTTTCAAGTGCTAATTGCTGCACTGAAGACCCAGGTTCGATTCCTGGCTGGGTCGGGCGGGCGTTTAATTTTTTTCACTGTACCTACTTTGTAAATTTTATAAACATATAATTATTATTGTTGTGATCATTGAACTTACGCGTTATACAGCACCACATTTTGTTGGCAAATGAATAATTTTCTATCAATTGCTGTTATGTGAAACATACTGATTGATTTATTTTTCAACTCCTTCTTCTTCTAATATATAAAATTCTCGTGTCACGGTGTACGTTATTGAATTCTTCTGAAACGGCTCGACCGATTTTCGTGAATCTTAGCGTGCATATCGGCTAGGGTGGAGAATCGGACAACATCTATTTTTCATCCCCCTAAATGTTAAGGGTGGTCCACCCTAATTTTTTTTTAGATTTTTGAAATACTTTCCAATACAAAATGATTTGTTTGTAGTGTTGTCATGGAAACTGTCAAAGCGGTACGAAGTCCGCCGGTCAGCTAGTTTTTATATACATAAAATAATCTCATTTTTTTTAATTCACAAACTTTGCGTCACATTTTTCATTCTCAATAAATAAAAAATATACATTTAAATGATACATTTAAACGTAGGGTCTTCTTTTATTTTATATAGTTTTAGTTTATTTAATTATTTCATCTTGAAGCACTTTGCATATGTAGTGTTTTTATTTCAATGTGAATTATTCAAGTAAGCTTTGGAATACAATGACTTAGTAATAAAACGATTAGGTTCTAGTTTCTTCATATCAATAGCTAGTCCTTAAAAAAACTAGTCATCATTATCATCATCAGCTCATTTTTATGTCCCCACTGCTGGGGCACGAGCCTTCTCTATGGATGGATAGGGAGAACGGGCCATAAACCATCACGCGGCCCCAGACGGGTACCGCAGCCGGGACCAACGGCTTTACGTGCCTTCCGAAGCACGGAGGAACTCGAGGTGATAAATGTTTGGTCACCCATCCAGTGACCGGCCTTTGCGAAAGTTGCTTAAACTCAGCACTCGCTGACCGGGCGCGTAAAACTAGCAACGTATTAATTGCCGTCACAATCACAGACTGTATCCAAAAGCAGTTTACATTAAATCCACACGACATTTTGTTTTATAATGAAAATATGATTGTTAGTAACACTGGAATACTCAAAGAATAAAATTAAGTTAATTTTCTATCACATGCGATTCAAGCAATTGAAATAACGACTGCACACCACTGCCAGTTCAATTGTACTGAATTTTAATGTTTACTTTCACATATTTTATTTTAAGCGAGGCGGTGTATTCTGTTACCAAATACTGTAATTAGAATAGTTTATAGAGATAGAAGGAGCTCGATGGCGCAGTGGTTAACACGCGCGGTCGGCGATTGCTAAGGTTAAGCAACTTTCGCTAAGGCCGGTCTTCGGATGGGTGGCCAAAAATCTATCATCTCGGGCTCCTCTGCGCTTCGGAAGGCACGTAAAGTAGTTAGTCCCGGCTGCATTAGCAGTCGTTAACAACCACCAATCAACACTGGGCCCGCGCGGTTGTTTATGGCCCGTTTCCCTATCCATCCATAGGGAAGGCTCGCTTCCCAGCAGTGGGGACATAAAATGAGCTGCTGATGATGATAAAAAGCAACGATATGCGAGTTTAAAGTGTATGTTTGCTATACAAATTGTTGATTTCGCTAACATGATCGAATGGCAAACAAAACTGCCACTCGGGGTGCCTTAGGGTTCAATTCCTAGGTCGGATATAGCGTGTTTTAGATTATCTGAGTGGCAGAGCCACGCTGCGTTGCAGCACGAAATGGGCCGGCTCGCCCGGCGTAATATCACCCCCTCACAGAATATCGGCGATAAACAATGGCACTCGTTGCTGTTGTGTTTTGTCCGGGTGCGGGAAGTACCGAAGGCTCACCTCTCACCACTCCCCTCTCCCAATTCCTAGTCCCTCCTCAAGACCCAACTCCTTCCTCAAGGCCGGCGACGCATCTGCGATTACTTTGGTTTTGCGGGTGGTCCATGGGCGGCGGTGATTACTTTCTATCAGGTGACTCGCATGCTCGTTTGCCTCCTTAATATATTAATAAATATTAAAATTTAAATTTAATAAATAATTTAAATTTAAAATTAATATTTTAAAAAAAAAGTACTGTGTACGGGACACGAGTTTGCGATCACCAATCACTCATTCGGCAAGCGTGCGTATGTCAATACCCATCAATTGTAGCGACGACGTCTTGACATCAATGAGGGTGGCTTTTGTCCAGCAGCGGGATAGTATATGGGCTATTTACTATATTGTTTTGTACTTGCGTTTATTTGAGACATTGATTTAGATTATTGTCGGTTCTCTATCCATTCGCACTTTTCTCACTACATTTTTTTCATTAGATTCACTTAGCTGGCTTTACACACATAACGTATATATTAACATTATCATATTATGATATCGTAAAAATATATATAAAACTAGCTGACCCGGCGGACTTCGTACCGCTTTGACAGTTTCCATGACAACACTACAAACAAATCATTTTGTATTGGAAAAATTTCAAAAATCTAAAAAAAATTTAGTGGTGGACCACCCTTAACATTTAGGGGGATGAAAAATAGATGTTGTCCGATTCTCCACCCTAGCCGATATTCACGCTAAGATTCACGAAAATCGGTCGAGCCGTTTCAGAGGAGTTCAATAACGTACACCGTGACACGAGAATTTTATATATTAGAAAGTAAAACACTCCCAAACCTGCACTAATCATAAGTTCAAGTTTCTTGCTGGTTGAGTACCTCCCGAAACAGCATGAGCATCACTTCAAATATACTCGTATCAAAAAACACAAATGTTGAAAGAATTTCCACGAGCAGGATTTGAACCTGCACCCTTCTGACATACCGGGTCAGGTGCTCTCCCAATTGAGCTATCGTGGTTCTAACCAGCCCGCCGAAATTATTCAACACTATTTACTTTTTTTTACTTTGAAAGCCAAAGGCGCTCATTCAATGTCTACAACTACCGTCATTAACATCCGATCATAATATTTTTACAAATACTAAAGATCAGCTAAGAAGAACGCAAGATATTCATAATAGATTTGTTTCGTAACAAAATTATATAAACAAAACAAAAAAAAATTATACTCTAATTTTTAGTGCATTATATAATATTACTATTATTGTGTGTACTCATGTTATTTTATTATATTTTATTTTTTTATTTTTAAGACATGAGTATGTACACTCGACTTTCATTGGTGCACTATTGTGCCTAACCCACATACCATGGCCTAACCTGAAAAATATTTTTCATTTTCATTTCATTTCATAATTGAACATAAGTATATAAATAGAAAAAAAAAACAAATAAAAATTTACAATTCAGACTTATTATACTGACCCGGAAAACAGAGAATACGATCAATGTCTAATAATGAATGGGAGAATCCGATCTATTTTCATTAAAGAATGCCTTTACTCGGTGTAGGGTGACATTCCTTCATAGAGTATAAGGGCCGGTATATGGGAGTATAACGGGGACTTTAATGATGCAATTCCCTCTAGGTAACCACTGAAAGTTTTTCGTTTCACACGACTTGAGGAACCCTTTAAGTTTGTCGCAACTGATGCCACCGCCTGAAAAGTCCGGTGACACACAAAATACCGTTGGATAAGCATCGTTGCATTCAAAAACCTCAGACGTTGAGTTCAATACATAATGCATTGATCCATATCGTCGCCTAAGTTTGTCATTTTGACTTTGGCATGTCATTCGATAGATAATCGAAAGACGCACCAATCAGAAACAGGGATTTTAACCAATGGAAGCGTTTTATTTTGAAAACAAATACATATGTATTATGATCGCGATAAATAAAAAGGCACGAAATTTTTGCTCTCCAGAAAAGTTGTCGTTTTTGACTTTCGCGGTGTTAGAACTTAAACCACTATACTATATAAAACGTTTTCCATATTCGTTACATTTCCTCCACAGGACATGTTTACAATGATTGATAGCGGTAATGGTAAGTATTTTTAAAGAATAACATTCAATAAAATTTGGCGAGCAGCAGTAGCTCAATGGTGCGCTGAGTAAAGGAAAAAGGACTTTCGTAAAGGCCGATTATCGGATGGGTGACCAAGAATTTATCATCTCGAGCTCCCTCGTGCTTCAGAAGGCACGTAGAGCCGTTGGTCTCGACTGCATTAGCAGTAGTTGACAACTACTAAACCAAACTGCACTAGCTCGAGTGGTGGTTTACGGCCCGTTCTCCCTGTGGTGTAAACATCCATAGGGAAGGCTCGTGCCCCAGCAGTGGGGATATAAAATGGGAATATTTGATTTGTAACACTAGCGGTATCCGTTGCCGACCCTGTAGAAACCTTATTACACTCTTTTTGTAGTACCTCGCAATTGTAACCGTTTACTATAAGGCGCTAGGAGGGCCGTTTGCCTTGCCACCTTAAAAAAAAAATTCGAAATTCAAAATTCAAAATCATTTATTCAGTTTAGGCTACAAGTAGCTCTTGTGAATGTCACTATGCCGTCGGTTCGTAAGTCTACTCTGGGCGGGAGATCTTGTACTGAGAAAAACCGGCAAGAAACTCAGCAAGTGTCCAGCTCTTTTCTCCCTTACAGCGTCAAAAATATTGGAAAATGCCCTATCATAGCAGGACACTTTCCATTACAAATAAACACAAAATTATAGAAGACAACCACAACATGTAAATAAAAAACAAAAATATCACAAAATAAAAAAAGTAGTTAGTAGTTAGTAGTATAGTCACAGGATAACTAATACTCGTGGTACTACCGTAGTATAGTATCACAGCGTGAAGAGGTTACATAGACTGTGGTAGAAGTAAAAATATATTTCACGCATTAACAAACAAACTAAATTAAAACATGTGTAGTATATTTTAATTAATTTTATAATAATAATAATAAACTTTATTTGCACACAAAAAATACAGATATTGACGAATTGAAGAAAAGATAAAGTACAAAATAGGCGGCCTTATTGCTAACAAACAATCACTTCCAGGCAAAAAAAGGAAAAATAATAAAATTAAGCAAATAAAAACGGTTGCAATTAAAAATAAACTAAATTATGATAATAATATCAAATAAAGTACATAAAAAAGGGAAATAAATATATTAAACAGAGTTTATGCAATATAAATCATAAAATTAATAAACATAGCTAAGGTGAATTCATTTTCTAAATTCATCTGTTAATTAATTTTCTTTTACTTATGTTTTCATTTCGTTAAGCTTTAACAGATACTGTATTTTACTTAACTTTTATTTCACTAGAAGAAAAAATACCTATACAATGAATACGCCTGAAATCGGATCATCATCATCAGTTCATGAGCCTTCCTTATATAGTAGATGAAAACATCGCAAGGAGAACGGGTGACAAACCACCACGCGGGCCCAGTGCGGATTGGTCGTTGTTATCGACTGTTAAATTCCTAATGCAGCTGGCACCAACGGCTTTACGTGCGTTTCGAAGCACGGAGAGCTCAAGATGATAAATTTTTGATCACCTATTTACTGACCTTTGCGATTTTTTCAAGATCAGCAAACGCAGACGCGTTTAAACCAATGCGCCATCGAGCTGCTCTAGTATTATATTTATGTCCTAACAATTTTCTTAATACAGTCACTCTACACAGGAATTCTTTAGCGTGAAGCGTTGGGAGATCTTAATGCGTCCCGTTCCACACTTCTAGGGTCGATGAAGAGGTTGCATTGGAATTGAAATGAAATGAATTGAAAACTCTTTTATTTAATTTTATTGCTTTTAATTACTTTTTTTCAGGGAAAATTTAAACTGTATAATTTTTTACTTAGAGCCCCTTCACACTAACGTTTCTCTGTAGAAAGATGTGATAGATGTGATTGGGGTGCAAAAAATGTTATATTTCATAACGTAGGTATATTTCATATGTCAAGTTTGATTTTGAGATCACGAGATCGGACAGCTCACACAGCTCAGACTGCCTAGTGTGAGTTTTGCTTACTATTCGTATTCATTCGATTACGTTTACGAAAACGGGAACCTCGAGGAACCCTTTAAGTTTCTCGCCGACCCTAAAATGAGCAGTGTTGCTGTAAAGGCCGATTAAATTTTGTAAAACGGTTGGTTTTCGCCTGCTGGGCGACACGAAACCTCGCAACACCTGCGCTCTGACTGTTCGCTTCCGTGTCCGTGAGAGCACAAAATGAGAGGGTATATATGACGTTGCTCGAGTGCGGTATGTATTCCTACGACGGTCAACCCGAGCCGAGGTCCGAGCCTTTAGAGGCGCCCTCGGGTTATTCCGCTCCCCGATCAGATCCGAACCCCTCAAAGAATCTAGTAGGGCCAAAGGGGTTGTCACTCCGCAGTTTAGGTACGTTCGCCCCGGCAGGCGTATGGCAGTGGGTTTCCGCTCGGCTCGCACGCTCCACGTCGCGTGTCGTCGCGCGTAAAACGAACGATAATTTCTGTGATTTTTGTTCACCGAACAATGACTACTAAACGATATTATAATCCGTATACCAGATACTGTTGTGTTTACGGGTGTCTAAATAAAAGAAGGAACAATGAATCGAAATTTAACTTAAATATATCCATGAGTGAGAACCCTGCGCTCCTGACGTCAAATCGATATCGAGTCAGCGTTGCCTAACGGAATATGAACGCTCGGGTCACGCGATAAGTTTCAATTTCGCGTGAAAGTCGTAAGATTAGACAATTTTTTATAATTAAACTTGACTTTTGTTAGAGAGTGGTACTTCTGTACGGTAGTGCTATTAGCTATTCTGTGGTAGGGCACGGGGACATCCTCGTTACACACGAACCCCGTTAGGTTACAAAGTTAGGTGTCAGACATCCTTGTGCAAGCACAAGGGACCATCTGCGTCAGGTCATAACGCCCGATCAGGACGCGCCGAAGCGCATTCTTCATCCGGAACTCTTAAGACTAGTGTCTCGAGCGAGTTGCCCCGTGGACACGTATAGTCCACTACCTAATATCCAGTTAGGTTACCGGAGCTATAAGCTCGCTCACTTCTCGTTGCACTAAGAGTACAACTCGCAGTCTCCACTGCACGGAGACCTGCACAAATGCGTGTTGCCGTTCCCTCTAGAAAACCTCTGACGGTGCTTTGTTTTACACGGCTTGAGGAACCCTTTGAGTTTCTCGCCGCCCCCAAAAAGCCTGGTGAAGCTGAAAAGGCCCACTGGCAATCAGCAAACCCACTCAAAAGAAAAAAGCGGTTGCTTACCCTCTGGGGTCTCATCATTTTGCCTACACATCAGACTACCACAAACTGTCAAATTTCCTCAATAGACTTTGAACTTTATGTTTATGCGGTTATGGTTGATAATTTATTGAAGCAATTTGACAGTTTTGGATAGGTTGATGTGCTGACGTCTGTACATTCCGTTCCCTTGAATGCCCGTTCAAGGTCTATAATCGGTCAAACTTTTGTAGGTGAATAGGTCAGCCAATTCGATAATTGGCTGGATAAGAGATTCTTCCTCATATCAATAGAAACCTATTATATTATGTCAACGGAAATCTTTAGTACTTAGTTATATAATTTACTAGTAGGTTTTTACTTGCAACTACGTCCGCGTTGATTTGAGATTTTAAAAAGCAGTCCTTTTTAGGGTTCCGTATCCAAAGGGTAAAACGGGAACCCTATTACTAAGACTCCGCTGTCCGTCCGTCCGTACGTCTGTCTGTCCTTCTGTCACCAGGCTGTCTCATGAACCGTGATAGTTAGACAGTTGAAATTTTCACAGATGATGTAATTCTGTTGCCGCTATAACAACAAATACTAAAAAACAGAATAAAATAAATATTTAAGGGGGCTCCCATACAAAAGACATGATTTTTTCCGTTTTTATAGATACGGTACGGAACCCTTCGTGCGCGAGTCCGACTCGCACTTGGCCGGTTTTTTTGAAATAAAACATAGCCTTTGTTACCCGCAAGGAATGTAGCATTATATAAAAGTAAAAAAGTAAGTAAACAGCCTGTATACTGTCCCACTGCTGGGCAAAGATCTCCATCAATGAAATCAAGCCATCAATACAATTGATGGGTATGGCTTACTCAAACAAGGTCACAAACTTTACCTCTTTAATAGTAGTAGATTAATATTTATAAAATGTATAAAATACAGTGAAAAAATTAAACGCCCACCCGACCCAGCCAGGAATCGAACCTGGGTCTTCCGCAATCCGGGCAGCTGCACTGACGGCTATGCTACCGGAAAGGCTGACGTAAGCGCTGAATTTTGTCACTGCTTTTTAATTTTTGAAAAAGCAAGGGCATTTCTTCTCCCTTTTTTTGTCACCATGTCTTATATCGACACTTACACATAAAAATAACACTAGCCTTACCGAACAAAAGTTTCACGAGGTGCCTCAACCAACACATCTCGCTATATCAAAGTGAGTACACTCCCAAAACGTCTACTTTGAATGAAACACAAATATGGTTATTGTGGCATGGTCCTCCGAGCCGGATGTAGAGAAATAGAAAAATCCGGCTCAAAAAAAAGAGCTACCTTGTTACAACAACTTTGTTTCATTCAAAGTAGACATATGAGATTGTTACATACGGAAGGAGATAGTTTGTTTTCATACTATATGTTACTTGTTATCTCCAGCATTATCGGAGGAGTTCATATGTCGCTTCAAGGTGAGTGAGGACGCTTCTCAGCCATCCAACATGTGAAATAGAGGGCATTGCAACATGTAAGATGGTCGTGAGGTTATCAAGAGGTTAGCGATATGGAGCGCGAAAATGTTGCTTGATGAACTTGCTGAACTGAACATCTTTATTAATTGTTCTGTTAATTAAAACTGTAAAGAAATATGGAGGCAAACTAATTTATAGAATCACGCGTTACTTTGCGGAAATCAATGCTTTTTTGGAGTTGGCTCATTGCCTCAGACGGCATTTCCAGCCACCGGACTTTAAAGAAAGGTATGCATGACGAGTAGCTCGATGGCGCTACTGAAATTGATGTTAAGTTACTTTCACAAAGGCCTAATTGGATGGGTGACCGTTAACAACCACCAATCCGCACTGGGCCCGCGTGGTGGTTTAAAGTAGTTTACGTTTCTGGGTTGCCTGGGTTTGTGATCACCAAACCGCTTTTAGCAATCATGGTGATGAAGTCTTTAAATCATCAATTGTAGTTTTCGCTGATTACCTCAGGCATCACTTTCAGCTTCACCAGACTTAAAGGAAAGATGGCGCTATGGTAAACGTGCTCAGTCTGTGTTTTCTTAAGTTCCCTTACTTTCAGAAAGGCTTTTTTTGGAGAGAGTTTGCTTAATGAATTCGAAGGCATTTTCAGGGTCACCGGACCTTTTTGGGGTGTGGCGAAAAACTTAAAGGGTTCCTCAAGCCGTGTAAAACTAAACACCGCTAGAGGTTTTCTAGAGGGAATTGTCATCACGTACTAGTGCGTGTCTCCGTGCCCTAAAAGATTCTCCGAGGGGTTCGGATCAGACCGGGGTCAGTTGTAGCGATGATGACTTGATTTCAATGATGGAGGCCTTTGATCACCATTGGGACAGTATAAAGGATGTTTAAATTACTACTTTACCATACAGGGTGGTTACAGACAAACTCTCTTGGGCTAGCTTCACATAACCAGGGTGCATTCTGTCTAGCTCTAAAACCTATCGTAATTGACACTTTAAATCTATTCAAGAACTTCAAAATAATTCTCAAGTTTCAGTGATTGCGATCGCGACCTTATATCTACAGCGTCATGATCGCGACGCGTTTTTGAAAGAAGTCGAATGAACGACGATCGTTAATTTGACATTTGTATGGAATCGTCTATACAGAATGACAAGCGTAAATACTTATACCCTTCAAAGGTATCGTGATAGATGTTGAAGTTAGACAATAAGCATATAATAAGCCCCCAGAATGCCTCTCTGAATTCTTAAGTTTTCCAATAAGTACATCAGTCAGTAGCATTCTGACAGATCGGTCTGAAAAATTTATTATATGCAAAACTCTTTAACTGTGTGCAGAACAGTAACAATGTATGCAATTCCGTGCTCTCTTAATTAATAACATGAATTCAGAGAGGCCTTCCGGATGCGTGATGATTCAAAAAGTCAGGCTATTTGGCTTACCTATGTAAAAATTTAACACGTAAAAAACTGTTTAGTTTTAATGTGTAGGAGTAAACTATAGGATAAAACATAAACAACAATACAATCAGCGACGAATTAATTTAAATAATGTTTTGGCGTATTCAACATGTTGACTAATTTGTTTTTCCTCAATTCAAACAACAACTTAAATAAGTAAGTTTAGTATTTTTAACCGCCTCTGTGGTATAGTGGGTAAGCCCACCGAGCCTAGACCCAGAGGTCCTGGGTTCGATTCCCAGTGGGGATAAATTTTTGTGTACTCTGTTTGGTTGGTGGTAGGGCTTGTTTGTCCACCTGGCTAGATACCACCATTTTTTTCTAAATATGTCGCCATAACATCAATGTCTGTAGCATTGTTTGTCCGGCAGCTAGAGAGAAAATATGCCTCTCTAGTTGAGGATCGCGGGTGAAGTGCGCTTCCATTGGCCTTATCATCACTTAACATCAGGTGAGATCAAGGCACAGTGCTTACACGTAAGATATAAAAAAACGAACGATGAACATTTGACATCTCACCTTTGAAATCAATATTACAATAGAATATAGAATTAACAATAACGTATATTTTTTTCTCTTTTTTTTTTCCTTTTTTTCTTTTCGTTTCACTTTTTTTTTTTTTTTTCCTTTTTAAAAGTCTATTACACACAAAATGGTTGAAATCAATATTACAATAGAATATAGAATATAGATTTACAAATCATAAAGAGAATGCAGTAAATACTAATTAAAGACACATTTACATTTGTACGAAATCACATACATACATACATATAATCACGCCTCTTTCCCGTAGGGGTAGGCAGAGACCACTTCTTTCCACTTGCTACGATCCTTACATACTTGTTTCGCTTCGTCCACTTTCATTACGAAATCACTCCCACAAATATTACGACCTACAACGGACATTGGGCTTAAAGTGTCGATCACTGGTGTCTTCCCCGACAAACACGTAACAGTTACAGGATCACACTGTTACGACCCTACTTCCGTCCCTTTTCTATGAAATCACTCCCACAAATTTATATTACGACCTACAACGGACATTGGTGGCTTCCCCGACTAACACGTAACAGTTACAGGATCACACTGTTACGACCCTACTTCCGTTTCTTTTCTACGAAATCACGCTCACAAATATTACGACCTACAACGGACGTTGGGCTTAAAGTGTCGATCATTGGTGGCTTCCCCGACTAACACGTAACAGTTACAGGATCACACTGTTACGACCCTACTTCCGTCTCTTTTCTACGAAATCACTCCCACAAATTGTATATATAGAAGGCGAGCGGAAAGATGTTACACATAAAAAAATACCTTCCTCAAATAGTTTTGAGCGCCATTTTCACCGAGTAAACCAATTAAATACATGTGAACTGCTTCAGTAAGCGGATCGTATTCAATGCAAATGACTTGCCGTAGTGAGTTCATTGGAGTCAATATTCCTAACTTATTAATTAATTCGAAACGTAAACTAAGTATCACCAAAAAAAGCATTTTTATTTAATGTTGGCCGTATATGACGTTTTGGGGGTGGTGAGAAACTTAAAGGGTTCCTCAAGGAGATGGCATCACTCAAGTACGTAACGTAGTAATTTTGTTTTTTTGGAGAGAGATTGCTGATTTAATCGAACGGCATTTTCAGCTTCACCGGGCTTTTTTGGGGGCGACGAGAAACTTAAAGGGTTCCTCAAGCCGTGTGAAACCAATCACCTTCGGAGGTTTTCTAGAGGGAACGGCATCACGCGCTAAGGCATGTCCCCGTGCCCTACTAGATTCTCCGCAGGGTTCGGATCGGATCGGGGAGCGGAACAACCCGAGGGCGCATCAAAAGGCGACCTTGGCTCGGGTTGACCGGGCCGTGGTGGAGGAGAGAAGCGCCCAGGTATATGTCTGTACCTGGTGTAGAGCGCGTGTGAACCGGTTCGTCGTACCTTTGTTCTACGAGTACGGTGTCTTAGGCCTGAACTAGTGTGCATGTTTAGTGTATTCTATAAATGTGTAGTGGCATTTAGAGGATCGGGCGGGGGGGCGTTCGCAACTGTTATGGGATCACCCCCGCTACACACGACTTTAAAGTTTATACTGACACCCCTTATCAACCTCGCGGTTACAAAAGAATACCCATACGCAAGCACAGGGTCCATCTACGTCAGGTCATAACGCCGGATCAGGACGCACCGAAGTGCATTCTTCATCCGGTACTTTTAAGACAAGTGTCTCGAGCGAGTTGCTCCGTGGACACGTATAGTCCACTACCTAATATCCAGATAGGTTACCGGAGATGTAAGCTCGCTCACTTCTCGTTGCACCATAAGCACAACTCGCAGTTCCACTGCTCGGGTCGTCAGCTCTACAGCCGACTACCAAATGTCATCTTTGGTGGCGGAGTTGTAAGCCCACTCATTTCTCAGTACCCATCCAGGCACCTCATCAGTTCCAAAAATCCTACGCGGCTGATTCAACCGGAGTCTTTGCATCTAGCGGGCGCCTCTACTAGTTATCCAGACTAGTACCGGAGATGTTGGAAGTCTACTTAATGAAAACCACCAAGCAGAACAACTATTTTTTTATTTTTTTTTATTTTTTTTTATTTTTTTATTTTTTTTATTATTTTATTTTAAAGATTTATATCTAGACAATAATTGTTGTATTACATTGCTGAAGTCAGGAAAAATTAAAAACATAATGCTTCTGGCATTTTATCGTGACAGTTTAAGATAATAGTGCTGTATACGAGACGGGCATTTCGTAATTTTAAAATTACAAAAAAACACTTATATTGAAAAAAAATCCACAAGCAGGATTTGAACCTGCACCCTTCTGACATACCGGGTCAGGTGCTCTTCCAATTGAGCTATCGTGGTTCTAACCAGCCCGCCGAAATTATTCAACACTATTTACTTTTTACTTTGAAAGCCAAAGGCACCCATTCAATGTCAACAACTACCGTCATTAACACCCGATCATAATATTCAATAGCTTAAATAGCTTGCCTACTTCTTAACTGATCTTTAGTATTTGTAAAAATATTATGATCGGGTGTTAACATAGTATTAACCTTTTTATGACTCTTATAACACCTAAAGGCATTTTTTAAATGAAATGTTACTTGGATAGCCAGTTCCTCCAGTGGTATAGTGTTCCGGGTAAAGTGCGCTTTCACCTGCGGCCTTATCATCACGTAACATCTAGGTGCCTAGACTAGGCTAGTGCGAGTATCATTCACCATGCCGAAGACGTGATTTTGCATGGATTTGTTTTTTAACTCTGCTCGTTGTCCAAAAGATGACGGTTCTATAATGCCTTACCAATTTTCGTTTACGTTAACGTAATCGAATGGCGAATGAAACTCGCACTCAGACTGCCTATTCTAAGTTTCATTCGCCATTCGATCACGTTTAGGTACGCAAACGAGAACTTGTATGGCATTTTAGCTCTTCACGTTTGTCGCCAAAATGCCATACTAATTTTAAACGTAATCGAATGAATACGGATTATAAACAACACTAACACTAGGCACCCTGGTGAGATGAAGGCCATGCGCTTAAATAGTTTGGAATAAAAATAAATGGCCTTCCTATCATAGAAAGGCGCATCCCGATCCGATTCGAACACCTCCAGTGATCTAGTAGGGAAAGGGGAAACGTTTGTGTGATGGAATTTCCTCTAGAAACCCACTGACGATATTTCGATCACTCGGCTTAAGGATCCCTTCAAGTTTCTCGTAATTTATGTAAAGATGTATGCTGTCGTCTCCTTTGCGCTCTATGGCTAGAAGTTAGAGGTTGACAGCTAGGTCACTTTCGGCGGTAAGGACGAAAGGTAGCCGAGCCGATTGATGTATTGATGTTGAGAGTGTAATTTCTAATAAAGGTAAACAAAATCTATTCTTATTTACAGTGTACCTAGAATATAAAGAGCGTACCTTAAACAACTTACAAATTACTATGAGTGCCTTCAAGCATACGAGTGTATAAGGAGCCGATAAAATAGTTATTTTATTATAGTATATTTGTTTACATGGAAAAGTATATAAAAACCCTTAAAAGTCCGGTGTCACTGAAAAAGCCTTAAGAAGCCATCAGCTAACACAGAAAATAGGAAGATATTTTCTCAAAAAACTGTGTTCAAATAGATAATAATATGAGTATATAGGTACCTAACCTAATTTTGCTAATTTATATCACGATAATAATATTTAGTAGATAATTCAGGTAATCCATAACAGTCATATGTTTTTGTTATTACTAGATAAATATGAGAAAAGTAGGAATATTAACACTAACCGTTAAGTATTTAAGGTCGAAATTGGCTTGACTTTCCTGTTATACGAGTAAAATAAAGCGCCGAAAATAATAATAAAAATATATACTACTCAAAACAAAATAAGGGCCACGAGGTATTTTTTCATTTTGGTGTAAATTATTAAACATTTACATATTGAAAGTAGTAAAATATTGAGTATACAAACTTTTTGATACCTAAACTTTTTAATATTGTAGTATTCATCTAATGCTGGCAACAATTTTAAATAAAATTTGATTTAAAATTATTTTTGAAAATTTTGATTCCATTTTCTTTGACGTTTTGCTTTCCTTAGCTTCTTGGTTTATTAGAAATTATCAGAGTTCATTGATATCTCGAGTCAGAAACATCTTTTGCAATATGCCACAAGCACGCAGGCGTCATATGGACTCGCTGACAGCAACCAGAGCCGTTACAATGATTGAAGAAGGTCATTCGCAGCGATCTGTGGGTTTGCAATTGGGATTTTCTTGAAGAGCTATTCAAAATCTATGGAATCGTTTCCAAGAGACCGGCAGTGTTAGAAGAAGACCTGGTTCGGGCAGAGTTCGCATTACAACAGCTCAAGAGGATCGTTACATTCGATTAAGTGCGCGCCGAGATCGCACAACGACGGCCCGCAAGCTGCAAAATCGTTTACGGCTCACAACGGGTACTCGTGTCAGTGACCAAACTATTCGTAATCGATTGCATGAAGACCAGCAGGCATCAAGAAGGCGAGTTGTCCGTATTCCATTAACCAGAAATCATCGTGCAAATCGTTTAAGATTTTCCCGTCAACATTTGGACTGGGACATAAACCAATGGGGCATGGTGCTCTTCACCGACGAATGCAAAGTTAAATTTTCTAACGACGATCGGCGTATTAGAGTATGGAGAAGACGCGGCGAGAGATTTTCAGAAGCCTGCATCCATGAAGTCGATCGTTTTGGTGGTCCAAATGTAATGATTTGGGGCGGGATAAGCTTACACGGCAAAACTGAGCTCGCTATTTTAAATGAGGGTACTGTTACTGCTCAGCGGTATATTGAGGAAGTCGTCAGACCACATGTGATCCCATTTGCCCAGCGAGCGGGTCCTGGATTCATCTTGATGCAAGACAATGCTCGTGCACACACGGCTCAAGCGACTCGGTTTGTACTGGAAGCGTCTCAAATTCAAGTCTTGCCGTGGCCGGCGAACAGTCCGGACTTAAATCCAATAGATCACATGTGGGATCAGTTGAAACGAAGAGTTAGAGACGGTGATCAGGAAATCCACAACCAACAGCAACTCATCAACGCTGTTAAAAGGGCCAGGGAAGAGATTCCAATGGAAAATGTCAGGCATTTGATTGAGAGCATGCACTCCAGGCTTCAGGAGTGCGTAACGAAACGAGGGGGGCATACCTGTTACTAAAAGATGAGCATGGAGTATTTTCTTTTGTTTTCAGTAACTTTACATTGTTTTTATTTTTAACTTTAAATGTGTTTTTTCTTTCAAAAGCAAATAAACTTTTTAATCATTATTATTGGAATAAATTTATTGGTCTACACGGTAAAAACAACATTAGTTTTCGTTATGGAGACAAAAAAACTAATATTGGTTTTATTATTTTCATGGTACAGACAAAATACCTCGTGGCCCTTATTTTGTTTTGAGTAGTATAGTTTAAATCACTTTTAACGTCGCCAAAATAATCTGGCAGTTAATGATTGCTGAAAGTATTCGAAAATTGTATTTTGGCAAATTATCTAACCGTATGATGTGTTGTTTTTAAATAACATCACCAGCGAATTGTTTAGAATAACTTTTGTAATCGTTACTAATTCATTAGTTTAGGAATAAGATTGATTGAAAACGGTGTCAAAATAAATAAATGAACAATTATTCTTTATTTCAAAGTACTTCTAAGTACATTTAGAAATAACAACGGAAGTTCTATTTGAGTTTGACGTTTTGCGCCCTTGTCTGTGGTTGTAATGTTACAGGAAGAAAAAGAAAAGTTTTCTTTTGAATCTCTAAAAAGGTTTTACACTTGACTGAAAATAATAAAAATTAAAAATTAAACACTAACCTCCTTGCTTCGTCCAGCGGATAACAACCAATCTCAATAGATAACAAATAAAAAATAATCCCGCCAAAAGAGCTGCGGATAATATCATTAGATTCCACACATCACATTCACAAACACTGGCACCGAACGAAAACTGTACGGGACGCCGTATTCCCGCCTAAACGATCGACACACTGTCATTTCGAAGTTAAGGATTACAATTTTAAATGGCGTACAGTATGCTATCAGCGTTTGCAACGCTAAACAAATCGAGCTACATTATAGCTAGCTAGCACATGTTTACCGCGCGCGGTTAGATTACAAAACGTGAAACATTTCGTTTGACGGACCACGCGTCTCCGAAAGCGTGGTACGACTGTGGTTATAGGCCAAATTTTTTGACAAATGACCTTGCTACACTATTTTAAGTGGCAGTTGTATTTTTAAGCGGTCCGCGTGACAGTTAGCGCTTTACGCTGCTTGCGTGTGTAGTATCTGGTGATCCTTTGAACCCGAGATTATAATCAGGTGACAATAGAGGTCTGAAAGAGACTACTATGAAAATGTACGCGTGGTTAATGAGTGTTCTGTACTGATAGCGATCGGTTCTGTCGTCTCTATGAAAAGTTTATTTTGCGCGGCTTGGCGACCGACACAATGATTTATGTTAATTTTTTTATTAGCATATTGTAAGATATTATTTGAATGTATTGATGATTATTTTGTCATCTTGTAAGGTGTGTCTCTATTTGTTTTTATTGAAATTAGTAGGCAAATGAGCTGTTGCTGTGTTTTGTCGGCTTTAGGGCCCCGGATCATTGATCATCCTCGCTTGGGATTCAACACGGACGACTTGACTTAGGTGACTGCTCATCCGCAAAATATTTCATCCTCTGATAAATCGTCACCCTTTTCAAATTGTTACGCGTAGATTCATCCGTAAGTGGTGTCGCTGTCGGGTGAGCCTGTTACAAACAAAATGTCGATGTGGTCATTTCAGCCAAATTGACAAACAAAGGCAAATGATTGGGAATAAATGTTTTCTATTTATTTTATAATACGTAATAACAGTATATTAAATAATAACAAATAATCAAAATAGTTTGATGTTAATGAAAACCATCTTCATCAGATGGAGAATATAACCTACAGTCCAAATTTTATCTAATTAGCTTCAGCGGTTTTGGCTCGGCGATGAGTAGTCAGTCAGTCAGGACAAGTCATTATATATAAATAACAAAGCTATGTTATTCGCTATGAACTGCCTGAACCGATTTATGTTTGTACTCTGTGGTTTGATGGTGTAGGTCTAGGCTAGGTACCTATGTAAGATGATTATTACATATATTATTATTATATTAAAAAAGCTCTGTGTTATGGTCTCAAAACAATGAAATAATGAAATGAAATAATGAAATATTTATTTAACAACAACAAATCAGTTTTAACAATAACAGAGGTTGATTCTATCCTTTGGAGCGTGATAACACTTGTGCCAGGAGAGAATCGCTCTCATTTAGCATAATAATACTTAACAATTTGTTGAGTAGCCGCTATACTTAGGTTCTAGTACTTTATATGTATGTATGTGCGTGTGTGTGTGTGTGTGCGTGTGTGTGTGTGCGTGTGTGTGTGTGTGTGTACATGGATTTGAAAATAAAAATAAAAATCGTTGTTATGATGTGTGGGTGTGATTGTTGTTCTACACAAAAATCATACATGGAAAGGTCGGGTTGTTTATAGGTACCTACCTAACACCAGATTTTTTTTCCAATCGAATTCAAACTTAATACACAACTTATACGCTACTTTTTTGTATGGCTTTTGAAGTAAGTATCTTCAGCGGGGCGATTTTGCAACCTAAGCGACTTCTTGCGGTTTTTTTTTGAGAGAACCCTTCGGAGAATCTAGTAGGGCACGGGGACGCGCACTAGTGCGCGATGCCGTTCCCTCTAGAAAACCTCCGAAGGTGATTCGTTTCACACGGCTTGAGCGACCCTTTACGTTCCTCGCCGCCCCCAAAAAAGCCCGGTGAAGCTGAAAATGCCGAAGAGGCAATCAGCAATCTCTCTCAAAAAAAAAAAATGTGACGAATCGGCACACAGACATTTTTATAGATGTGATTTTAAATTCTTACGTCAATCTAATTGTACACACGCCTGCGCATCGGACTACCACAAACTGTCAAATTTCTTCAATAAATTTTGAACTTTATGTGTATGGCATATGGTTGAAAATTTATTGATGAAATTTGAAAGTTTTGGATAGGTTGTTGAAGTGCAGGCGTCTGTACTTTAATTTAATTTAATTTATATTTACGTATATTAAACGCGTCGGCGGTCGAGTGGCAGAGCGCTCGGCCCGATACCCGAAGGTCCCGGGTTCAACTCCCAGGTCAGGCAAAATGTATTTCGGATTTTTCGATGCATAGCTAGGGTTTGTGATCACCAACCCGCATTTGGCAAACCCATTAATTTATTAATTAATTAATTTATTTATTTATTTAGACACACCAACAGAACAGACATTATACACTTTAATAAAAGTAGCAAAAACATAGCAGATATCTGCTCCAATTACAGGCGCGTACAACATTGACAAATTATAAAACTAAACTAAAAATTAAAATTAAATATTAAAAAGACACGTTTGAATAAAATAATTAAAATATTGACAAAAATTAAACATTACTTAATAAAAACAAAATATAAATTCATAATTTAATTATTAGAATGCTTTAAATAAATGAAATGAAATTAAGTAAATGAAATTAATTCATAAATACATAGGTAGCTAAATTATTAATAAAATAAAATTATAAAAAACACAATAATAAATAATAAAATTCTCTACTTAGTAAATGATCTACTTGGTGAATGATTCCAGCACCTTCCTTAATTGTAGCGATGACTTGATTTCAATGGTAGAGGCCTTTGCCCAGCTGTGGGACAGTTATGGCTGTTTACTTTACGTATGTACGCATATAAACGCATACTCCGTTTATAAAATACACACTATTCTAGCATGTTTAAATCACCTCTGATCTTACAGTTTATTAGCTCTCTCCATCCGACTGGTTGTCTGAAAGAAATCGCTTTAAAGCGATAATACCGCCAAATCCATTTCCACTTAACATCAGGTGGTGTGGAGTCATTTGCCGTGCTAAGTATAAAAAAGAAAAAAATAGTCCTTATTTGTTCATGTATATGTTTTATAGTTACTTAAACAAAAGAATTTAACCGGGGATTAACGCATACTAATTAGTAAAAAGGTATCATACCTCCTTTATACCCGACGGACGTTTCGACCGAGTTACAACGGCCGTGGTCACGGGCTGACTGAGTCAGTTAAAATTAAATTTGAATTCCCCGTTTAAATTCTTTTGTTTAACTATGCAACGCGAAAGTTTAAAAGTGTATATGTATATAAATAAAAAAAAATACTTTTATTTCAGACAGTGTCCATATAAGTAGGTAGTTAATTAACAAAAAAAAAAATAAACTAAAAAATAATTAATAATTAAAATCGTATACCAATTAAAATAAAATAAAAAATCATAAAAATTTAAATCAAAATCAAAATAAAAACACAATATTACAAAAAAAAAAATTAAGATTAAAATCAAAACAAAATTATAGTTATATAGTATATAGTGTTGCAATAAAAGTGTAATCTATCTATATAATAGTATAATAATAAGTATGTATTTAACTATTTTAAGTATGTTCATCCGTTGTCTAGTAACCATTTAACCAGTTTCATAACGAAGCTTCTCTTGGGCTAGATAATTGGTGTGAGTGTAGGAAATTATTTTTTTTAATTATTAATTACAATAGGTGAGTGCTGTAAATGTTTTTATTGTATGACAAATCTAATGATTTATCTAAAACATAAATTACATCACAAAACTCTAATAACGTTATGACGAGCCGTTGTTGATGTTGTTTAATTGACGTCAAAGTACCGGTTAAATAAAGCCATCAACAAAAATTTGGCCTTTTAAAGCCTTGAACTTTAAAAGTGTTTTCTCTTTATAATGGCTTCAAGCAGTTTGCACATTGGCCAATGTCCAAGGAGATCGGAAGAGTTAGAAAGCTGCCTTAGAAATTGGGTAGGTAGTCCTCGATTAGGTAGTCAATAGAGAAACTTTTTACAACTGTCAAGAAGGTTTTTTTTAATGAAATTGTATGGGAATGGCAAACTATGTCGTCGTTACTGTGTTCCGTCGATCATGCCGGCGATTGAGTGTTCATTAAAAACTTTTTGGGTTACTGAAATTAATGCTAAGGTCAAATGAAAATAAAAATAGGTTAATGTGATGTCATTTAATACGTTTCATGTTCTGGAATTAATTAACAATAGGTATGTTCTAATTGTTGATTTATTGGCGGGATAGTGACGAGTCATGATTGCAATTTTGTTTTGTGTTGTCAAAATAAAAAAATAAATAAAATTTCCTACACTCACACCAATTATCAAGCCCAAGAGAAGTTTCGTTATGAAACTCGTTAAATGGTTACTAGACAACGGATAAACATACTTAAAATACTTAAAAACACTTATTATTATACATAGAAAACACCCAGACCCGAGACAATTTAGAATAATTTCTAAAAAATGTTTTTGTTTTCTTTATATAATTTTAACGCAAATTTTGTTGCGATACAAATTAGAAAAACAACATTGTGTTTTTCTAATAATTTCTAAATTGACCCGACCGGGAATCGAACCCTGGACCTCAGAGATAGCGACACCATGAAAACCGGTGTACAAACCACTCGACCAAGGAAATCGTCAAAATATAAAATAGAAATAGAAAAAAAATCTTTTTTTGTCACATTTTATTACTTTTCACTCTTTTAATATTTATATTTTTTTTTAAATACCGTGATAAAATTAAACGCCCACCCGACCCAGCCAGGAATCAAACCTGGGTCTTCCGCAATCCGGGCGGCTGCACTGACCGCTATGCTACCGTCACGTTACGTCAGCCTTCCCGGTTCCAGGTTCGATTCCTGGCTAGGTCGGGTGAGCCTTTAATTTTTTCACTGTATTTTATAAAATTTTATAAATATTTAATTTAGCTTCAGTGCAGAAATTGGCACTTGAAAATCAAAAGTGAAAATTTCACTCTTTCACTTTTCAAATTCTCTCAAGAAGATCGCGTAAGCTCTCAGAGAAATACGTTATTCACGTTTTCATTTAAGTGATCAAATGTCGAAAATAACTTGCACTCAGCAACCTGCCGATAGCAGTTATTAACGCTATGATAAATGGAATCGAATAAAAAGATAAATAACACTTTATAGCGATTGTAAAAAGATTATGTAGGTAAGTATCAAGAAGGATAAGAAGGGATTACCGATAGATAAGAATATCTAACATAAGAAATCAATATTATCACCTGTCTGTGGGGTCTTAAGAAATCACATGAACTGATACTACATCTACAGTACCTGCATCTTACCCCGATCCGATCGGAACCCCTCGGAGAATCTAGTAGGGCACGGGGACACGCACTAGTGCGTGATGCCGTTCCCTCTACATAACCCCCGGAGGTGATTCGTTTCACACGGCTCGAGGAACCCTTTAAGTTTAGTCCGAACAATCCTCACAGTGAACAAAATTCACGAAGGGATTTCGGGTAATTTGAGTGAACTCGCACGACCTGCACTCGGGTATTTTCACACGACCTGCTCGACAATGCCTCATTATATATCATGCAAACCTTACTCAAAGTAAATCATTATAGCCCTTGTCTTTTGCCGGGGTGTAATGTTGTACTGAATTTCATTATAACCCGCCGGGCAGTAATGTGATTCTCACTTCTCTTAGTTCTTATTGTTATGCATTTAAAGTCTAATTTCGTCAAAATCGCGCGGCGCGCGGCTGCTGCAGCTGCTGGTGGCCGACGGCGAGGAGGTGGACGGCGGCGCGCGCCGCGCCTCATTTATTTGAAAATCGAACTTATTCGAAAATCGAGCTGGCCACGCCACGGCAAGCCGAACGAAAAAAAATCAATACTTAAAACAAAAGCCGCGAGTATTTCAATACGGTGCAATCAGTATCAGACAAAACTGCAAAAGAAGATAGAATAAAACATTAAGAAAATGTCGAGTGACGAAAGTGATTTTCTAGTAGCCTTGGTTTTTATTGTCTCGCAAAAGGTGAGAAAAGTAGAGTATACTCCTCAGGGATAAAACTGATTTTGCCTTGGGCGCGCTTAAATCCTTCACTGCTCTCAGGACTCCATTTTAATTCCCTCGCTTCGCTCGGGAATCAACTCAAAACCCCCTCGGGAGCTCGGGAGTTAAATCTGGAGTCCTTCGTTACGCTCAGGATTCAATATCGCGCCCGTGACATAATACAGTGCTTTATCCCCTTGGTGTACAATCTACTATTTTATATGTAATTAGTTACGTAAATTAGTAATGTAGTACTTGGATAAGTGTTAATAGGGTAAGGTTAAATGTAAGCAACTATCGCATTGGATTAGTCTGTAAGGATAGTTGTGTATTAAAGTAAATAAATAAATAAATCATCAGCTCATTTTATGTCCCCACAGCTGGGGCACGAGCCTTCCCTATGGATGGATAGGGAGATTTTTTTTTTTTTTTGGAGAGAGATTGCTGATTGCCGCTGCGGCATTTTCAGCTTCACCGGGCTTTTTGGGGGCGGCGAGGAACGTAAAGGGTCCCTCAAGCCGTGTGAAACGAATCACCTTCAGAGGTTATCTAGAGGGAACGGCATCGCGCACAAGTGCGCGTCCCCGTGCCCTACTAGATTCTCCGAAGGGTTCGGATCGGATCGGAGGATAGGGAGAACGGGCTCAAAACCGCGCGGATTGGTGGTTGTTAACGACTGTTTAAAAACACTTTACAAATGTGTACAAGAACATCCGAAACATATTGTGTGTAGCGGCGTCACCTAACGCATACGCCGCATATTAATCGACACGAAGCAAAAACCTTCTCAACCGTGTTAACAGATGGCGCCACAAACGCATACCAACGACGTCGCCATACTACGACGATAAATAGTATGGGAAGCCTGCATCGCGATAGCGAAGTTTCACCATCTCCTTCGCTATATATATCACCTCCAACTAACATCAATTGGACCTCGGTCCCCGAGCTATACCACCCAGCTCGGAGGAAAATCTTCCCTTTGGCCTTCCTCAATGTGACGCACCCCCTACCATGGGCTTCCTACAGTGGTGACCCCGACGTGATACCCCGTACCATTGGCTTCCTACACGTGTCTGACTTGAGATTTTAACCCAGGGCCTCTGGTTTTTGGGCCAAGCGCTTTCCCACTCAGCAATCGATGCAATAAGGCCATTAAATAAACTAAGCACAATACCTATGTTCACTCGCTGGGAATCAAACCGAACAACCGAGCCACTGAAACGCTGGAATGTTAGGCACCACCAGTTCCAGAAAAGATAACAAATGAAAGATAACAAATCTGGTGTAAGTTAATTTACTGCTAAGGTGTGGGTTACGTCAGTCGCTGGAGTGCTCAGTGTTGTCGCGCGAGTTGCAAGAGGACTTAGCTTCTAGGGGGGGGGGGGGGGGGGGTCTTGACGCGTGCGCAGTTCGGCGCCTAGGCCAGCCTAGACCCGCCCCCCGACCGCCTATCCGATTGCTTTGGCTACGTGTATAGTTTATGAGGTCATCTTGCCATTTCGTACCGCCTATGAAAGCAATATCGAAAGGTATAGGCTATAGCTTTCGATATATGCCTATACCTATTAGCTAGATGACAAGATGACGTCATCAACTATACACGTAGTCAAGGCAATCGGTTAGGCGGTTGGGCCCCCGGCCGTAGTCTGCGCCAGTGGAGTCCGGATCTCCTCTGTGGTCTAGTGGCTAAGACCACCGGTTTAGACCTAGAGGTCCCGGGTTCGATTCCCAGCGGGGGGGTATATGTTTGTGTACTCGGTTTGGTTGGTGGCAGGGCTTGTTTGTCCGCTTGGCTAGCTACCACCATCTTATCTAAATATGTCGCCATAACATCAATGTTTGTAACATTGTTGTGTTCCGGCAGCTAGAGATAGGATAGCCAGTACCTCACTAGTTGAGGATCCCGGGTGAAGTGCGCTTCCATCATTGGCCTTATCATCTGCTGTGGCTCCTTGTGTAGAAGTTATCTAAGTTAAAAACTTACGCAGTTATCTTCTTTTTTTGTTTAATTTACCTGCATGGTCTAACTATATGTAACTTAAAATGTATTTTCAATGACTTTTAGGTAACTGTTTTTTCTTGTCAATAAGCTGTGTGTAAGCTTAGTTCGTAAAACTTTTGATAGAAGCTTTACTGTCCTCTGTGGCATACTTTGTGTAATTTCAGTTAGGTATTATGTTCTGCAGGTTTCTCACTATGCAAAATAAACAAAATAAAAAATAAAGACTACTTATCGCGCCTGCTCATTTTAATATAGCAAAAATTTAAGATGAATATATTGCTGCAGTTTCCTTGTAAGGTAACATCATCATCCTTCGCCTTAAACCGTTCGTATGGCTTTTACCATAGCATATGAGGAACTTCCACCACGCCGGCCCAAAACGGGTTGGTGGGCTGATTCTGAACCTATCTTCTTTTTTTTTTTTGAGAGGGATTGCTGATTGCCGCTGCGGCATTTTCAGCTTCACCGGGCTTTTTTGGGGGCGGCGAGGAACGTAAAGGGTCCCTCAAGCCGTGTGAAACGAATCACCTTCAGAGGTTATCTAGAGGGAACGGCATCGCGCACAAGTGCGCGTCCCCGTGCCCTACTAGATTCTCCGAAGGGTTCGGATCGGATCGAGGAGCGGAGCAACCCGAGGGCGCCTCTAAAGGCCTCGGCTCGGGTTGACCGGGCCGTGGAGGAGGAGAGAACCGCCCAGGTACATGTCTGTACCTGGTGTAGAGCGAGTGTGAACCGGTTCTTCGTACCCTTGTTCTACAAGTACGGTGTCTTGGGCCTAAACTGGTGTGCATGTTTAGTGTATCCTGTAAATGTGTGCTGTCATTTAGAGGATCGGGCGGGGTCTGAACCTATCATTGTCACCATAACATTTTATGTCCCCACTGCTGAGGCGTGAACCTTTCCTATGGATGTTTGGCTTAAACTATATCGTTAAAGCGTCAATGTCCATCTACGTTGGACCGTATCATTAATGTAGGAAATCCTTACTGTTGGTTAGGTTAACTTAATTTTTTTCCAGTCACGGAAGGGGGGAGCGGCATAAGATTATACAAATCGATTGTATCGACACAAAGTAAACGATATCAGCGCCTCTTACGGTGGGTAATGTAAACATTTTACGATATGATCACTAAAGTTTGACCATTTCACGAAGTAGCCGCGCGCTTAGTTGCCCATATCGAGAAACGATTACTAATCATTGATCCGCCCAAACCACATCATCATGTAGCCAATAGACAGTGAAAAATTTCATGAAATGCGACCATTTCATGAAATTCTCGAGCATTTCGTGAGCAAATCTACGATATGGCTACGACATATGCATGACGCTTGCTTTTTATGGGTATACTTACTTTTGTGCCATAGACAAGGCGTACGGTCGAAGTACAGACTTATAATTATTTATGCAACGAAATAAAACTATAAGTTTTTTTTGTAAATACTTTTAATTGCATTGTCGATTAGCATTAATAAAAATGAACAATTGTTATTAATAAATACAAATAACTTATAAAACTATAGCTTTTCATTTATAAGTGATACAAAACAATTTTTATATAATTGATAACGAGCCGCTTGTCAATCAATAACAAAATAGGGTTGTACAAAATGTTAACATTACATTTATGTAAAAAAATATATGAATTCTTTTTATTACATTTAATGGTAATATTTAAGCAGTGAAGCCTTTACAGGGTATATGTACGCACCCTTAAATATTATTGCTCATTTTTTTACAGGTATATTAATACGTGAAGCAAAAACTTTGTACCCCTTTTTATGAAAATTGCGCGGACGGAGGAGTATGAAATTTCGCACGCTTATAGTTTATATAGAGAAGGAATGCAGAAAGCGAAT
Organism: Eudonia truncicolella; assembly: GCA_949315975.1. Lineage (NCBI taxonomy): Eukaryota > Metazoa > Arthropoda > Insecta > Lepidoptera > Crambidae > Eudonia > Eudonia truncicolella. Next base: position 2,306,146 of record OX438853.1, on the reverse strand, counting down.
ATTTTTTTAAAGTTATGCATAAAAAATACATTAAATTGTATACATACATTTTATCAATGGAAGTGGAGCGGCCGAAATCTGTCAATGCCAATGCAAACTCACATTCTATCTTTTTGCAATTTTCCATTGCTAGGATAAAATCCGTGCAGCAAAATTACGGTCGAATGTCGACCACTGGGCGACCACTAGTCATTAGAAATAGCGGTCATTGCCAACTGCTTCTTAATGGTTTTTTTAGTAAAATTTCAATAAAATACAATGCGACTTTTCGATGTCGAAAACTAATGTTGAACAATGGGTTATTGTGTCGGCCATAAAGTGTTACTACTATTTCCGCTGTATAAAAGCCATATCTTCTGCAGTCTCCTTTTTTTTGTCCGTAAATACATATTGTACACACCCCTGCAGATCCACCTATCCAAAACTGTTAATTTTCTTCAATACATTGTCAACCATACATATTAGGCGTAAAGTTCAAAGTCTATTGAGGAAATTTGACAGTTTGTGGTAGGTTGATGTGCAGGCGTGTGGACTTTTTTTTCACCGTCCAAACCTGAGATGACACCCGTGATGCAAACGAACAAATTTCGACCAAAATGTATGTAACAGCTGAATTTTATTTTCGAGTTTAGGGAGTTGGTCCCAATAGTAAGTGTTGTTCGTTTGCATCACAGGTGTCATCTCGGAAGGTTTGGACGGCGATAAGAAAGTAAACCTGTGTACATCATGTAAAATAATAGACGCATATTATTATATTTAAATTATTTTGTTAAGAATCGGCTAAAGAATTGATTTCATTCATTTTAGGTTTCTGTATTTTTATCGGAATAAAATAAATATTATTTATATTACAGTCACGTTGCAGTTGGAATATAATGATTTATTGTAGAACTACAAAAAAAAAATTAAAATATCTTGCTCACTTAGGAGTAACTGATGTAATCAAATTAATTAAATTGATTAAATTTCTTTAATTACTTTCTCAATTAAGTGACCTAAATTATGTCCTATTGCTTTGACTTACTTGCTTAATTACCTTTGATTCATATAATAAATATTTCTCATATATTCATGTATACATATATGTCGGCGACATGGCGCTAGCATCGCTTAGAAACGACAAGTATAGTCTATACTTAGGGCCAATATCACCGACCCGAATAGAAACCGAGTTTAATAAAACCTGGTTTCGACTAATCGAGTTCAAAACTTAGTCTTGATCGCGGTTCACGTCGCACCGATTTCACCGGCTTCGTTTTGATCCCGTTTATTAAAACTTAGTTTAGCTTTGACAAAGAATGAATGAATGAATGACATGACATCGACTAAACGTTTTTTTATTTTTTATTTTTGTTCTGGCTTGGAACTAAACGAATTGCCTTAAAAGTGTTGCAATGAAAGAAATTATTCCTTCTCAAATGAGAAAATTAATAAAAAAATATAAATTCATATCACATTAATCGTCCACAAATATTCAGAATGTAATAGTTATTAGAAATTTTATATACAATATTTTGATCAAACACTTTAAAACAATATCTCTCGAAACATGGTATGGTAAATGTTAAAACTACTAATATATGGGGACTTTTTACTTTTTATTTTCAAGTGCTAATTGCTGCACAGAAGCTAATTAAATATTTATAAAATTTATAAAATACAGTGAAAAAATTAAACGCCCACCCGACCCAGCCAGGAATCGAACCTGGGTCTTCCGCAATCCGGGCGGCTGTACTGACCGCTATATAAATTTTATAAATATTTAATTAGCTTCAGCGCAGCAATTAGCACTTGAAAATAAAAAGTAAAATTTACTATAGCGTTGTGTTATCAAATTTGTGGTATTTCATTTTTCACCTTCACCTTTGCAAGGTGAATCTGCATGGCCATCGATTGCAATGACTTGATTATTTCTTTCTTTAAAAATAAATAAACAAACCAATCTCCCGTACTTCACACAATCGCGACAATGACAGGCAAACAGCTTTAAACGCGTTTAGCTAAGCTAAACGTCGAAAATCGGCCGTTCAGAAACTGAACCAAGTTCAACTTGAACGACGTTTAGTTTATGCCGGTGAAACGCAACCTTGAGAGCGGAACTCAGTTTAGCGCGTAAACTCAGTTTGATCGCGTTTAATTTCACCGGTGAAATTGGCCCTTAGTGTGGTCTGCCTATGCTCTATGGTACGCGAAACGTTAAACGGCAGTTGGCTTGGCGCGACAACGGACTGGACACATTTGAACGAGAGCGGTCGGATCGTACGCACGCGCAGAACTCACTTCGTTTCTAAAATCCATTTGCATCGGGCAACTGTTTCTAAATAATTTAATTGTGATATTGTGACTGTAAGGAATACGACTGCGTCTTTATTTTGAAGATCCAAGATGAACGGTGTTATCGGCGAATCAGAGTTTGCTCGACCATCCTACCTACACAAACCAACCTCTCCCCGCTGCCGACATATATATATTTTATAGATAGTATTAATACAGTATTAACAGTCTTGTTAACCCACCTAAAAAGCTAATAAATACGCTTGTGTAGTAGGTAACAAATGTATGGACGATTCAAAAGCACTTTTCGTATGTTTATTTGAATATAACATTTTGATTTTGACTTTGACTTTGTTAGGCATGGGCTCACGTCAGTACTAGCGCAACGCAGCTATGGGAATGAACCACGATTATAAGCATTCAACCCAAGCATCAAGAGAACGTCCGATCCTACAAAAATCTTTAGACGATTCAAAAGCGCTTATTTTTAAAATTATTTAAAATAAAATAAAAAAATACTTTTGACTTTGACTTTGACTTTGACTTTTGACTTTGACTTTGACTTTGACTTTTGACTTTTGACTTTGTTCTCAATCAAACAGACTTTAAGAGTTGCGTTTACTTATTATTAGCCTATATAATTATGATAGTTGATAAGTGATTCATATATATTAAGTAACATAAGTCTTTCTGTGGTCGTGGAACCAGATAACGAAGGTTCGTATCTGTGTGGGCCGGAGCGTCACTACGAAGTCTACATCGTTCTTCGATTCGCCTTCCGAAGAATTGACCTCGGGTGACTCTTCGTCCTTGGCGATGTTTCTGTAAAAAAATATGATATCTATTTTATATTTCGGTATCCCAGACAACTTTAACGTTCTAACACAGAGAGGTAACTGTACAAAAACATTTAACTAACTACTTGTTGTTTCACAAAAATGCAATTGAAATAATATGTAGTAACAAAAACACAAATGTTGAAAAAATTTCCACGAGCAGGATTTGAACCTGCACCCTTCTGACATTCCGGGTCAGGTGCTCTTCCAATTGAGCTATCGTGGTTCTAACCAACCCGCCGAAATTATTCAACACTATTTACTTTTTTACTTTGAAAGCCAAAGGCGCCAATTCAATGTCAACAACTACCGTCATTAACATCTGATCATAATATTTTTACAAATACTAAAGATCAGTTAAGAAGTAGGCAAGCTATTTATAATATGTTTTTGTTTTGTTTATATAATTTTAACGCAAATTTTGTTGCGAAACAAATTACAAAAACACAAATGTTGTTGTTTTTGTGTTTTGTAATTTCTTTCTCAAAAAAAATTGCGTTAATATTATATAAACAAAACAAAAACATTTTATAATATGTAGTGTTAATTCGGCTACATTAAGCTAGCATGCAGTTCGCAAGCTTCTTCGTTTTTTCCATTTTACCAGACAAGCATGGTATGATATAATAAAATAACAAAAGACCCCGAGTTAGCCGATCGCCTGATGTGCAAGTATGTTAGAACTCTTGTCCCTTAGTCGGCTTTCAAGTCACGCACGGGAAGAAAGGCCGCTGATACATTATTTCCACGTCCCAGACCAGCATAGGGTAATATAATAAAATAACATAATGGCTGTTGGCTGTTCGCTTTTTACTTAAGTAGCCAGTTGGTCAAATATACTCAGTAGTCGTACAACGCTGAAGTCGTACAACAATTTAATAATGCATTCAGGGCACTATTACGGCTGCCTTTTTTTTTTTTTTTTGGAGAGAGATTGCTGATTGCCGCTGCGGCATTTTCAGCTTCACCGGGCTTTTTGGGGGCGGCGAGGAACGTAAAGGGTCCCTCAAGCCGTGTGAAACGAATCACCTTCAGAGGTTATCTAGAGGGAACGGCATCGCGCACAAGTGCGCGTCCCCGTGCCCTACTAGATTCTCCGAAGGGTTCGGATCGGATCGGGGAGCGGAGCAACCCGAGGGCGCCTCTAAAGGCACGGACCTCGGCTCGGGTTGACCGGGCCGTGGAGGAGGAGAGAACCGACCAGGTACATGTCTGTACCTGGTGTAGAGCGAGTGTGAACCGGTTCTTCGTACCCTTGTTCTACGAGTACGGTGTCTTGGGCCTAAACTGGTGTGCATGTTTAGTGTATTCTGTAAATGTGTGCTGTCATTTAGAGGATCGGGCGGGGGGGATTACGGCTGCCGCGATTCTGTAGTGCGTCGGGAATGTTTGCGGATGCGCAGGTTGACAGTTTCCCAGCTATTCTGCGTAAAGAAGCGGGATCCTTTCTGCCTCCAGTCCGCGGCAGCCGTAATACTGTCATAAAAAGCATCGCTGATAGTGGGGACTGTCCACTATTGTACGCATATGTGTAGCACAACTAATTCCCATCTAGTTATTAAGTACACAAATAGGTTTTAAGCTCTTCTTGTACTTACGACATAAATGGATCGTTGTTGTCTGAGAAATAAAAACTTTTAATTTAATATAATGTTCACCTTTTTCGTCGTGTCTCCCTCCTGTCGTACACGTCTCTGTATGCTCCGTCAGTCTCCTCTTCATCTTCGTTCGAATCAGGGTCATCGTACTCCTGAGAGGCTGGCTTGCGGCGTTTCTCTCTGGTGAGATGGGTCTTCGGTGTTTCTGGGTATTAGGAAAACAGTAGCTATTGGTATGAAACACTTTTATAAAACTATAACGTAATTTTTGTGATGCGAGCAGCACAAAACCGGTCGTTGTGGAGATCCTTGGGGAAGGCCTTTGGCCAGCAGTGGACGTCTTTTGGCCGAGATGATGACGGTGATGTAATTTCGCCAGATGAATCTATATAAATAAAAATGAATCGCTAAATGTGTTGCTAATCGCTAAACTCGAGAACGGCTAAACAGATTTGGCTGATTTCTTTTTTGTTGTGTTTGAGGAAGGTTTTTATGGAGAGAAAAAATGTAAAAAATGCGAGGAAAATAGTAAAAACAACTATTTTATTTTCTTATACAAACCACTCTCTACTGGACCAATTTAAAAAATTCTTTCACCATTAGAATGCTACATTAGCGCTGAGTAACATAGGCTATATAAGAAAATTTCCATCCGTGCGACGCAGGGACGGGCCGCTAGTATTAAAATAAAAGTAAAATCAGGGATGATTTTGACTGTTCACCAGCTCTTTTTATATCCCCACTGCTGGGGCACGTGCCTTCCCTATGGATGGATATGGAAAACGGGCCATAAGCCACCACGTGGGACCAGTGCGAATTGGTGGTTGTTAACGACTGCTAATGTAGCCGAGACCGGCCATTACAAAAATTGCCTAACGTCAGTAATCGCAGACCGGGCGCGTTTACCACTGCGCCATCGTGCTTCTCCTACTCTGCTTGATTCAGACAATATATATCGTAATAGTGTATGGTAATAGGTGTATAATCCTGTAACATAGCCATGCATTCAAGTATATAGAACACTGTGATAACATGCAGAATCATATTGTTTTCTAAAGTTTACGCGAACACTACACATTGAAATGAAACGTCAGGATAAACATTAATTAAAACTAATGTGTAAAATAAACGCGAGTAGATCCGTAAAAGTAATTTCATTTCAATGCAGAATCATATTTACGTAAACTTACTCATCAATTCAAAAACTCAACATTTTGTAACTTTATTTATGTTCAAACCTGACATTCGTTTGGACCTCTTAGTTATTGTTCTGAAGTTTGGACCTTGAGATTGTCGACAAAGAACAATGTGTCAGGTTGCCACTTTGCAATCAAAAGTACCAAACAACTTCAATATCTTGGCCGTATCACAAAATAAGGTATACAAGTATTACCAAACACTTTGTATATTATAAAAATCTCACCCTGTGGAAGCGGGTCTGCTTCCTCCAGCCGTTCCCTCACTCTATCTTCTGTGCTATCCTCCACTCTCTTCTTCCTACCTTCCATGAAGAAGGGCATGTCCATGCTCCTCATCTTCTCAGTTCTTCTGTTTTTCTTCCTGAACATTCTTTTTGTGGTCATCTCCACTGACGATGTACCAACTTCATAGTCATAGTTCTGTCTGTACCTTCTCGTCTTTATTTTCTTAGCTTTAAATCTTGGCTCCATTTCTGTGGGTCTGGGTTTTAGGGCCATTCTCGATGTTTTATAGTACATTTCGTAAATAGACTTTGTTACACCGTCGTCGGAGTCTTCTATAGGTATATCTGTAATGAAATGATTTATTTCATTGTAGGTAGGGTAGCAACTTCGAGTCGGCAAGGCATGGACTGTTAGTGAGGCAAAATGGGAGCACACGGGGAGTGTGCGATGGAATTACACGAACTGATACCACCTTCTCCTTTTCATCTTCGGGGAACTAGACGCGGACTGAGATCACACCCTTATGCTGTCAACATACCGCCTTACGCACAAAGCAGTTTGCGTCATCATTTTTGATGAGGAAAGCTAAGCTCAGCTCCCTTCCTGCGGATCTGTTTCCTGACACGTACAACCTGGACATTTTCAAGGCAAGGGTGAACAGGTATTATCTAGGTAAGTATGCTACATCCTAGGCTGCGTCATCGCTTACCACCAGGCGAGATCGCGGTCAAATACTTGCCTATAAAGAATTTAAAAGAAACCTGGTGAGCATCTGGACTCTGCTTCTGCTTAACTCGCTTTGCTCGCTTGTCAATAGCTGCTGTGTCATATCAAGTAGCATAGCACGAATAAAATAATGATAATAAACTAAGTGTATGCTACCATATTCTGGCGTTCAATTAAAAATATTTGTAGAATAAGGCATGGTAACAAGGAATCTACAGAGTTACTAGGGCTTGAGGGATGTCAAAGCGCGCAGCAATCAGTTGATCTAGTTAATAACATTTTTCTGCAATTGGTAAAACACTGGCATATCGGATTCTTGCTAAATTAAATAAAACAGAGTCAGATCTCGCAAAACCAATTCAAGTTAGAACTCCACCAGTAGATTCATTCTTTTTGTAGTACCCAACAAACACTGCCTTGTTAATTATCTAGAATCACGTCATTTGATTCCTCCAAAACAGTTTGGTTTTCGTCGCAAAGGCGGTCTTATCGCTTAACATCAGGTGAGATGAAGGCCAAGTGCTTACACGTAAGGAATCAAATAAATATGGAAATACCTGCTGGTCTAGCTTTCGCGACAGGCGGCTTCTTCCGTTTCGGAGATCGTTTCTTCAAATTGGAGGAGAAGTCCTCTTCGTCTGACCCTATCTCTTCGTTTTCTCTTCCGAAAGGTGACCAGAATTTGTTCGGTGGTGGTGTTTTACTTATGAAGTTAAATCTCTGATTCTTTGCCGAAACTTGTCTGTATACCTGAGAAGTTAATAAGGCCTAAGTAGTGATCCTTGGGGTATACCACTGGCTAGTTTCTGGGGTTTGCTTAATCGTAGGCTATGATTAGTTACTGAGAGTTTTAAACTGAGGGAGTAAATGGAAATAATAATGTATAAATAATATAACTATTATACTTGCTTTGTGTTGTAAGGCAAAACACCCAGACCAACCCAACATCAAATCATGTCAGTCTTACTATCAGAATTCTTCAGGTCAAATGTCAGAAAATTTGTCGCGCAGACTTTTTATTACAGAATGTTTGGTAATATGTGTGTATAATCCCGAAAGATAGTGCAACCAAGTATAATGAACACCGTACGTTATCGTGCCCCGTTCCCTACTAGATTTACATTGTAAATAACGTCGTTGGTCACAAAATTAGTAAGGTTCTACATTTTAAACTGTAATAGAAGACACTTTTGTAATTGTTTGTTATTCCAAATAAATAAAAATAAAATTCTTCGAGGGGTTCGGATCGGGTTGAGAGTGGAACAACCCGAGGACGCCTCTAAAGGCTACGACTATTTAAATAGGACCTCGCCTCGGGTTGACCGGGTCGTGGGGGTGGGGAGAAGCGCCCAGATACATATCTGTACCTGGTATAGAGCGCTTGTGAACCGGCTCGTCGTACCCTTGTTCTACGAGTACGGTGTCTTGGGCCTAAGCGAGTGTGCATGTTTAGTGTATCATGTGAATGTATATTGTGTGCATTTAGAGGGTCGACCGGCAATAAATAATCGCTGAAAGTTAATAACAGGTGCGACTGTAGGCAACATCTTTTTTTTGTACCTTCTGCTACAAATAATGAATTCCGTAGCACGTAATGGATCAAGTATACGTTTACTTTTAAGTATTTTTATTTAGCCGTTTATATATGTAATATTTTATGGGTTTATTTTAAGTGTTCACCAAAATAATAATTCATCAGAATAATTGTACGTTTTGTATATATATTCTTTTTGCTTGCCAAAATGGATTAATGCTCACCAAATATTGTTTTACTGAAACAGTAACATTGATACCAACAATTTTTACACTATTATTCAAATGATTGAGGATACTGGCTGCCCTACTCCTGTAGGTCACGTGATTGGTTAGAAGTCGCGATTGTCTTGAATTACGAGGTTATTTTTTTTATTAGACAACAGGAAGCAAAATTTACCAAATTGAAACTAGAGGCATAAAATATTGGTATTATCTATTTGGTGACAATATAACATATTTGGTCTGAAATGCAGTTAAAAGGTATTCATATATTTTTAAGGCATTTAATAAAAATATAAATTGTATTCTTTTTATAATATTTTAGGAAACACAATTTGGTGATCAATTATCCATTTTGGTAAGCGTTTTGAATTTTATTGGTGGAAAAATTGATCCATTTTCGGTAGGCGTTTAAACACAAGCCATATTTTATTTAGATGTTGTGCGCAGTTGTAATAGAAGTACATACGCCTGCACATCAACCTGCCCAAAACTGTCAAATTTCATCAATACATTTTCAACCATACAATTTAGTAATAAATTTCAAAGTCTACTGAGGAAATTTGACAGTTTGTGGTAGGTTGATGTGCAGGCGTGCGTACAAATTTATACGTTTATTTAATTGTATTGTATGATTTGTATGTTGCAACTGTGCCGAAGATAAATATATAAATACCAACCTTAGTAGTACCAGTCATATAATCATCGAAGACCGAAGAATAATTTTCTGTGGTAGTGTTATTATTATATCCGCCATCTGTTGTGTTTATATCGACGGCGTTTCTCTGTTTCTGAACATCATCCTGGGTCCTGTTTATAATATTCTCGTTTATATTGCCAGTGATGTTGACGGATCTCTTGCGTCGTCTGTCATAGTCTGCCGGTTTGACATGTTTGAATTTGGTGATAACTTTCTCAGTGTATTTTTGGCGTGGGTACTTCTTTCTTCTGGTGACCTGTGGTTCTTCGTCGGAAAAGCCTGGGAGAACACTTTTTTTATTATTTTTTAATTATGCTTTTACTAAGATACAAGTTTACTAGAAAAAAATCAACCAGCCTTATGTAGGTCGAGTGGGAATCGAACACTTGGATTACTATTGGATTACTTGATGGTTCCTAAGACAGTTTTTTCTGTATCAGTGTTTTTAACCGCCTCTGTGGTCTAGTGACCACCGGTTTAGATCTAGAGGTCCCGGGTATGATTCTAGTACTCGGTTTGGTTGGTGGTAGGGCTTGTTTGTCCGCGTGGCTAGCTACCACCATCTTATTTAAATATGTCGCCATAACATCAATGTTTATGGCATTTTTGTGTTCCGGCAGCTAGAGATAAGATAGCCCACTAGTTGAGGTTCCCGGGTGAAGTGCGCTTCCATCATTGGCTTTATCATCACTTATCATCAGGTGAGATCAAGGCACTGTGCTTACCCGTTAATATATAAAAAAAATCTCTAATGTTTTCGGTTTTAAAAATAACACACTGTATATAACCAGATGGTAGTCTGTATACCTACGTTACCTGCGTCTTTCTGTTCGGGTTGTTTCTGTGGTTCCTCTCTATCTAAGTCCGCGTCTTCTGGTAGGATTCCATCGTCACCACCGTTGTATACATATCTGGGAAATAAGAAAAAAAAATACAACTTCAAAGTTAAATCTTGTGTTCAATACGCCTTCACAGCTTCGATCAATAAAGTAGGTACCAGATAAAGTCCGGAACAAATATGTATATCGGAAGTGGTCCTGTTTGCCCATACCTGTACATTTAAATTTCGAATAACAAAAGCTGAAAAAACATTGGATACCATTAACAACTTCAGCTTACTTCACAGTAGATTTTTTAAAACTTTAAATCTTAAACATAAAGATCAATTAAGTTTGCAAATGTTTGTGCACACGCATGTACATCAACCTACCACAAACTGTCAAATTTCCTCAGTAGACTTTGAACTTTATGTGAAGCATATGGTTGACAATGTATTGAAGAAATTTGACAGCTTTGGATAGTTTGTGCAGGCACAGTTAAGTACAGACACTTAATATTTACCTACTGTCATCGCCACAAACGTCATTGTACTTTCATGCACTCATGCGGTTGGACTTCTTGGCGGGAAAGTGAAGAGTCATGTCTGCGGTTTTGTTTTATTTTCTAAAATTTGTGTTATGTCGAATATTAATGTGAAATAATGGTGGATTATTGACCGTTAAGTGTTCGTGAGTGTGCATGAGTGTTGGCAAATGAAACAAAACTGTGCAACGTTACTTTTCAAATTCTCTCAAGAAGTCTGCGTGAGGACTTAGTAAAGCCCCACATCTTTACTGAGATACTCGAGGGTTGGGGGTATATCATTTCTCACTTCCCATTTCTACTATCATTCATCATCATCAATATTGTTTATTTATGTATTACATAATAATATGAAGATAGAACGAATGAACAGGCTTGATGGATGTCATCCGGAGCCGTAAAACAATACACAAAAAAAAATGCACTCATCGAGACTCATACATTATTGATCGAAGCGTCATAGGCACTTATTTACATTAAAAGTATAAAAAACTCCAAACAATTATAATATGAAATTAAATGTAGCTAGGAACGTCGGCTTTGCATTAGGGTTCATTATGGGATAGTGTTCTCAAGCGGACGAAGTCTCGAGCGGGCCACCAGTACAGTATATTATTATAATACCTAGTGCTCCAGTCCATCTGCCGCGCGTCGTCCAGCCACTGGTTGGCAGCTAGCGTGGTCTCCCGGACCATCTTGATTTTCATCTGCAGGAATATCTTGCGTAACTCAACTGTGATGTGGGTCTCCCGTCTTGTTGTGTATTCGTTTGCGTTGTCTGACTTTAGATTTACTGAAATACCAAAGTCAAAGTTTAGCCGAGTGGTAAAGGGCATATACATGGTTTATGGCAGGCATGGTTTTTTAAAGGCCGGCAACGCATCTGCGATTCCTCTGATTTTGCGGATGTCCATGGGCGGCGGTGATTGCTTCCCATCTGGTGACCCCCTTGCTCGTTTGCCCCCTTCTAATATAAAAAAAGGCCCAATGCGGATTGGCGGTTGTTAAAGACTGCTAATGCAGCCGGGACCAACGGCTTTACGTGCCTTCCGAAGCACGGAGGAGGTCGATATGATATATTTTTGGTCACCCATCCGATGAATGGAATTTGCAAAAGTTGTTAAACCTCCTCAGCACTCGTAGACCGGGAGCTTCAGCCACTGCGCCATCGAGCTCCTCCAATACGTGAATTAAGTGGGCTGGGAGGAAATTAAATTTTTTGATGATGCGATAAAGAATTCACCAAGATTAAACCCCTAATCTTAAAGAACATTCTGGCAGAGCCTCAATAATAATAAGAAATAATAATAATAATTTAATTAGACTTCTTGGCGGGAAAGTGAAGAGTCATGTCTGCGGGTATTTGTTTTATTTTCAAAAATTTGTGTTATGTCGAATATTAATGTGAAATATTGGTGGATTATTAACCGTTAAGTGTTCGTGAGTGTGCATGAGTGTTGGCAAATGAAACAAAACAGTGAAACTTTACTTTTTAAATTCTCTCAAGAAGTCCGCCGAGGAATTAGTAAAGCCCCACATCTTTACCGAGATACTCGAGGGGTTGGGGGGTATATCATTTCTCACTTCTCATTTTTATTATCATTCATCATCATTCATCATCATACTGACTGGAAGGAAATATGATAAAATATATTATATATATATATGTATATAAATATATTATTTAAATATATATATTTATATAAATTCGCGAAGACTACAGTAAAAAAAAAAAGTATCCTATATGCTGGTCTGGGTCATGGTCTGTATATGAGGAAAGTTTCATTAAAATCCATTCAGTAGTTTTTACGTGAAAGAGTAACAAACATCCATTCATACTTACAAACTTTCGCGTTTATATTATCAGCAGGATAACAAAATAAACCTATGAAATAATAAAAAAATATAAAGCACAAGGTTTGAAATTGAAACATTGAAATATTACAATAGAAGAACAGTGACAAATTTTCATTTCAAAACGGGCCCCATCATTATTTATTTATTCATTTAAAAAGGCACAGCTAAAGAATACGATTCCATTCATTTTCATTAGATAAGTAGTAAACTACGTTTTAGATTAAAATTGCGTTGTTATATACAACATAAAATATTAAAAAAAAAATCAAATTAAACAGACATTTTGCAACCCAATTAAACGTGTAAAGAGTCTGACAAAGGAAATCTAAGCTTTTTTTCAAAAGCCCAGCATATTATACTTGCTTGCTAGTAACGCCATCTACCGAAGCTGTGTCCACCAACCTTTGAGCGGCCTCTCCAGGGTATTCTCCAGTCGCAGTAGCACTGATCCCGCCTTCCAGGGCTCCAGGGTCAATATGTGAATGTGACGGGGCAAGCCGTGCAAGCGTAGAGACGAAAACTGGAATAGTTACTTTTAATCAGTATACAGAACGCCTAGTGTGTTTTGTTTCCCGATCCGATCCGAACCCTTCGGAGAATCTAGTAGGGCACGGGGACGCGATGCACTAGTGCGCAATGCCGTTCCCTCTAGATAACCTCTGAAGGTGATTCGTTTCACACGGCTTGAGGGACCCTTTACGTTCCTCGCCGCCCCCAAAAGAGCCCGGTGAAGCTGAAAATGCCGCAGCGGCAATCAGCAATCTCTCTCAAACAAAAAAAAAAGTTTTTTGTTTTGGGTAATGGCACTAATGTTTGTTATAAGGCCGGATCGTCTCCCAAAAAAAAAAAACATTAGATTTTCATTGAAATGTTACGGGATAACAACAAGGAAGCAGGTCGGTACTCTAGTTTAGGCCCACGACACCGTACTCGTAGAACATGGGTACGACGAACCGGTTCACACGCGCTCTATACCAGGTGAAGACATGTACGTGGACGCTTCTCTCCACCACCACGGCCCGGTCAACCCGAGCCGAGGCCCGAGCCTTTAGAGGCGCCCTCGGGTTGTTTCGCTCCCCGAGCCGATCCGAACCCTTCGGAGAATCTAGTAGGGCACGGGGACACGCATTAGTGCGTGATGCCGTTCCCTCTAGAAAACCTCCGAAGGTGATTCGTTTCACACGTTCGTTTCATTCGTTTTTAAGATTCTCGCCGCCTCCAAACAAACCCGGTGAAACTGAAAATGCCGTTTGAGGCAATCAGCAAACTCTACAAAAAAGTGAATGCCGGTATTCAATTGTTGCTAAAGACTAAAATCAATTGCTGGTTACTGACCCCTATTTTTAATGATTAAAATGTCGATCATTAGATCATGTCGAACGCTGGTGACACTACCCTTCCCTACTATCCGTATTTTTCTTATTTTTTGGTTTCGTTAACGTGATCGAATGTCAACCGCCTCTGTGGTCTAGTGGCTAAGACCACCGGTTTAGACCCAGAGGTACCGGGTTCGATTCCCAGCGGGGGGTACATGTTTGTGTACTCGGTTTGGTTGGTGGTAGGGCTAGTTTGTCCGCCTAGCTAGCTACCACCATCTTATCTAAATATGTCGCCATAACATCAATGTTTGTAGCATTGTTGTGTACCGGCAGCTAGAGATAAGATAGCCAGTACCTCACTAGTTGAGGATCCCGGGTGAAGTGTGCTTCCATCATTGGCCTTTATCATCACTTAACATCAGGTGAGATCAAAGCACTGTGATTACCCGTTAATATAAAAAAATAAATAAAAAAAAACTCACACTAGGCACCCTGTGTTTTTTAGGAGTTTTAAAGCGGCTGGCGCAGGTTACCGCCAGCGGAAAATGCCTTGCTTATTAATGATAAATATTGTCCTCAACATACAATCAAAACAAACATTGAGGCAAACACTCGATGTAAGTAGGTACTAACACTACTTAATCCAACACTTTTAGTCCTTGAGAAAATAAGTAAGGTATGGCGGCACTGGGATCTTTCTCTATAGCAATTGCAGACCGGGCTCGTTAAACACCGCGCCATCACCATCATCATCACCATCACCATAATTAGATATCTCACCCGTTTGTTGCGAATATTCTGCCATTTCCTCCTGTTTATCTTCTCTCCTGACGCGAAGAACATGTACGGTTCAAACTGCCATCTCCTAACAGATTGTGCCATTCGTTCGGAGAAGGAGAGCTCGTCCACTGCTTAAAACAGATAAAATTCACCTCACTACTACAATATAAATACATTTGTAGATTAACAATTTGAAAAACTAGTATGTAGTATTGAAATGAAACAACTTTTTCAACACACTTGCTCGTAAAGCTGATGTAATTCCACCGGTTTTAAATATGTAAAGCGGGTCATAAAAAACGCGTGTGTTACCAAAGCAAATAGTTAAGTTATAGTCCATACAAATTCCATAACAGTATTATTTGCCATTTCAAATATGGAACTGATCGCCGCCGCACGACTCCAGCTAGTGAGCAGCGCGCTGTTGCTATTCAAATTTCGATCTAATCGCCGCGCGGTGCCAGTCAGTAGGCAGCGCTAGCGCGCTGTTAAAATGGCGGGAAAGCAACAGTGTGCATTCACAGATTGAGATTATTCAAAAATAAAAAAAAAACAGTTTATTCGGTAATTTAAAAACATGGCTGCATGCTCTAGCGTCTTTGCCAACATTTTCACGCAGCCACGGCAGAAAATAATCCTCGCGCCATTTTTCTTAAATTTTCTTTTCTTTGTACTTGTATTGAGAATATCTAAAAATGACAACTTTCAATAATGAAGATGAGCAATATATTACTTCAACTCCACCGGATATACTAACAGAAGCGCGAACCGCATGCGACAGTTTGCTGCCGTCAATATCCAAGGACAGATACATAACCACGTATGAAAATTTCTTGAAGTGGAAAAACATGAAAAATGCCAAGTCATTTTCCGAAAATGTAGTTTTGGCGTATTTTTTTCTGTTTCCTCGCAAATGTGTTAAAAAACGTCGTACGATATACGTGCGTATTGGTTATAACATGCTCGGCTCAATTACGCCCTCGCCTTCGGCTCGGACTGAAATTCCGCCTCGCATGTTATAACCATCTTAACGCACTAATATCGTAATGTACTATTACTTTACACTTTTTGTTTATTTTACACATTAGTTTTAATTAATGTTTATCCTGACGTTTCGAACCCTTTGCAGGGTCCGTGGTCACAGGGAGACCGAGGTGTTGGTCGTCTCATAATTAGTTAGTAGCTTGTATACCCTCATTTAAATTTAATCAGATGCGTTCCGTTTTACGCAGAAAGAGCTTACAGTATCTTTTGGTCTGGCAGTATGGTGTTGGGGCTGGGATTTAATATTTTATATGATGGAATCCCAGGCTGGTGGTACATTCCAACAATCTTCTCTATTAAAATTAGGATGTTTTTTAATTTCAATAGCCTCGCGTATCATCCTAGGGATGAATCGTTGTTCTCTAGCGAGTATTTATAGTATTATTAGTTTTTATAGTATGTAGTAGTAGTAATAAGCCCATAATTGTCCCACTGCTGGGCAAAGGCCTCCATCATTGAAATCAAGTCATCGCTACAATTGATGGGTATCGGCTTAATCACCACGCTTGCCAAATGCGGGTTGGTGATCACAAACCTGGGGCCCGACCGCCTAACCGATTGCTTTGGCTACGTGTATAGTTTATGACGTCATCTTGTCATCTAGCTAATAGGTATAGGCATATATCTATAGCTATAGCCTATAGCTTTCGATATTGCTTTCATAGGCAGTACGAAATGACAAGATGACGTCATAAACTATACGCGTAGCCAAAGCGATCGGTTAGGCGGTCGGGGGGCTGGGCTATGCATCGTAAAATCCGAATCACACTATGCCCGACCTGAGTGCCGAGTGCGAGTTTCATTCGCAAATCGAACACGTTAACGAAAACGAGAATTTGTATGGCCAAATTTTGTTTTGTTTCATTTGCCAACACTCATGCACACTCACGAACACTTAACGGTTAATAATCCACCATTATTTCACATTAATATTCGACATAACACAAATTCAAATTTTAGAAAATAAAACAAATCCGCAGACGTGACTCTTCACTTTCCCGCCAAGAAGTCCGTTTGATACGCTTTCACGCGTAAACTATTAAACGATTTGTTTGTTTTGTTGTTATAGAAACTGTCAAAGCGGTACGAAGTCCTGGTCCACTTCAAAAAAATATTTCACTGATAGAATACTACATTCCTTGCGGACAACATAGGCTAAGTATATTTTATTTAAAAAATAGTTGTTTAAATCTCAAATCCATGCGGACGAAGTCGCGAATAAAGTGCTAGTAAATAACAAAAACCGACCAAGTGCGAGTCGGACTCGCGCACGAAGGGTTCCGTACCATTATCTATAAAAACGGCAAAAAAACACGTTTGTTGTATGTTTAAATTTAATTATTTATTTTTAAAAAGAATATATAACTAAATATTCTGTGAATATTTCAAGCGTCTACCTGTTGCCGTTATCAATATCGAGCAAAAACGAGCAAAAAAAAATCACGTTTGTTGTATGGGAGCCCCATAATCTGTGAAAATTTCAACTATCTAACTATCACGGTTCATGAGATACAGCCTGGTGACAGACGGACAGACAGACGGACGGACGGGCGGACAGCGGAGTCTTAGTAATAGGGTTCCCGTTTTACCCTTTTGGGTAGGTACGGGTAAAAAGCTACCAACCTTCTTGCTTGAAGTTGCCGATGTGTATCCTGTGGCGGCCTTTCACCACCAAGCCGACGCCGTGAGCTTCCTCATTCAGAGACTCTTCCAGACCAAAGCCGTCGTCAGTCAACAGCCTTCTATGAACCTGGTGAAAGGTACGTCGTAGTTTTAAAGTATTTCGTATGCCGTGAGGTGTGTCATCATGGAGGCACTATATTAAGCGTAGCGTAAATAATAAATGATTTGATTTGAAAGGAATTTTATTATATTATTATATTATATTTTCGCTGGATTGAACTAATTGACATTTTGAACATCTTTGAGTGTCATTATGTCTTCTTCAATGCCATTGTTACCCTTAATACCCTTGAGACCCTACACGTGACCCCTGGGTGGTGCTAAATGAGTAACACTGTCCGTAATGTAACATTGGACATAATGAGCAGGTGATGATTATGATGATGAATCGTACCATCAGTTCGATTTCGCCGTCGTTGTACGAAGTGCCGCCTTGACTTCTGTCCGGTAAGATGCACATCACCACACTGCTATTCATGGAGTGGATGCATATCCTGGATGTGACCGGATAATAACAGGAGGGGACCGGCTTCTTCTGCTGTTGACCTGGACACGAAAACAACAACTCAACCATATGTCCATCAACATAGTATTCAAGATCTATTGGGGTTAGTGGTGGTCTGGTGTGAGGGCGTGTGTGCGTATATATTTTTTATTTATTTTTTTATTGCTACAGGTAACCACTTGGCCTTCACATCACCTGATTAAGTGACAAGACCTAAGGTAGGGCACTTCACCCGGAACCCTCAACTAATGAGGCTCTCGCTATCTTATCTCTAGCTGCCGGAACACAACAATGCCACAGACATTGATGTTATGGCGACATATTTAGATGAGATGATGGTAGCTAGCCAGGCGGACAAACAAGCCCTACCACCAACCAAACCGAGCACACAAACATGTACATTTTTTTCGTTACCGGACTTTTTTAGGGGTAGCAAGGAACTTAAAGGGCTCGAGCGGTGTGATCGTAACACCGTCAGAGGGTTAGAGGCGAATGGCAACACCAAGCGTGTCCTCTAGCCGTGTGAAACGAACCACCTTTGGAGGTTTTCTAGGGGGATCGGCATCACGCACTAGTGCCCGTGCCCGTGCCCGTGCCCGTGCACGTGCCCATGCACGTGCCCTACTAGATTCTCCGAAGGGTTCGGATCGGATCGGAGTTATGAACTTGTTACAAACCAGTTGCATCGTGTAAAAAACGCCATTAAAATATTAGTAATGTGACACTCTAAATACTCGTTCGTAATTACTGGCGCTACTGGTTTACTTCGAGAAGCGTCGTGTAAGAAGAAGTACAGTAAAACGTCTTAACTGAAGCGTAATCGCCATCCTAAAAGAAACCTTATCAACAGTAGCGTAGAATGTAAATTGTATCTCACTCGTGCTGTCGTTCCAGCAGGTCCTCTTCATCATCTGCCTTCCGTTGGAGTCGGTGAAGAACTTGCCGTTATTCGTGATGTTGGTGGTGAACACACTCACCACTTCCTTTCCTAGGTCTGCCCTGAAATGTCATTTAGAGTCAGGATAATGTCCTGCAATGTTTTAAGTACTAAAAGACGTAATAATCTCTGCATCAGGTTCATCTACGGTTTGCGTAAGTTCGACCATGTGTCTGAATACAGGAACAGGCTTGAATGGCTTCCCATTAGGTTGCGTCGCGAGGAACATATTCTCATCCTTGTTTTTAACGTGCTGTATGATCCTCGTACTCCTTCTTACCTTAAAGAGTGTTTCCGATTTCTTGGGGCGGAACACATGCGTGATCTAAGGTCAAATTCGGATAACATTCTTAAGCCTCCCTTTACCCGGTCGGGATATTTTAAGGATTCTTTTACTGTCCGAGCTACTTGTCTTTGGAATAAGCTACCGTCTGAAATCCGTCACTCTAAGACCCTTTCCGCCTTTAAGTCTAAACTGCACAGTCATCTATTGCATCAGTCACGTGCTAGTAACATGTTTTAGGTTTTTATTGTTGGTGTTATATGTATGTATGTATGTGTATTTATTATTTATATATTATATTTATATTTATATATTATTATTATGCATGTCTTTTTATGTACTGGTATACGAGTATGTTTCTATTGTATTCTACTGTATTTGCGCACTTCCTCTATCTCCCTCTTGGGTTCCTAAACCAAAGGTTGTCTGGAAGAGATCGCTTAAAGCGATAAGACCGCCTTTGCCCATGCTAGCTTTAAGATTTTTTGTATGTACCTGTTTTTGGTTTTAATTTGTGTGAGCAATAAAGTATTTATCTATCTATCTATCTATCTATCTAATAATATTACGGCTGTTTTAATAAAAACAACCTTTACGAATCTACTCGCGTTTAATTTTACACATTGATTTCAGTTATTTTATCCTGAGTAATGCTGACGTTTCGAACCATTGGCAGGGTCCGTGGTCAGTCAATTATGAGACGATCCACACCTCTGTCTCCCTGTGAGTACGGATCCTGAAAAGGTTTGGAACGTCAGGATAAAATAATGTAAAATAGGTCTGCAAAAGATAACAAAAGACGAAAATAGGAAGGAAAAAATTTCATAGGTAAGGAGTCGATAGTAGACCACAGTAGACGGTGATGAAGGAGATTCCATTAGGTATTAGTCGACGGTAGACCTCTGTAGAAGGTGATGAAGAAGATTTCATCGTCAGGATAAACATTAATTAAAACTAATGTGTAAAATAAACGCGAGTAGATCCGTAAAAGTTGTTTCATTTCAATGTGTAGTGATCGCGTAAACTTTAGAAAACAATAAGATTTCATAAGATATTAAAAGACAGTACACCAAAGTAGACGGTCAGGAGTAAGACAGTTAGGAGAAGGTTTGGAGACGATAGTAGACCACAGAAGCCGGTAACGAAGGAGGATTTATTAGATAGTATTCGATTGAAGACCACATATATTGACTGTGTACAAGGAGAACTGGTCTCATAGAGTCCATCCAGCATAATTATCCAGGTCTCTCCTTTGACTAGGGGCGTAAAGCTTCCGACCTGACAAGGAAAGACCTGACTGAGATGACACCCTTATACTGTCAACATACCGCCTATACGCACAAAGCGCTTTGCGTCATCATTATTAAATATTATTAAATAGTTATTACTAAGCTTTCTTCCATACAAACATTGCCAAACTTTTCGATAATTCTTTGACAATGAAGCTTTTGATTTTCCAAAGATTACGAACTTACCCTATAGGCACGGGTCCGATGATCCACTCCAACTCCAGGAAATCCTCGCCCCGGTACAGCCTGATGACCTGGGTGATCCAGTCGGAGAACCTCTGTCTGATCTCTTTGACCAGCGCCCCCTTTACAACGTTGAACGTCACCCGTTCAGTTACCTAGGAAAGATGAAAAAAGGTTTTTTTACAAAACAAAGCTTATTCTTGACTAGTTTATTTCTATTTATTTGGCATTCAACTAAACAATTTTTCATGCCAATTTGCTTTTTTAAAATTAGGTTTCAGTTCTAAATAGTTTTGGAAACTGAGTTACTAATGTGGTACACGTTTTTACTTCAGTGTGCTCTACTTTTTTCTAAATAGTTAAGTTAAGGCAAATTATTCTACTCTGCTTGATGTTGAGCAGAAGCAGTGTTATGCGAAGACAGCTGGTAAAGCAGGATGGCATAATCCTGCTAGTAGCCGTCCTCACCTTGCCGACCCGTAAGTTGCTTCTTTACATCTCGTTTAAAGGACTCCATTTTGTAGGAAGGAGTACTACTACTGTCGTCTATGCAACCTCCTTTAATTCCGTCGTCTGTGGTCTACTGCCTATTGCGTTTCATTCGTCATTCGATCACGTTAACGAAAACGAGAATTTGTATAGCAAAATTTTAACTATTAACAAAAACACAAATGTTGAAAAAATACAGTATACCACATTATGATGTTTCGCAACAAAATTTGCGTTAAAATTATATAAACAAGACAAAAACATTTTAAAATTTCAACTCCTTTCGTATGTCGCCAGGGGCGCTGCTTCAATGCCATACTAATTTTCGTTTGTAATCGAATGAATACGGATAGTAAATAAATCTCACACTAGGCACCCTGTCGTCTTATTCTATATGAAACTACTTACTTCTGTCTACTGACGTATCCCCACTGGAGTAGGTCTTTCCTTGTCAGGTCGGAAGCTATACGCCCCTAGTCAAAGGAGAGACCTGGACATGCTGGATGGACTCTAGGAGACCAGTCTCCTTGTACAGTCAATATATGTGGTCTTCAATCGAATACTATCTTATAAAATCCTTCTTCGTTACCGGTTTCTGTGGTCTACTATCGTCTCCTAACCTTCTCCTAACTGTCTTACTCCTGACAGTCTACTTTGGTATACTGTCTTTTAATATCTTATAAAACCTTCTTCGTCACCTTCTATAGAGGTCTACCGTCGACTAATACCTAATCGAATCTCCTTCATCACCGTCTACTGTGGTCTACTATCGTCTCCTTACCTATGAAATTCTTTTATTTTCGTCTTTTGTGGTCTTTTGCCGACCGATTTTACATTATTTTATTCTGCGGTCTACTATCGACTACTACCGCATTATTTATTATTTATATTATTACCGTCTACCATGGTAAACTGATGTCGTCTACCTACTATCTTATGAAATCTTCTTAATCACCTAATGGAATATCCTTCATCACCGTCTACTTTCTCCGATCGTCTCCTTACCTATGAAAATTATGAAAACCTATGAAATCATTTTCGTCTTTTGTGGTCTTCCGCCGACTGTTATCTTATGAAATCCTTATATTATCGTCTACTCTGGTCTACTATCTCCTACCTTAAGAACTTATAAAATTTCTACCGCCCTCTCCTGCACTCTTTAGCTACCGACTACTGTAGTCTGATGCCATCTCGTATTTAGAAAACAATCTTATATTTCGTTTACTGTCATCCTACCTTATAAAAACTTCTTCATTACCGTCTACTGTACTCTACTGTCGTCTATCATTAGCGACTAGAGTGGTCTACTGTGGTCTATTACAGTATGAAATATCGTCTACTCTGGTCTTGTAATATCTACCTTATAAAATTTTCACCATTACCGTATTCTGTGATCTACTTTGTACTGCCCTCTCCAACACTCACCGGCGTAAGTCTTTCCTTGTCCGGTCAGAAGCTATACGCCCCGGACTGGGCGCTCTGCCCCTGGCCGTAGTAGTAGAAGATCTGGGAGACCTGCACCATCACCCCATCTACATGCTGGATGGACTCTAGAAGGTCAGTCTCTTTGTACACGCGTGGTAATCCTACAGTTCTATCCTACGTTTCCTACACTATGAAGTTTTTTCATTATCGTCTTATGTGGTCTTCAGTCGACTTCTATCTTATGAAATCTTCTTAATTACTGACTATTACGGTCTTCTGTCGTCTACCACTTAACGACATATCTTTCATTAACGACTACGGCATAAGACGTCTCATATTAAATCTCCTTCATTATCGTTTACTGTGATCTGATACCTTATAAAATCTTCTTCGGTACCGTCTACCGAGGTCTACTGTAGTCTATCATTAGCGACTACTGTGGTTTACTGCGGTCTAATATAGTATGAATAATCTTTTATCACCGTCTAAAGTGGTCTTCTATCTCCTACCTTATGAAATTTGCCCTCTTCACCACTCACCGGAGTAGGTCTCTCCTTGTCAGGTCGGAAACTGTATGCCCCTGACTGGGCGCTCTGCCCCTGGCTGTAGTAGTAGAAGTTTTGTGAGAACTGCACCATCACCCCGTCTACATGCTGGATAGACTCTAGGAGACCAGTCTCCTTGTTTACGGTTGCACGAAGATACTGTCAATGAGAAAAAAATGGGAAATGTTCAGTGGGTAACGATTCGGAAATAGAACAAAGACATGACATTAACCAGTTTAAAAAAAAATCATATAAAAATTATAATGTTTATTATCACTCTAGGAGTCATTTAGAACACTTTTCGAAAAAGGGTGTAACACCCTATTCGGGGAAAGGTCACTGTCGGACTTGTTCATGCATGAATATGTAGGAAGATTACTTTTGGCCACCGTTAAGAGAACGTTTTGCGGGACAAGTACGTTTGTGCCTCTCTAGAAAAATAATCGTTAGTTATACAATAAAATCTGTTATTTATTAACGACATAACTAATATTCAATTAAATTTTAACTAGAAAAAAAAGTAGAGGGACACACACCAATTTGATAAAATTAGAAGTTTATGCCTTCATTTCTACTTAAAAGTTTAAGCTTAGACAAATTATATTTTAGCCTCAACCAGATAACCACCTACTCTATGCATTTTTATAATTTTCACTCTTATCACTCAACAAACAGCATTAAACCTCTAAATCGAAATCTCTAAGTCGGTACTTAACTGAATCAGAGCCAACACGGGAAATAGCTAGTTATTTATAGTTTTTAGTTTTAATCCGTTTTTCTTTGACTGTACTTTAAATGCGCGTGCGAGTTGACGACAAAAAAAATAGGTAAAATCGGGAGGTCGCGCGCACTCGCCAGTTCCACACATGCCAGTTGACGAATAAGTCCATAAATAAATAATGCAATACAATATTCTCGTTTTAAAATACAAATTTCATCGAAGACAAAATAAACGGCGCCTGGGAAATTCACTCTGAAATTACATTTTATTATGACACACATGTTTGAAAACTCAATCCGATTTTATTCAATAAAGGTTGAACTCACTTAAAACGCAGATACTCTTTACAATATTTTTTTTCATTTTTTAATTTATACCTATTTTGATTGGAATGTCTCGAAAGTCCGTACTCTAATTGCTGAGGACGACGAGTCAGTGTAAATAAGGATATTTGATTATTTTGTTTGTAAACTCAATGTAGAAATAAGTAAAACGGTATAGCTAGGTATGATTTGTTAAAGTTAGGTTTGATCTTGTCGGAACAAGTCATAACTTGAATGAGCCAATCGCGTTGAAGTCCACTTATTTGTTTAACGATTTAGTATGAGATTTTGTAACGATTGGCAAGTCACCTCCTGGCAGCACGTCGGTCGCTAGTTGCCATACTTAAAAAACGAACTAAGTAGCGTAGTTTGTATGCATTGTAATCGGATCAATATTCGTGAAATAAAGAAGAAAATATATCGAAGAGTTTTCATCATTAACATACAGTCCACCACACTAATAGTACCTCATTTGAAGGTTTTAGGCTTAAAGAGGTTATGCACTTTTTGGACACGGCCTCTTATGGACGTAGAGTTCGAAATTTGAAATGGTAAGGATAGAATTTCGGAAAATCCTTTCTTAACGGATTAACCTAAAAACCTTCAAATGAGAATGAATTTCAATAAAACGGTTCGTTTGTCTCGCTAAAACTCGAGAATGGCTGGACTGATTTGGCTAATTTTGATTTTGGAAATGTTTGTGGAAGTTCAGGGAAGTTTTAAACGGTGAGAAATATAAATAATAAGTAACGGAAAAATACTAAAAACGATTTAATTTTTCGAATGATTTGTTTGTTTTGCTGTCATGGAAACTGTCAAAGCGGTACGAAGTCCGCCGGGTCAGCTAGTTTATCTATATACTCGTATTACATAGCAAACACACACATACACATCACGGGCTACTCTGAAAATCAGCGTTGCAGTTTCTTGAATACTTATGCTGAGAGGAGTCCAGTCGTAGCATTTTAATTTTAGGTATTAGCTATATCAAATAGTTGCGGAACATTTGGGAGTGGATGGGAATAGCGAGTGCCACTGAACTTTTCCACCTTGCCAACGACAGGTCCAAGTATAGAGCTGACTGCCAACCTTCACAAGTTGGAGAGGCACCCAGAGAAGAAGAACCGTGAAAAGGAAAAGATGGAAAATATATTAACAGTACAGTTACCTCATTAGATATGAACGGTAGAACTTCTTGGTCTGGACCGGGGTTCACTTGAGCATTCTTCTTAAACGAATTTTCCTCCTGCAATCAAAGTACAGGATAGCATAGTCGGCA
Organism: Eudonia truncicolella; assembly: GCA_949315975.1. Lineage (NCBI taxonomy): Eukaryota > Metazoa > Arthropoda > Insecta > Lepidoptera > Crambidae > Eudonia > Eudonia truncicolella. Next base: position 2,280,809 of record OX438853.1, on the reverse strand, counting down.
GGGTTCAAATGAATAATAAAATCATCAATGATAATCATCAGGATAATATCAGTTGGATCTTTATCAATTTTTAACAGACCCAGAGGTTTCAGGTTCGATTCCCAGCGGGGATTATGTTTGTGTACTCGGTTTGGTTGGTGGTAGGGCTTATTTCTCAACCTGGCTAGCTACCACTGTCTTATCTAAATACTTAGAATAGAATAGAATAGAAAAACATTTATTAATTTACAACACACATATGTACATAAAGAAGAGGCAGACAGTATACACACAAGAGAAAAAAAAAGTTGTAACAAATATAGTAATTAAGAAAAAAAGAGAAACAAACAAAAAGTTTGAAGTTTATGGGCTCAGCATAAGCTTCTGTGGCATTCTGTGGATGTTCAGAACGACAAAGAAGCGCTGTTATTCTGAAAGGGTCTGAAATATATGTCGCCATAACATCAATATTTGACTTCTTGGCGGGAAAGTGAAGAGTCATGTCTGCTGTTTTGTTTTATTTTCTAAAATTTGTGTTATGTCGAATATTATTGTGAAATAATGGTGGGTTATTAACCGTTAAGTGTTCGTGAGTGTGCATGAGTGTTGGCAAATGAACCAAAACAGCGCAACGTCACTTTTCAAATTCTCTCAAGAAGTCTGCGTGAGGGCTTAGTAAAGCCCCACATCTTTACTGAGATACTCGAGGGGTTGGGGGGTATATCATTTCTCACTTCTCATTTTTATTATCATTCATCATACTGACTGGAAGGAAATATTGTATATTTATGTATTACTTGTAAGAAAAATTACTTTGACACTGGCTAAATGTGCTAATCGCACGAAGCCATCAACTAAAAGAAAGAAAAAAAAACATCAATATTTGTAGCATTCTCGTGTTCCGGCAACTAGAGTTAAGATAGCCAGTGTCAGTAGTTGCAGATTCCGGGTGAAGTGCGTTTCCCTCATTGGCCTTATCATCACTTACCATCAGGTGAGATGAAAGCACTGTGCTGAACCCTGGTGCCATTACGGTACTCAACTGTACGTATCCAGGTACATACCAATTGGTCCCTGATTGGTGTTATGTAGAACGCTGAGTAGCCCAACGGTGGGATGTTCTCCGCTTCGAAATACAACTCCTGGATGGCGTTGGACACCCTGCCGGGTATGTTGATCACCGCAGTGGGGAGAGGCACCATCTGGTACTCAACTTCTTCATCTGTGACCACAACACAACGTGTAATAAGAACGGTGTGGTCAAAATGAAAATATCGAAATTGTATCCGGTCTAGATCTTATACGTGCTGTTACTGATACATCATTAATAACTTTAATTGTAATGCAATTGTAAGTTAAATATTTATATGAAAATTAAATGAAATGGAAATGTTTATTTACCAAAAATTTATAGTAAGCCGTGTTACAGGGGTGTACAATGACTCCCACACTAGGCTAGGCCTGGCTCGTGGGGGTCAATTCTCTAGGGTTAGAACGGTAACAATGTGGATATTCGTCACTAACAATTATGAATCACAGTATGATTCTGACAATAACAAAATTAATAAATTACCTAATTAATTATTGGACGGTGCAATGCGCAAATTTGAAGTGCATGTATGTAAGAATGAGTCACACACGCACTTAGCGTGTGTGGCTCAGGGTATTAGTATATTAGTGAAGTCATCTGTTAAAAACCTGCCTGTTAAGAACCTGCTCTCTTCTGACATACATACATGAAAAAGTAAATAGTGTTGAATAATTTCGGCGGGCTGGTTAGAACCACGATAGCTCAATTGGGAGAGCACCTGACCCGGTATGTCAGAAGGGTTCAAATCTTGCTCGTGGAAATTTTTTCAACATATTCTGTGTTTTTGTAATTTGTTTCGCAAAAAAATTTGCGTTCAAATTATATAAACAAAACAAAAGTTTTAATCATAAATATAGCTTGCCTAGTCCTTAACTTTCAATATTTGCAAAAATATCAGTATCGGATGTTGATGACGTCGTTGTCGACATTGAATTCTCCTTTGGCTTTTACAGTAAAAGTAGATAGTGTTGATTAATTTCGGCGAGTTGGATTGAGCCACGTTAGCATAGTTGGCAGTGCACCTGACCCGGCATGTCATGGGGTGCGGGTCCGAAACCTGCGCGTGGAATTTTTTCAACACTTTGTCTTTTTTGAAATTGTAATTTGTTCGCAACTATATGAAAATAAGGCTTCAGCTAATACTTAATGTACAACACGCAAAATGCTAACTGCACACATTTAAAACCACCAAAGACAAATTGTTTTTTTTTTAACCATAAACCACCACGCGGGTGCAGATTGGTGGTTGTTAACGACTGCTCATGCAGCCAATCATACAGTTTTTTTTTGTAAAATGTGCGACGGCTATCTGTTTTTTTTGACTTCACTATAAAACTCTAGTACCAGAAAGCAAGGCCGCCAGAATATCTAAATAATAGAAGTTAGTATTATTAACGTAAAGATATGACATATATATCCTGCACTTCAACCTACCCAAAACTGTCAAATTTCTTCAATACATGTTCAACCATTATTCAAAGTCTATTGTTGTTGTTATTCATTGTTGCGTTTCAAATTATACCCAAAATGTCATGCTGCGTACACTCCTTTTGGATTACCGTCTAGCTCAGGGGTTCCCAACCTTTTTTTGTCTACTGCCCACTTTAAGAATAAATTATTTTTTAACGCCCCCCTTTTTAAACATACTTAAAAACCGCTAAGTACTTATAACTGATTATTGAAACGCAACTTTATAGTATTCGGACAGAGTATCTTTTATTGAAAATAAAACAAACATAATCAATTCTTATATAAAAACTAATGTGAAGGTTGAATCTGATGCTGTTCAATAAGTTTGTTGATATCAGGTTCCAATTTACTCAAAAACAGCCGCAAGTCGCCACGTTCGGTAACACGCAAACGATTTCTCTTTTTAGTAAGCAGCGTTGCCACAGCACTAAATCCACGTTCACACAAATATGACGATGGGAATGCTATCAAGAATCGTTGAACAATTAACCACAATCCAGGGTACAATTGCGGGATCGGTTTTTGTAGCCAAAATTCTTGATATCCATTTTTGAACTTATAGAAGTGACAACAAACGAAGAAATAAAAATCTTCTTCCAGCTGAGGTGACATTGCTGTGTTGACATTTGAAAACGGATCCAACACCCAGTCTGGTATTTCCAAGTTTAAAATGTCCTGGTATCGTTCGGTGAAGTCAATGTGGAGGTTTTCCAAATGTTGGCAGTAGGCAAACAAGTCGTCGTTACTGCAGGATACTGATAAATTCGGAAAATTGTGAAACTCACGTCTGCCCATATTCTTTTTGTGCAGAAGCAGTTTGGCTGCGAAAGCAGCAACGACATTTTTTGTTTTAATTAAATTTAGTTCATCGCCTTGCAGTTGGAGGTTCATGTCGTTGAACAATTTATACAGGTCTGTCATGTAAGCTATATCATTCTTTGATGTTATGAGCTTGTTGCGCAGTTCTGTATCTTTAGTTTCCAAGAACTCTATCACAGAGTCAAACAGATTGTAAAATCGAATCAGACAATTGCCTCTTGACAGCCAACGAACTTCAGTATGAAGCAACAAACGATTGAAATCTTCGTCATTAGTAACACAAAGCTGATGAAATAATCTACCATTCAAAGAGCTGCTATGGATTTTATTGACTGCTTTGATGACATATTGCAGTGATTGAAATAGTCGTTCACTTAAGTTTCTAGCAACCAAATGTTGTCTATGAATAACGCAATGTATAGCAAGGACATCTGGAATTTTATTCTTTAAGTACGCTATGAAGCCTTTATGGCGCCCTGTCATAGCCGGAGCGCCATCCGTAGCAACTGATATAATATTTTTCAAAGGAATCTCTTTCTCTTCACAAAACTTTTCCAATGTATTGAATATGGTTTCGCCTTTTGTATCTGTTTCCAAATTTCTGGCAAACAATAGTTCTTCACGTATTTTCTCATCTTTAATAAACCTCACGTAAGATAGCAACAACGCTTCATTAGTTGGTAAAGTGGACTCATCGAGCTGAATTGAGAATTGACTAGTCCTCAGATGATTGCACAATGATTCTTCAATGTTTTCAGCCATTTCATCAATTCGTCTTTGCACAGAATTATTACTCAAAGGAATTTTTCGGATAATATTTGCGGCCGGTTTATGAAGCACAGTAGTTATTACTTCCTTTATTGCTGGCAAAATTAACTCTTCTCCGATGTTGTGTGGTTTGCCTTTTTGAGCAATTAACAAAGAGATATTGTACGAAGCTCGAAGTCCGTCGTCATCTTGCTTAGCAGCCGCCGAAAATAGTTTTGATACACTTGGCTGAGTATTATGCTTTTTCTCTAGGTCTTGAAAATATGCTACATTCTTGTCTTTCTTATCTGGATGCATTTTATTCAAATGATCTTGCAGTCTTAAAGGCTTCATTGCTTCGTTTGAAAATGTTTTTAGACATAGAAGACACAAAGGCGACGACGGGTTTGTGGGATTTTCAATAAATCCGAATTTAATATATTCCGCAGAGTATTGCCGTCTCTTCTTTTTTACTTCCGACATTGTTTTGTTTTGAGAAATACGTAAGTGTTGAAATCAAGTACTGCTTATCTATTAAGCGCGAAACCGCAAATGAAAATAAAATAAATTTACGTCGTTTATATAGGATTGCATAAGCAGCACGCACCAACAGGAATAAGACAAACGTGCATAAACTCGTTTATCTCATTCGACGCCCAATCGTACTCGACAAGCAAGAACAAGTATTATAGAACCAGCCGATTGATACAGGAATGTACAAATCGGATTATTTAACAAAAACTTGTTAAAACATAATTGCCCGCGGTCTATTATATCGAACCGAGTTTGAGCTATATCTTAATTAATATTAGTTGATGTTCACAAGATGTAGTCGAGAGTCGAGAGCTCAGTCGGTGTCTAAGAGTCTTCCTAGCTAGGTAGATGAAATTATAAATCAACCCCAAAGCCCTACACAACGCCCCGTTTTTTTTCTGGGTCTCTTACCGCCCCCCTTTAGGCCTGCAGCGCCCACAAGGGGGCGTTATCGCCCACGTTGGGAAAGACTGGTCTAGCTAGTAAGGTTAACCAAATATGTTACTGTACTCATGCAATCTGTTTGTGTACCTATAGAAATAAATAAATAAATAAATAAATAAATATTGACGAAATTTGACAGTTTGTGGTATTGTTGCATTTTTGTGTGGTAGGTTGATGTGCAGGTGTGTGTACATCATCATCGGCCTATCTTAGTCCACTGCTGGATATAGGCCTCCTCTAATGAGCGCCATAGCGCTGATAAGATATGTACATATTACGTACAAATAGTATGAGAATACATTAAGTTACACAACTAATTTCTACTGCTCCAAATTTTTTCTTCCCATACAATGACAAAGATTCGATACGCATATTTTTTTTTGTTTGACTCGTTTTTATGTACAACACACGGTTGATCAAAACAAATGCTATTCTAAAATAGTTACTTTTCACAAAAAAAATGGTTTGATAGTTTCTTTCTTAAGACAGTTTCTCTGTATCTCATATGGTTTCGGACAACCCTGGCCCAGTAAAAATAAACTGTATACGTCTCACCATTGTAGTCCCTGACGGTGTAATGCAGAGCCACAGCTGGTATCCTGACGTAGTGGTACGTCTTCACGCTGGACGGGTTGTAGAGCAGCATCAGTATGGCCTCTTGCGACTCCACAAACTGATGAAAAGACCCATTCATCACCATCATCAAAAGACGTCAACTGGACAAAGGCCTTCCCCAACGATCTCCACAACGACCGGTTTTGTGCTGACCCCATTATTTTATTTTATTTGTAGGATAATGACAAACCAATACTGTTTAGGGTATTGGGCTTAATTAAATACAACAGGACGTAGATTTTGAAGTATAACAAATTTTATAAAAGGGTAGATGTAGTAGGGTTTAATTTTCGTGTCTTTAGGATATTTGTAAAGCTGTGGATAACGTTGTGGGTTCTAACATTTTATAAATTTATAATAAACTACAATACCTAACTACTTTGATGTGAAACCGTTTGTTGTTCCTTAATAAAATAAAACACTCCAAAAAAACTGAAAAAACACTGGAACTTACTCGACATTGGGTGATGTTAATCTGGTGGCATACCACGAATTGCTGGGAGTTCTTCGAACGTCTGGCACTGCCCCAAGTTGGAGTTAAGTTACTGGAGGCAAAAAAATGTTATTTTGTAGCTATTATAGAAACTATAGGTGTGAAGTGTTTGTCATAATCCCGATTATGGCAGATAGGGTAATCTGCATAGAACCCCAAAAAAATAAGAATAATACGCCTAAACAACCCTAAATTTTACTTAATATTATTATGTGCTAATTGCTGTACTAATAAGAATTAAATATTTATAAAATACAGTGAAAAAATTAAATGCCCACCCGGCCCAGTCAGGAATCGAAACTGGGTCTTTCGCAATCCGGGCGGCTGCACTGACCACTATGCTACCGGGAAGGCTAAAATGTCTACCCGTCCCTCAACCCTAAGTCCAACAACCTAGTCACGAAATAAGTAAACTGCAGAGGCAAGCTTTATACAAACGCGCTCGAGCAACGCATACATTTTGGGGGTTAAAGTTACTCGCGTCCGTAGGTTTACCCTTGAGACCCTACACGGTGGGGGTAGTGCTAAATGAGTGACACTATCTGACAGCACGAAATGTGCCGGCTCGCCCGTCGTAATACCACCCTCTCACAGAATATCGGCGTGAAACAATGGCACTCGTTGCTGTTGTGTTTCGTCCGGTGAGTAAAAGGAGGCCCATCTCTCACCCCTCCCCCCTCTCAATTCCCTCCTCAAGATCCAACTCCTTCCTCAGGGCCGGCAATGCATCTGCGATTACTTTGGTTCTGTGTGTCCATGGGCGGCGGTGATTACTTTCCATCAGGTGACCCGCCTGCTCGTTTGCCTCCATTTAGGCGCTTTGCAGACGGCGGGACGGGGCAGTCTTTTTGACCGCGAAGCAATAAAGACCGCGTCTGTCCGTCGATGCCCGCGGCTGTTCCGCCGCGAACACAAAGCACAAGAGGGACGGAGGCAGTTAGTTCCGTAGATAAGAATAGGTTTGACTGAGCTAGCCGCCCCGAGCCACCGTCTGCGTTACTGCATGCAAACTGGTTTGTGCGATGTATGGCGGACAGCCACGGACATGCCCGCCGCCAGTGCTGTTGGTAGCATAAGATCACCTTTGCGCTGTCGTTCGCGGTCAAATTGACCGGCCCGGCTCGCCCCGGTCTGCAAAGCGCCTTAATATATAAAAAAAAACATAGACCATCTCTCGGACATGGATCTCGGAACGGAACAGACAGAGCGTAGCTGTTGCGCGGTTCCGTGTCCATGAGAAGTTGTCTATGTGTGCGTTGCTCGAGCGCGTTTGTACGAAGCTCACGTTATGCAGTTTCCTTATTTCGTGACCACGTGGTCCAATAGAAGCAGAAGTCAAAACATGTCAGGGTTGAACAAAAATATTGTTGTAAAACAAATTTGAGTTATAGTATGGAAAAGTATATCTGCGAAAAGATAATTTTAATATCACGGTGTTCTTTAACTTGGTTGCGTAGCTATAATTTGAGATTATACAACATTTCTTTTTTTGTGTTAATTATTTTATTTGCAATGTTCTTGTATCGGAAAAGAGTCACTTTGGGTCCCTGCGCCAATGGAGTAAGTAAGTAAGTGTTTATTTAATTTTATCATCACCATCACAGCCTATACACGTCCAATGCTGAAGGCCTAATTATGTTACGGTAACTAATAATCCTAAAACATACGGCACAGATTATAATTCAACAAGATGAGTTTGCATTAAAAGTGAAATTTGGCCAAATTTATTAAAAATTAACATTACTGATTACAAAAACACAAATTACTTTGAAAGCCTTTCAATATTATCATCGGGTGTTAATGACGGTAGTTGTTGACATTGAATGGGTGCCTTTGGCTTTCAAAGTAAAAAAGTAAATAGTGTTGAATAATTTCGGCGGGCTGGTTAGAACCACGATAGCTCAATTGGAAGAGCACCTGACCCGGTATGTCAGAAGGGTGCAGGTTCAAATCCTGCTCGTGGAAATTTTTTCAACATTTGTGTTTTAGTAATTTGTTTCGCAACAAAATTTGCGTTAAATTTATATAAACAAAACAAAAACATTTTAACATTACTGAGTACAATAAACATATAAAAGTAAATACATACATAGGTACACACGCCTACACATCAACCTACCGCGAACTGTCAAACTTCCTCAAAAGACTATGAACTTTATGACTAATTCAAATCGTGAAAACGTATTGTAGAAATTTGACAGTTTTGGAAAGGTTCAACTGTGGCGTCTGTACAATATCAATGAAATAACAAACATCTAAAAAATTACATAAAAATGAAATCACAATAACTGTTGGTTCTTATAATTAACTAATATTTAATATAAAGAGGAAAGCCTTGTATTTTTGTATGTTTGCAACGAATAAACTTAAAAGCTACTGGACCGATTTAAAAAATTCTTTCACCATTAGAATGCTACATTAGCGCTGAGTAACATAGGCTATATTCAAAAGAAATGTCCACCCGTGCGAAGCCGGGATGGGCCGCTAGTAATTAATAAATATATATTAATATGATCGGATCGTGCTCGGTGGCGTGCACTTATAGCAGCCTATGTCCAGCAGTGGACTAGTATAGGCTGATGATGATGATGATTAATATTAATGACTACAGCATTACCTATCATTTTCCAAATTGACTATTACCTTAGCAGATTAGAAATTTTCTTAGTGCATATGTCGATAGCTTCACTCAACATTCTTGCGAAATCGTTTGCCACGTGCTGCTGACTAGTTCCTGCAATATCACAAAAGATCACATCACCAGCACATTTTGTGTCCCCACTGCTGGGACACGAGCCTTCCCTATGGATGGATAGGGAGAACGGGCCAAAAACCACCACGCGGGCCCAGTGCGGTGCGGTGGTTGTTAACGACTACTAATGTAGCCAGGACCAACGGCTATACGTGCGTTTTGATGCATGGAGGAGCGAGAGATGATACATTTTTGATCACCCATCCGATAACAACGAATTTCTTTTAGATTTATTTTCCTATATAAGTGTATCTCTCACACGAAACAAAGAGACGGTCTGTAATTAATCTTACATTATTAAAGTCTAAGTCTCAAAGTGACTTTGCTACTATGCATTCCTACGCCTAACTTAAGTTATAACTATAAGACTTCAATGATCTTTTAATCGAAAACCTGCGAAAGGCAGGTCATCGGATGGGTGACCAAAAATTTCATTTTAATTGGTATTTGTGCGCCGATAAGATGGTAGGTGTATCTCTCAAACTACTTAGTACATACTAGGTGAAAGTAATACAAGATCATTGAAGTCTTATAGATAGCTAAATTAGGCACCCTGATTGGTATAGGAATGCATAGAAGCAAAGTCACTTTAATAGATTTTGTAATATAGAATTGCAGCGGCTTAACTTAAAGCCTGGCGTTCGACACAATTTTGGTCGGAAAATTCAAAATTCAAATTCAAAATACAAAATTCGAAATAATTGAAATTTATATAATACAATTATTAGTAAAAAATACATAACATAAATAACTACATTAAAGAAAAAAAAAATTAGGATAGCTAAAGACAAAATAAAACCTATAAATAAAAAATGTCCTCCAGCTGTGGGCTCATGGGAACGGTCCCAAGAATGCTGGCAACATTACCTCTTTGGATTGCCAAGCTAATACGTTGGCAGAGGTAGCTGCCAGCCTTCTTGCCACCGGAGGCTTCAATAAGGCGAGCACTCAACTCTTTAACAAGCTTCAAATTCAAAATTCTGTAGGATGGTAATGGTAGAGGGAATGCCATATTGAGGAAGGCGAAAGGGAAGATCTTCCTCCGAGCTGGGTGGTATAGCTCGGGGACCGAGGTCCAGCGGATGTTAGTTGGAGGTGCTCTATATATAGCGAAGTAAATGGTGAAACTTCGCGATGCAGGCTCCCCATACTATTTTATCGTCGTAGTATGGCGACGTCGTTGGTATGCGTTTGTGGCGCCATCTGTTGACACGGTTGAGAAGGTGTTTGCTTCGTGTCGAATAATGTGCGGCGTATGCGGTAGGTGACGCCGCCACAATTCAAAATCATTTATTCAGTTTAGGCTACAATAATAGCTCTTATGAACGTCGTTATGCCATCGGTTTGTAAGTCTACACAGGGCGGGAGACCTTGTACAACAAGTGACAAGTAAAAAAGTCAAGGAAAAGAAACATAGTTAGATTTTAATAAAAAATTTACTGGATGACAGTTCTGCCGCACAATTTTTGAACGCAGTAAGTACCCACTTACTGTGTTTGTGATTGTGACATTTGAAGTGGTGACATTACGATCTATTTTTCTCGAAACTGTTCACATGTCATTTACTGCGTTCATAAATTGCGCGGCAGAGTTAGAAAGCAGGTGGTCTGTATTTAACACCTACTGTTAATGGTTAAAGGGATAAGTGTCAATCTCTAGTTCCTGTTCCTGAATAATATAAATTATTGTAATTTTCTATGTGTTTACCAGTGATAGCATCGTGGTGAAGTACCAGGCTAACAGCGTGCCTTAGGAGGTGGAGCTCAAACGAGTCGCCCATACGACTGATCACCGTCAGCTGTTTCATTACCTGAGAGAACAGTAGATAGGAGAATGATAATTAATAATATTACCGAGAACAATGTATCACCTAACGGTTGTCACTTTGCAATTGTATTAAGTAACAAACACCCTACAAGGATTTTTTTTTCAACGGGTAAGCACAGTGCCTTAATCTCACCCAATGTAAAGTGATGATAAGGCCAATGATGGAAGCGCACTTCAAATGGTGAGGCACTGGCTATCTTATCTCTAGCTGCCGGAACACAACAATGCTACAAACATTGATGCTATGGCGACATATTTAGGTAAGATGGTGGTTGCTAGCCAGGCGGACAACCAACCAAACCGAGTACACAAACATGTACCCCTGCTGGGAATCGAACCCGGGACCTCTGGGTCTAAACGGGTGGTCTTAGCTACTATACCACAGAGGCGGTTCATTTAGACGTATTAGAATAATCTCAGGGTAACATATTTATAATAGCAATTGAACAAGTAAGTAAGCAAATAGCCTATAACAGCTCTCCCACCGCTGGGCAAAGACCTCCATCATTAAAATCAAGTTATCACTACAATTAATAGGTAATGGTAAATCACCAAGCTCGCCAAATGCGGTTTGGTGATCACAAAGTCACAAACCCGGGCTATGCGTCGAAAAATCCGAACACACACTTTGCCCGTCCTGGGAATTGAAGCCGGGACCTTCGGGTCGAGCGCTCCGCCACTCTGCCGCAGAAGCGACATAAAACTAAGTTTTTTTTATTGGTAATTTATCGTGATGATAAGGCACTTCACGCGGAATCCTCAACTACTGAGGAACTATCTTATCTCTAACGTCGACCTTTCTGGGTCTAAACTGGCGTTCGACACAGTTTTAACATAATTATTCATTTCAATTTTACAAGATTACCGATAGGAAGCTGGTGGTCTGTAATCAGTTGTTGCTAAAGACTTAACTCAGTTGCTGAATGTTGACCTCTATTTCTTATGATTTAAGGCAAAGAAATCAATCACTGGTTCGTGTTGGACGCTGGTGCCAATACTATACCGGCTATTGGGTAGTTGACTAATTAGTCATCTAATAAACTTTCTTTTTTTTTCCTTCACTTGATGGCTTCATGCGATTAGCACATTTAGCCAGTGTCAAAGTAATTTTCAAGGAATACATAATAAGAATAAACAATTTTTCCTTCCAGTATGATGATGATGAGTGTAGAAATGAGAAGTGAGAAATGATAGACCCCCCAACCCCTCGAGTATCTTAGTAAAGATGTGGGGCTTCGCTAAGTCCTCATCCTCACGCGGACTTCATGAGAGAATTTTAAAAGTGCCGTTGCACTGTTTTGTTTTGTTTCATAGCATAGCGGTCAGTGCAGCCGCCCGGGTCGCGGAAGACCCAGGTTCGATTCCTGGCCGGGTCGGGTGGGCGTTTAATTTTTTAAATTAATAAACTCTTCGTTACAGTACCTGCAGAAATTGGTGAGCCCTAAGCGCTAGGTACTTGAAACTAGGTCTCGATGTGTAGTATCCGGTCCAGTACGTCGATGCGTCACTGCCATAGGGGAGATGGTCGCTCTGCAATTAGTAATAAAATATATAGATAAATAGATAACTCTATTATTGAAACAAACTGCTAGTGCCTCAGTGGTTGAGGATTCCGGTCCTTATATCACTTAACATCAGGTGAGATGAAGGCCATAAGTACTAAATAAAAAAACAAAAAACAAGACTCCACTCTTAAAATCGAAAGTGCAAACCATTTTTTTTTTTATTTATTGGTAAGCACAGTGCCTTGATCTCACCTGATGTTAAGTGATGATAAGGCCAATGACGGAAGCGCACTTCACCCGGGATCCTCAACTAGTGAGGTACTATAGTGAGGAGCTATCTTATCTCTAGCTGCCGGAACACTGCCGGAGCACAAATTTTTTACACTGCTTTTTAATTTTTGAGTACTTTTGTGTGAGCGAGGTTCGATTTCTGGATGGGTCGGGTAGGCATTTAATTTTTTCACTGTATTTTGTAAATTTTATTCAGCTTCAGTGCAGCAATTAGCACTTAAATTTTTTTTTATCATGTTTTATACAAATTACCTATAGCGCCCGCCCACGTGTTGTGGTTGTGGTACGTGTGAAACAAGCCTAATACGATATTTACTTATTACTTACCCTCTTTATGCACATAGCCTTGTCCCTCCTTCCGTACATATCAATGGCCTTCAAATACCTATAACTTAATTTAGGACCAGCATTGCTGCGTTTCAAATTATACCCAAAATGTCATGCTGTGTACACTCCTTTTGGATTACCGTCTAGCTAGTAAGGTTAACCAAATATGTTACTGTACTCATGCAATCTGTTTGTGTACCTATAGAAATAAATAGAAATAGAAATAACAAGATGGCGTCGAATAGAAGACATTTATTATCTGACATGTTTGCCGGGTGTGTTCACATGGCTGAAAGTTATACAAATTACCTAATAGCGCCCGCCCACGTGTTGTGGTTGTGGTTATAGTGTGGTTGTGGTGTGGTTGTGGTACGTGTGAAACAAGCCAAATACGATCTTTACTTATTACTTACCCTCTCTGTGTACATAGCCTTGTCCCTCCTTCCGTACATGTAAATGGCCTTCAAATAACAAGATGGCGTCGAATAGAAAACATTTATATCTGACATGTTTGCCGGGTGTGTGTTCACATGGCTGAAAGTAAAAGTGAAGCCTTTTAGAGATTCTGCGTTTGTCGAATCTAATAATAATAATAATAAGTGTCAGATGCCAAAGTACTCAGTACAGTACTCCTTGACACGGCACGTATTGTCAGGAGGTACCTCACTCTGCAGCCCTAACCAACGATAGCTTGGGTCTATCCCCGCTGCCGGTGGCAACCTAGGTTAAGTTTTTTATAATATTTTATATTGTAAATATGTTTTTACACAAAATATTGTAAATAAAATTTTTAACATACATATTTAATAAAGAGAATAATATTAATAATTAAAGTATTTATTCATTGTCACAATAAGTAGATGCATAACAAAGAAAAACTTAAAACTAGTGGCCCTGAAATGGCTCACTCAGCTTAATATCGAGGTACTGGATTGGCACCACGAGACCAGTGTCGTGGTGCCAATCTGGTGCCGTTCCGTGGGTACCAGAGAAACTTAAATATTATAGCAATTAATCAAATATTATACGCATAACACATTTCCTCAACAACCTGTAGATGTGATTTTTAACCGCCTCTGTGGTCTAGTGGCTAAGACCACCGGTTCAGACCCAGAGGTCCCGGGTTCGATTCCCAGCGGGGGGTACATGTTTGTGTACTCGGTTTGGTTGGTGGTAGGGCTTGTTTGTCCGCCTGGCTAGCTACCACCATCTTATCTAAATATGTCGCCATAACATCAATGTTTGTAGCATTGTTGTGTTCCGGCAGCTACAGATAAGATAGTCAGTGCCTCAGTAGTTGAGGAACCCGGGTGAAGTGCGCTTCCACCGCTGGCCTTATCATCACTTAACATCAGGTGAGATCAAGGCACTGTGCTTACCCGTAAGATATAAAAAAAAATGTCTTAACAAACACTCGCACACAGGTGTTTTGCGCACAGGCTGGAGCAGATGCGATCGCTCGCTGCAAGTCATTTGCTTGTAGCCTATTCATTTACTTATTGTAGTACTGATGTCGTCATAGGAATACAATTTTTAATTTTATGTTGAGTCATAGCATTCCGGACAATCCTCAGTGGTCTTTAGTCTGATATGACCCATGCAAAAGTATTCACAAATAAATTACAAAAAAAAATTAAAGGTTTACATTGATAAATAAAGAAAAAAATACTATGTTGTGTATCAATCATTTAAAATACAGAATCAAAGGTTTGTAATGGGGAATAACGCAAACCACTATGTAAAGGTATAATTAGGCCTTTATACCCGACGTTTCGACCGAGTTGCACCAGTCGTTGGCACGGGCTGACTGTCCCCGCCCGATTCTAAATGCACATTCACTTGACAATACACCAAACATGCACACTCGCTTAGAAACGAGACACCGTACTCGTAGAACAAGGGTACGACGAGCCGGTTCACACGCGCTCAATACCAGGTACAGATATAGTACCTGGGCATGTCTCCCGACCCCCACGACTCGATCAATCCGAGCCGAAGCCTTTAGAGGCGACCTCGGTTTGTTCCGCTCCCGATACGATTCGAACACATCTGAGAAGAGTATGAAATGGGGTCACGCACTAGTGAACTCACGATCACGACTCACGAAGCCATAAACATTCATAAATATTTTTTTCTTTTACTATATGAAGTCAGCTTACTTGATGAGTTTGTCCATGTTCATGAACCAGTTGGCTGCACTCTGGTAGGTGAAGTCACCCCCCATGGTGACCATGATATTGTCGTGGTCATAGTATTTAGCTTGTCTCTCGATTTGGGCTATGAAGTCGTTCACCTGAAGAAAGTAACATAAAATAGTAAATATTTAATGTTTTTTTTTTATATCTTACGGGTAAGCACAGTGCCTTGATCTCACCTGATATTAAGTGATGATAAGGCCAATGATAGAAGCGCACTTCACCCGGGATCCTCAACTAGTGAGGTAGTGGCTATCTTATTTCTAGCTGCCGGAACACAACAATGCTACAAACATTGAACTTTCAAGAGCCCGGAATTACAAATAATGCTTACCTCTATACATTTATAATATACTCTTTACTTAACATCACACTTTGTTCTAAAAAAACGTACTTGGGCACTATGTATGTACTAATTCAAAACTATAAAATGACGAATTTCATGGTTGCAACGACCGTTGGATAGATGGCACTGCGCCGCTATTAGCACTCAAAAAATTAAAAAGCAGTGACAAAATTCAGCGCTTACGTCAGCCTTCCCGGTAGCATAGCGGTCAGTGCAGCCGCCCGGATTGCGGAAGACCCAGGTTCGATTCCTGGCTGGATCGGGTGGGCGTTTAATTTTTTTTACTGTATTTTGTAAATTTTATAAATAATTAATTTAGTTTCAGCGCAGCAATTAGCACTTGAAAATAAAAAGTAAAAATTTACTTGAAATTGACTAAACGCTAAACGCGAAGCCATTAATTATGATTAAGACTCCATTCCCACTTGGTGTCAGGAGTCATTTACCGTGCGAATTATTAAAAAAAGGTTTACAATAATCTTACCCTCTTGTCGGCGTTGTAGACCTTATTGTCGGGGTCGTCGATGATAGGCTCGTCGCTGCAAAGAACGTCGAAACAGAAGCCTTCGGGCGCGTTGTACAAGTTGAATAACGTATGCGTCATTATGTCCGACATTTTGCCTAGAAAAAATATGTTTGATCATGGCAACACCAACAACACAGTTGTCTGTGTTGTGAAATATTGTTAGTGGTGTGTGTATGTTCAAAAACTAACCCCCCGGAGAGGGGGGACAAGCAAGAAAACCTGAGAGTACGAAAATTACAGCTGTCGGTAGGTCGGGTAAGATTGTGGGCACGCGAAACGAAGCGAGCGAAGCGAGCAGAACAACTTGCTTGCATGCTTCACTGCGTACTTGTTTGCACGCTCGCTTGCTTGTTTGTTTTTGTCTAGTTAATGTTGAATACATTTTTTTTAAAGTACGCCTTAGTTACACTTTTATGCAAAATGTAATTTAGTTTATATTAGGATTAGGGATAATAGTTTAAATGTGTTCGCCTTACAACGATTTTGTGATGTTAACAAATATTGTCAAAAAAATTTAGATAAAGTAAAAATAGGCGAAACAAGTTTAGGATAAGTTATAAGTTTAGGATACTGCTGAACCTACTTATGTATTGTATTGTTACCGGCATTATCTTATCATCTTATTATCTTATCAAATACGCACCCAATACATCGCTACCTCTCCACATAAACTCCATTCTGTCCTCTTCGATCATAGTCTCTCTTTCTTTGTGATCCACGCGACCTGAAACCAATAAAAAATATGATTGAGTTTCTTGATGGCGCATCGGCTTGTGCGTTCGTTGCAATCGTGCACATTAGAAGGCTTGCCTTCTAAATACCTTGTACAGTTTTTGGGGGTTAAAGTTACTCGCGTCCGTAGGTTTACCCTTGAGACCCTACACGTGAAATGAAACAAAATGAAACAAAAAAAAACACGCACTCATGTCTGACGGAGCCCTCGCACCAACATCGGCGGCAGCTGAGATTAGTATTTCTTTATGTTATTTTTAATATACAAGCTGCACGATGATAATAGTACCAATGTTAGTGCGAACGCTCCCCACACTAAGAAGCACTAATTAATCACAGACATTATAATATGAAATTCGGATCGTTTGCATCTATATAACATTTTCTTAAATGATTTTTTTAAATAGTTATTATAGATCAATAGATATATTACTTACATGAAATAGATTCCACTCAAAATACCGTGTCAGTGTAAATACCGGCTCCCGGTGTGACACTGATCGCCATTTTTTTTATAAAAACAGCCCACAGTTGAGGACAATACAGTAAAACTAATCAATAGTGGAAACATATTAATGCTTGTGACTGTAGAAGGCAAGATCAAAGTCTTCATCTCACCTGATGTTAAGAGATGATAAGGCCGAACGTGGAACTGCACTTCACCCGGAGTTCTCAAATACATAGGACTCCCTATTTTATCTCTAACCGTCGGAACACAACATCAGCTGTTATGGCGACATATTTAGATAAGGTAGATGATAGCTAGCCAGACCTCTGCACCTGAGACCCGATGGTCTTAACCACTAGACCATTGAGATATTTTTTTTCGTTATTTTGATACCGGTATTTGAAGATTTATAAAATACCGTTATTTCGGTATTTCGAAAAACGTGATCTATTTTTGCAAGGGTGCTTAAAGGCTATGCAGAACGCTCGATTACTATGATTCATATTGTTGTTCATACTGCAGATAAGTTTTGATATGACACGAATCACGAATAATCACGATTATTGAAAAAATCACCACAAAATCAACTACGCAAAACATTGCATGCATATAACTAGTGTCTGGTGGTGGTTATTTAATTTCAGCTGCAAGTTACATAATATGGACGCGTTGTGTTTTCTTCGTTCGATTTTCCAACAAACGCGATCTGCCTGATTGATGGACTTGACCTGCGCCTATATTTTGGTTTCATATCAAAATAATTACTTTCTACGGTACCTTCATGTTCAATTTGATTTTGTTTTCTCAATACGTTCGTATTCATAGTAAAAGCTGTGACTAAAAGAGTTATTGGGTTTTTTTTTGTTTTCTTGTCATTAGAGACTAAGACTGATTTTAATACCTATTTGATTGTGATATCTGTGCCAATGATACAATATAAATAATTATTGGATCAAATAATGTGTTCCGAATTACCTATACTTTAATAATTCATTTTATGGTTTCTAGGGAGTTGATAAAGAGTTTGAGTGTTTCTGCCATATATCGTAGAAAACTGCTTTAATCACGTTCTTGGAATCTTTTAAACAGTAACTAGCAGTATTTAAAAAAATACCGAAAAAATACCGAAATTTCGGTACACTTACTGGTAATTGAAATTTCAATACCGATATCAATACCGGAATGTAAATCATTCCGGTAACCCATGCCCTAATTTTGAGAGATTTTGCTGATTGTCTCAGGCGGCATTCAGCGTTACCGAACTTTATTGGGGGGAGGGGGGAGGGGGGGGGGGGGGCTTAAAGGGCTTAAGAAGCTAAAATGGTTCCTCAAGTCGTGTGTTTGTGTGCAGGGAGATATATTAAGATAAAGTTGTTTACTCACCAATGAACAGCCCATCGTACCCCATTTGGGCCAGGAGCGACGCTTGCTCTCTCGTGTGTCCGTATGTATCAATCTGCCAACCAGCTTTCGGCTTTCCACATGGGCCGAGTGTGTCATTGATTTTCCTTTCATAGAAACAATAATTAAAAATATTAATATTAAACAATATTAAATTATAAATATTAAACATCACCACCATCATCATCAACTCATTTTATATCCCCACTGCTAAGGCACGTGCCTTCTCTATGGATGAAAACATCACTGGGAGGGAAACGGGTCTTCATTCACCACGCGGATCCAGTGCGGATTGGTGGTTGTTAACAACTGCTAATGCAGCCGCGACCAACGGCTTTACGTGCCTTCCGAAGCGCGGAGGAGTCCGAGATGTTACAGGTTCGGTCATCCATCCGATTACTGGCCTTCTTTCTCACTGGAACTTTACCAATCGCAGACCGAGCGAACCCTAATCTCAAGCCCCAGGTGTACTGGTCAATGATCTGAAGGGAGCTGGCTAGCTTGCCAGAGCAAATACGATTCTATGAGTCTAGGCAGGATCATTACCAGGCTAGACTGGCTATCAAAGCTACACTCACCTTAAACCCTAAGTGTACTAGTTAACGATCTAAAGGTAGATATGGCTAGCTTCCTAGAGCAAATATGGCTATGCAGAATTCTACTATCTGGTTAATGCTGGCTAGTTAGCTTGCTAGATCAAATATGATTCTAGGCAGGATCCTATCACCAGGCTAGGCTGGTTATCAAAGCTATACTTACCGTAAACCCCAAGTGTACTGGTCGATGATCTGAAGGTAGCCGACGGCAGCTTCGTCGTTGTGCACCCAGCCACCACCAGCAAACTCCACACGTCCTTCCTGCACCAGGGTTCTGAAGGTGGACCGCGTGATAGGACGTTGCTCCTTCCACCAACGCCAGAAGTAAGCCGTTTCAGAGAAGGTGAACCTTGAGACACATATTTACTTTGTAAACAGATTGGAAGCAAGGCAAACACAACATGGAGGCGCCGCGGTAGACCGAGGAGATGGCAGGACAAACTCAATTAGCTCAGCACTGCAATAAGTGGAAGAAATGGAGGGAGGCCTCTGCCCATCAGTGGGACAGTGAGGGCTAATAATAAAAATAAATAAGGCACTTGTTATTCACAAATATTTTTTGTATTGTACACATAAAGGCATTTTGTATGTCTAACGAATTGTCAATGAAAAATTCTCATTTTTATTTTTTTATACGGGGATGAACAAGTTTTCAGTTCTTGACGACCCATGTAGTTTGTTGGGTAAGAGGTTCGATATAAGTGAAGGCATACTAGGAATAGGTTTTGTGCCACCAAATTTCCATGTTAATTTCCCTCAAGACGAGTGATCAAAACACCTTCAGAGGTTTTCTAGAGGGAATGAGATCATGCAAGCGTATCTCTGTTCCCTACTAGATTCTTTGAATGGTTCAGATCAGATCGGGAAGAAGTTGAAGCTTAACACACAGATTTAGCTTGTTTGTTTTTTTATACCTAGCTCGGCAAATGACTCCACTCCACCTGATGTTAAGTGGAAACGGTGTCCAGACGCGAAGACAACTAACTGGTTTGTAATATTTTTCGGTTGCCGATTCGCGAAACTTTAAATGTTTAAAAAAATGCTTACAGACACTAATATATTGATATTGCCTTATTGAGGCCTCCGGTGACAAGAAAGCTGGCAGCTACCTCTGCCAGCGTATTAACTTGGCAATTCAGAGGGGCAATGTTGCCAGCATTCTTGGGACCGTTCCCGTGCGCCCACAGTTGGAGGACATCTTTTATTTATAGGTATTTAGTTTTTAATTTTCTATTTTTTTTCTCTGTTTTTTTTTTAAGTTCACTTGAGTTATGTTTCTTTTTGTTGTGTACATATTTCTTACATTAGGTATCAATAAGGTACCTACTTTCTCCGTTTGTCGTGAAGTAACTCTGACAATACCGTATGGTAAATAAGCTGCACGTTTGCTGAGCTGATTGTCGCTTTAGCTGCAATAAAAAAACGTTATTGTTACATTTAAATTACATTTAAACAGGACATATACAAAGGTGAGCTTATCTCTAGAAGAGATCTCTTCCAGCCAACCCTAGCTGTGGTGTAATAAACAAGTATGCAGGACTAATAAATTGTAAATAATACCATAACACTAACAAACATATTTCCTTCGACGACCTCCGTAGCCGAGTGGCTTGCACGCCGCTAACTCTGAGGTCCCGGGTTCGATTCCCGGTCGGGTCAATGTCGAAAACGAACTTTTCGATATTGTGTCGGGTCTGCGTGGTTGTGGTACCGTCGTTGTTTCTGATTTCCATGAAACGAGTGTTTTATCTACTTACCTTGGAATCAGAACAATGTATGTGATGTTGTCTCATATTTATTTATTTATTTATATTTAAACTAATTACCGAGGACATAACAAGTTGAAAATAAAATATTATTTATAAATACATATATACGTAAATTTTACTTTTTTTTATTTTTAAGTGCTAATTGCTGCACTGAAGCTAAATTAAATATTCATAAAATTTTATTAAATACAGTGAAAAAATTTAATTAAACGCCCACCCGACCCAGACAGGAATCGAACCTGGGTCTTCCGGTAGCATAGCGGTCAGTGCAGCCGCCCGGATTGCGGAAGACCCAGGTTCGATTCCTGGCTGGGTCAGGTGGGCGTTTAATTTTTTTTCACTGTATTTTATAAAATTTTATGAATACATATATACGTATTAAAATTTCTGCGATTGGTGAGGTTATGCAACTATCACAAAGGTTTTCACCGGTCTTCTTCGCTTACTGCTATTATAATTTGTGAAACAAAACTAGTAAAGTGATATGTAGTGATATATGATCATAAATACAACTTTGAACTGCAGTAATATAACATACTGCACTTTATTCACTAGTCGTTTTGACATTTGGAAGAAGAGGTAATACTGATCTGAAGAGCAGTTCCATGTGTTACTGCATTCAGTGTCACAATGAATTACCAACAATAAACGCAGTAACTCCCAATTACTAGTTATGAGCGCAGCAAGTCCGTCCTGACTGCATTTAAAGTTTGTATAGTTCGCTTTATTCACCAAAACCATGCTAAGAAAGTATGTTTTAGAGATATTTCAGATATTTTTATGAAACTATGAGTATCGAGCTACACAATAACAGTAAACAATTTTTATAAAATTTGAAATGACGCTATAGTATTAAAAAAGAAATATGTAGCCGTCATTTACTCAAAAGTTATCTAACCTTTCTTATTTCGTTTTAAATTAGCACGGCAGTATAGTGTGTTCGCCTGTATGGTTGAGTGTCTAAGCGCTTAGCCTAATCCGCAGGTCCTGGGCTTAACTCCCGGTTCGGGCTAAGTATGTTTCACTTTTTTCGATGCAAAGCTCGGGTTTGCGATCATCAACCCGCATTTGGCAAAGCGTAGTGATCCCACTACTCATACATCGTAGCGATGACTTGATTTCAATGATGGAGGTCTTCGTCAGCAGTGGATGAGTATTTAGGCTATTCACTACTACCAGCCATAGCGTGCCCTGCAAAGCGAATGTTACTTAACTTTCAAGAACGCAGCTGCAATGTAAGTTTAATGCGACAGTTGTAAACTTTGCAGCAAGAATTTGACAAGGCGTTAACGACTTTTTGGGTTATCTAAAAATCTTTCTAATAACAAAGTCTAGTGTGCTAAAGCTAATTGAAGTAAGACTTACTCCCATAATAATATTCGTCGAATGTCTTCACCCATCCGGCGTCCATGTGCGAATGAGGTATTAGATGGACGTTCAAACTACCATCTCTGGTTGGAGGGCATTGCTGGAAGTCAGGATCAGTGTTATTTTTTTTAAAGACTATAACAGGAATATATATCATAACAATATATATGAAGAGCTCGATTGCTGAGGTTAAACAAACTTTTGCAGATGTCAGTCATCGGATGGGTGACCAAAAATGTATCATCTCGAGCACCTCCGAGCTTCGGAAGACACGTAAAGCCGTTGATACCGGCTGCATGCTGCATTAAAGTTATGAACAACCACCGCACCGCACTGGGCTTGCGTGGTGCTTTATAGCCCGTTCTCGCTGTGGTGTTTCCGTCAATACGGAAGGCTCGTGCCCCAGCAGTGGCCACATAAAAACAAGCTAGTAATAAATTGAATTAATAAATCAAATAATGCATTCTTACCTTATAACCACATTCTAATTTGGGTTTAACAGTTAAAGCGGAATTGCGATTCAATATAACTAGTATTGTCAAAACCCACAATAGATCCATCTCCCGAATTTAGTTTTAACTCAAATTTAAAAGCATTTTCAAAACCTCTTTTGTGCTTAATAACTACTTTTTTTAACAACAGACACGAGCGCCACTGTTTTTCTTTCTAGAACGTTAAACTTTATGAATTTGTACTCTTTTTTTGAAAAGTTACTGTAATTCAAAATGGCACCCTAGTTATAAGTACCCGTCCATTACTTCAGCTTTAGCCAGTAGTTGTGAACTGTACTACAGATTTGAGAGAATCAGTATTGTTTGGAATAAGGGTACATTCTCACAGTGGTTTTTTCTTTTCTGTAAATTTTATTGTTTACAAAATTTTATTATATATATAAAAACGTTTTGGAAATTTTTTACAAACCCAAATTTTTGACTTGTCTCTATCCAGAGCCATACCATTAGGTGGTCCTTTCATATCAAATATAATTTAATTAAGATCTGGTTCTAAATCAGGCCTAATTTATGGTTCGATCCCCATAGCTTCTTTTTTTTGTTATTTTACTTTATTTTGGACAACAAAGTCAAAGTCAAAGTCAAAGTAATTTATTTTATTTAAAAACCTTAAGAAAAGTACTTTTGAATCGTCCATACAATTTTACCTACCACCCATTCAGGACGTCTATTTATTAGCTGTGGAGAAGAATGGGCGCAAGAAAAAAAAATAGTTATGTATCCAACTTGTTGTAAAATAACTATATTATAATCTAGACCTTGAGTGCCAACAAAGACTATAAATATATACGTATAACATATAACTATTAAGGTAAATGGGGTCGAAATAGCTCCGTTATACTACTGACACGAGCCCATGCCTATTCTAGGTGGGTTAACAGAACTATTGCCAGCGTAATAATAATATTTGCTCGAGTGCGGTATATTTTAAGCTTATCTGGGTCCTCCTTATGTCGTGGTCTGTGTGTGCGCTGCTCAAGCGTGGCAAGATTACCTTCTGCAGTCGATGAGGAGCTCGATGGCGCAGTGGCTTACGCGCGCCCAGCCTGCGAGTGCTGAGGTTGAGCAACTTTCGCAGGGGCCGGTCATCGGACAGGTCAAATTAAAATCCAAATTAAAATTCAAAATCATTCATTCAGTTTAGGCTACAAGTAGCTCTTGTGAATGTCATTATGCCATCAGTTCATAAGTCTACTCTGGGCGGGAGATCTTGTACCTACTGAGAAGAACCGGCAAGTAACTCTATTCTTATGAGAATAAAGTTTCTTTAAACCTAACTCGTCAAGTATCCAGCTTTTTTCTCCCTTACAGCGTCAAAAATATTGGAAAATGCCCGCCCTACCATAGCAGGACACTTTCCATTGTGTGACCAAAAATTTATCATCTCGAGCTCCTCCGTACTTCGAATGGCACGTAAAGCCGTTGGTCCCGGCTGCATTAACAATTGCTAACAACTACCAACCCGCACTGGGACCGCGTGGTGGTTTATGGCCCGTTCTCCTTATCCATCGATAAGGAAGGCTTGTGCCCCAGCAGTAGGGACATAAAAGGGGCTGGTATGGTGATAATCATAACAGAGTAATATTTACAGCATACTGTAATAATATTTTAAAAATAAATCTCGTATCTGTTTTAATTATTGGTTTTGCACCAATGTGAACACAGCTTTACCCGTCTTCAATAGCACTTTAACCAAGCATGATGTTGTCCAAACATGGTATCAGATTCAACCAAACATTTCATAGTGGAAACCCTGTTTTCTGATTAATACGAGTATATAACATACAACATAAGGTACTGACACCATTGTATTCTTTCTTTCTTTTAGTTGATGGCTTAGTGCGATTAGCACATTTAGCCAGTGTCAAAGTAATTTTTCTTACAAGTAATACATAAATATACAATATTTCCTTCAAGTCAGTATGATGATGATGATGAATGATAATAAAAATGAGAAGTGAGAAATGATATACCCCCCAACCCCTCGAGTATCTCAGTAAAGATTTACTAAGTGGGGCTTTACTAAGTCCTCACGCAGACATCTTGAGAGAATTTGAATAGTGACGTTGCACTGTTTTGTTTCATTTGCCACTCATGCACAGTCACGAACACTAAACGGTTAATAATCCACCATTATTTCACATTAATATTCGACATAACACAAATTTTAGAAAATAAAACAAAACCGCAGACATGACTCTTCACTTTCCCGCCAAGAAAACCCCACCATTGTATTAGGAAGCAGTGATCGTCACATATTCCTATTGTCATAAACAAGAATATTCTATAGGATGAAAGTACTTGTTATTTTATTATCATCAATAATGTTAACCCCTTAACATTATTGATGATAATAAAATAAAATAAGATAATTCTAATATATAAAATTCTCGTGTCACGGTGTACGTTATTGAACTCCTCTGAAACGGCTCGACCGATTTTCGTGAATCTTAGCGTGCATATCGGCTAAGGTGGAGAATCGGACAACATCTATTTTTCATACCCGTAAGTGATAAGGGTGGCCCACCCCAAAAATTTTTTAGAATTTTGAAATACAAAATGATTTGTTTGTATTGTTGTCATGGAAACTGTCAAAGCGGTACGAAGTCCGCCGGGTCAGCTAGTAAAATATAATAATAATAAAAAGACTACCCGTAGTCTAGTATATGACAGATTACTTTGTGTCAAGCTACATATCTGAATAAACTATGGTGATCCTCTAATTACGTGTTTCAATTTGTGTTCGGGACATATTAGTGGCGACGAGTGATAAAAACAAAAGCAGTGAAATTTGAACAGTTCAATTCTCAGACTGATAATTGGGAAATTTGTATTGATCGTTCAAAATTTTGTCTTGAGGCGAATTACGTCATCTCGGATCAAGCTTCTTTTTTTTTTGAGAGAGATTGCTGATTGCCTCTACGGCATTTTCAGCTTCACCGGGCTTTTTTGGGGGCGGCGAGGAACGTAAAGGGTCCCTCAAGCCGTGTGAAACGAATCACCTTCGGAGGTTATCTAGAGGGAACGGCATCGCGCACTAGTGCGCGTCCCCGTGCCCTATTAGATTCTCCGAAGGGTTCGAATCGGATCGGGGAGCGGAGCAACCCGAGGGCGCCTCTAAAGGCACGGACCTCGGCTCGGGTTGACCGGGCCGTGGAGGAGGAGAGAAGCGCCCAGGTACATGACTGTACCTGGTGTAGAGCGAGTGTGAACCGGTTCTTCGTACCCTTGTTCTACGAGTACGGTGTCTTGGGCCTAAACTGGTGTGCATGTTTAGTGTGTTCTGTAAATGTGTGCTGTCATTTAGAGGATCGGGCGGGGGGTCGGATCAAGCTGAACGGGCAAATTGTGTCACAGTATGTGCTTCACGGGTATACGAAACTCTGATTGCATTAATTACTCCGAAAAAGACTCGTAATGTTACTTTTGATGAAATAGTGTCAATTTTGACCAAACATTACAGTCCTAAACCTAATGAAGTATCAGTGTCTTTTAAATTTTATGAACGCGATCAAAAACGAGGCGAATCGGTTTCCGATTACATTGCACATCTTATGACGCTTAGTTCCGGTTGTAACTTTACGGATTCAATTCACCTCCCGACTTTAAAAGCAAGACGAGGTGACAGGAACGGTGACGGACCGACCTTACATATGGGAGACCTTGTATTCGTGGCAGTTGCTTGTATAAGTGTCATTTTATTTTGTTCTGTTTTGTTTATTGTCACCGTGGTTGCTGTCTTGGTATGTTTTATATTGTTATTTCTTCTTCTATTCATTATAATTGTACGTTTTACTTTGCCTCTTATTCCTTAACAGAGTCCACTTTTCTCCTTGCGCCTCCTTCCGTTACAGCCGGTGCTATACAAAAATATAGTGCGAAAGCTGGACTATATCATAGCAAAAGGCTATGGTCCTAACCTGCTTGGTAAAGTAGCTAAAGCCTCTGAACATTACGATGAACATAAATTTTATTTATATCAAATAATGAACACATAGAATTTGACAAATTATAAGCTTGGCATAAAAATGTTTTTAAATATGGTCTTGGTACTTACAGGGGTCGCTTGCGATACACTTAAAGCCTGGGGTCAACCCAAAGTTTCTCAAAGCCCGACAAGTGCCGTATGCAATAAAAGACAAAGTAGAAACGGAGATTGACAGAAAGAAGAAGTCCTGCGTCCAACATCTTTTTCTGAGTGGGCTTCTTTTTCTGAGAGGAATGAGGCAAACTTTATCACCAGATACAGATTACATCCAATACGCATAGACTGTAATAATGATAGTGTCGTTCCGGCCCCATTTTTTTTTTTTTGAGAGAGATTGCCGATTGCCTCTACGGCATTTTCAGCTTCACCGGGCTTTTTTGGGGGCGGCGAGGAACGTAAAGGGTCCCCCAAGCCGTGTGAAACGAATCACCTTCAGAGGTTATCTAGAGGGAACGGCATCGCGCACTAGTGCGCGTCCCCGTGCCCTACTAGATTCTCCGAAGGGTTCGGATCGGATCGGGGCCGGCCCCATGGCACAACTACTACGCTCAAGTGTGATGAAGGCCAAATGCTTCCCAGTGGCTGTTTTGAATAAATACAGATAACACATAAATTATTATCACAGTCAATAAAGGAAGTTATAAAACATTTAATTGTTTCATACACTTAAATAAACACTTCAAAGTTTAAGATTTTACTTTACACTTGACACCGCATTTGACCGGAAACAAGAAGGCGGACATTAGAATCGACTTCCGTTTCCTAGACTTATGTGATTGTTTGACGTGTTAATTAATGAAAAGTGTAATAATGATAATAAATCATATTTTTAAGTATAGGGTCACAAGGTGAATGATATTAGGAATAAGAATAAAATACTTTAATGTACACATAAAAAACACATGCATGTTACAAAGAAATAAAATAAATAAATTGGAGTCATACAAAGGGCGGCCTAATCACCAAAAGCGATATCTTCCAGGCAACCTAGGTGAAAGAAAGACTATGTGCCTTACAAATAAACAAAGAATAAGGTAAACAACGAATAGTTATTACGTGTTTTGTTCCTGTCATGTAAACGTCATTTCAAATTAGAGTGAAAGAGACAAAACACGGAATAACTATTCGGAGCTTATTCTGTGTTTATTTGTAAGCCATAATTTTTTCAGTTTATTATTATTTTTTTTGGATTTTATAGTTTTGACGTCAACAAGTGCCTGTGAAGGCACTCAATCTTCAATCAATGTGATTCAATTATTTAACTTTAAGTTTGACTTTAAAATAAGCTATATTTTAATATGAATGTTTTTTTTTAAAGTTTCAAATCCACGCGGACGAAGATGCTGGCTGGTAAAGTACAAATATTAAAATGCTTACTAAAACCAGTAATTTTATAAAAATATTTTTTTTAGATTCTGCGGTCTTTGCGGGCTCAATTGTCGCAGGCGCTACGTATAACAGAATCTAAAAAAATATTTTTATAAAATTACTGGTTTCAGTTATCAAAATATTCAGCAACAAAATTACGAATATGGCTGTTACCAATATATTTGAGTGATGTCATACTCCTACAACTTTCGATGAAAGTTGATGTATTTTTTTCAAGTGTCGCCTTAACATCAAAATATAAGATGAAAGTTAAGTGCTAACCCTTAAGAAATTAAAAAATAATAATTTAAAAAGAAACATATTACGATGTTCGCAGGACTTCTTGGCGGAAAAGTGAAGAGTCATGTCTGCGGTTTTGTTTTATTTTCAAAAAATTGTATTATGTCGAATATTAATGTGAAATAATGGTGGATTATTAAAAAAAAAGACGATGTTCGCAAGGTGGCTGGCAAGAGCTGGATGAGAGCAGCCGCGGATCGTGTTCGGTCGCGTCGCGTGCATGGAGAGGCCTATGCAGCGTTGCCAACTCTACGTTTTTGTACGTAGATCTACGAATTTTTAATCAAATTTAACTTTGCAAAATTATTAAGTTGAATGGACATAATTTCCAGTACGTTCGCGAAAAAAGTTAATAATGGTTCTGTTTCAAGCAAAGCACACTCGCCTCGCCACACACACAGTGCGACTTATGTGAGTGTGTAAAACGAAACTTCGCGAAAAGTTTATAAAAGTGAAACCTACCATAAAAAAATAAAATATTTTGAACTTAGATTTTGAAGGAGTGGTTTGTTTGTTTGTTTGTTGTTTGAGTTCGATATTTTCATGTTATTGCTCAAACCCCGAGCCTACACAGTAATACATCCAACTTTAAAAAAAATATTTTAATGGAAATACAATTTGTCTGATTATAATGAAATAAAAAAGTGTAACAAAACAAACGTTTTATACAGTTTCACCTAAAAAAAAAACATATTCAAATAAATTAATTAATTAAAAAAAAAAAAGGTAATCTACGAACTTTCCAGGGCAATTTTAGTAATTCTACGTATTTTTTTAATCTGGCCTACGACTTTTTTAAATCCGAGTTGGCAACACTGGGCCTATGTCCAGCAGTGCACTAGTATAGGCCGAAGATTTTGATGATAATGATATAAATAAACATGATTGTTATGCCCACAAAATTTCTAACATGCAGTCAGAAACACCATGACCTAGCACCAATACAAGGCTGTAATATCGCCACAATTTTGACGACCTCCGTAGCCGAGTGGCTTGCACGCCGGACATTGGGCGGCGCTAACTCTGAGGTCCCGGGTTCGATTCCCGGTCGGGTCAATGTCGAAAACGAACTTTTCGATATTGTGTCGGGTCTGGGGGTGGTTGTGGTACCGTCGTTGTTTCTGATCTCCATGAAACGAGTGCTTTAGCACTTGCCTTGGGATCAGAACAATGTGTGTGATGTTGTCTCATATTTATTTATTTATTTCTAACAGACCGAGGGCGACCACTTTTTGACCTGTCATCTACACTAGAGTCTTCATTGTATCGTTTGATGGTACGATAAACGAATCTTTTGGTTAAATTCAAATTTTTCAGTATGTCAAAAATTTGAATTGGCGCGTAACCGCATCGATGCAACGCAATAACTGCAACACGGTCTTTCTTTAAGCGTCCACTCCATATTTAAAAATGAGTAAAATTCTAAAAAAGTATACCTTTTTTATTTTCATGAACAATTCGAAATTCGAATTCAATAAACTTTTTTGTGGTCAGCATTCTAAAAGAAAAGTTTTTACTGTGTGACAATACTTATGACCTGACTGTGTATATATATATATATACAATTCAATCGTCACCACAAAAATATGCTTATCGGAAGTAAAGTATAGTTGGGCACCTCCAAACTAGAATCTAGGTCAACCGCTCAAGAACTAGTTTGCCAATTTTTATATATACAGATATTACTCTTACGCTAAGGTCGCTATTGCTGCCTGCGGTGACATAATGGCCCCAATTCACGGCCACTCCACTGCATCACTCTAAATTTAAATAATGCGTGATCCACTGGATTCAAGTAAAAAACATTAATAACGTGTTTATTTAAAAACTAATGTTTTATTGAATAATAACTTTATTAATAACAATTTATTTATAAATAACTTTATAAATTTATTGATCTTTAGTATTTGTAAAAATATTATGATCGGGTGTTTATGACGGTAGTTGTTGACATTGAATGGGTGCCTTTGGCTTTCAAAGTAAAAAGTAAATAGTGTTGAATAATTTCGGCGGGCTGGTTAGAGCCACGATAGCTCAATTGGAAGAGCACCTGACCCGGTATGTCAGAAGGGTGCAGGTTCAAATCCTGCTCGTGGAAATTTTTTCAACATTGTGTTTTTGTAATTTGTTTCGCAACAAAATATGCGTTAAACTTATACAAACAAAACAAAAACATTTTAGATATATATAATACTTTTATTGCAACACTATATTAAAACATTAACATAAACAAGAAATATAAATAACTAGCGGCCCGTCCCTGCTTCGCACGGGTGGTTTTTTTTTAAATATATATATATATATATAGCCTATGTTACTCAGCGCTAATGTTGCATTCTAATGGTGAAAGAATCTTTTAAATCGATCCAGTAGTTTTTGAGTTTATTAGTCACAAACATACATACAGAAATACAAAGCTTTCCTTTTTATTATTATTTATATATTTATATTATTAGTATAGATTTACAAAGTTACAATTATGTAACTAGTTAACAAAAATGCATCTCAAAAGTTGTCCTGTTTGCGCATACCTATAAATTTCAAATCAAATAAATAACAAAATCTGAAAAAACATTGGATAGTGTCAACAACTTTCAGCTTACTGTGAACCTTAAATCTTAAGAATAATAAACTGAATAACTATCATAGGTAATAACTATTATAGCTAAGTGCTCGCCTTATTGAGGCCTCCGGTGACAAGAAAGCTGGCAGCTACCTCTGCCAGCGTATTAGCTTGGCAATCCAGAGGGGCAATGTTGCCAGCATTCTTGGGACCGTTCCCGTGCGCCCACAGTTGGAAGACATCTTTTATTTATAGGTATTGAGTTTTTAATTTTCTATTTTTTTTCTCTGTTTTTTTTTTAAGTTCACTTGAGTTATGTTTCTTTTTGTTGTGTATATATTTCTTATGTTAAATAAACTAAATGAAGGTTGCAAATTATTTGTACTTAATATTTACTGTCGTCGCCACAAACGTCATTGTGGCTCGGCCTCCAAAGTCGCCTACCGTTTTTCAAGCGCTCATCGGGAATCTAGTAGAAGTTATTAGACCACATTCAAGAATAATTCACTCCATCGCTCCAAATCTATTTATTTATTATATTATATTATATTATTATACACTACTTAGATTACTTACTCAGATTGCGTGGCATCTCTCTCGGTTAGATTTCCAAACAATCCAAAATCCATCTCTAATTTGGTGTGATAATGGAGTGTCCGTGAACGGGAACCATAAAGAGTTTTTTTCTTACTAAATCGTCATCATCAGTTCATTTTATGTCCCCACTGCTGGTCCCCACATTAAAGCCCGGGAACGACCGCAAAATGAGCGAGGTCAGTAATGAGACCTCTTGCAATGATATTTTTCATAGTTGAGACTTGACCGCGAAAGAGGCTAGCGGAGAGGCTAACTATGAAAATTATCGTTGCGAGTTAAGAGGGATCATTAACGACCTCGCTCATTTCGCGGTCGAGCCCGGGCTTCTACCTTGTAGATCAAAATGACAGTTTATCCCTTCAAACTTAAATTTAAATGCTTATACATTAATAAAAAAAATATAAATATACATAAAAACTATTTAAGCAATAATTAGTTAATCATTGTTTTGTCTCTTTTGCTCAAATTCAAAATGACGTTTGTGTGACGTTGACAAAACAATATTTAACTAAATAATGCTTAAATAGTTTTTTTATGAATAAGGGGGGTTAACAAAATACCTATAGTTACTAGTACCACGCCCTTTAGTTATATACATGCAACTTGCACTAAAACTAGTATTTCTGAACACGCTTCTTTCTCACGTACATAAATGCGTTTATTTCCTACTGTCCCTTTATAACATTGTCATATTATGCGAACGTCAATAGCAAGGTCACTGACCCCACACAGTGTCAGCTGATTTGTTAAGGCGTAGTTATTTCGTAAAGTATAGTAATTATAAATTAAATATTTTATTTTGGTAAATAACAATCGATATCAGGATGGATGGTGGAAGGCTAAATTAGTGATGATGATGAAATGAGAAATAAAATAGAAGAAATTAAAATGTGTGTTTTAGTCGCCTCTGTGGTCTAGTTTTTTTTTTTTTTTTTTTTGGAGAGAGATTGCTGATTGCCGCTGCGGCATTTTCAGCTTCACCGGGCTTTGTGGTCTAGTGGTTCACACTACCGGTATCAGGCTCAGAGGTATCGGGATCGATTCGCAGCGGAGGTACACGTTTGTGTACTCAGTTTGCGTGGTGGTAAGGCTTGTTTCCTTGTCCGCCTGGCTAGCTACCACCACCTTATCTTGATAAGAAGAGAGAAGATAGCCAGTGCCTCAGTGGTTGAGGGTTCCGGGTGAAGTGCGCTTCCATCATTGGCGTTATAACCACTGTACTTACTTATATTAATTATTTTTACTTATAAAGTACTTAAATATATAAATATAAATTGATACAAAACGCAAACCAAACTGCATTATTAACAAACAATCTCTTCCAGGTAACCTTGGTTGATAAATATAGAACAAAAATGCATATTTACTTATTCAAAATAAAAACGTATGCAAACATAATATACTGATGCATGCAATTTATATACATAAGTATAGAAAAAATAAACAAATAACCCATTCACCTTACCATCACTTACCATCAAATGAGATAAAGACCAGGTTCACTTCCCCGTTATTAAAAAACAAACCAAGAAAAATACGTGTATCGTAATGGCACCAGCTCTCGGCATAGTAACCCAATGTTCGAAAGCAGTTTTGTCACCAAAAAAAAATGTTATATAAAATAATTAAAATTTTACCAGGAAAATTTTACAATTGTTGCCAAAATCAAAAACCAGTTGTTGTTGACCACTATTTTAAATGTTTAAATGAAATAAGTGTCAGTTGGTCTAGTCCCTGTCGAACATTGGTGGATTGGATTAGTCGTGGTTGGATGTCATGGAAAAGTGGACTCACAATTAATGGAACCTATATTTACTTAAAAGGAACCTATATTTACTTAACCTATTATTTGCAAAGTATATTTAAGTTGCTGAATTAAAAAGATAAAACAAACTCTGAGTTTTTTGCATTTACTAAAACCCTTTTTTTGCAATCAATCTACACCTTAACACCTTACAAATTAAGTGCACAATAAGAATCATATCTAGCGTGAAATTAATATTGACAAGTTTTTGTCAAAACACTTTTGACAGAGATCCTTGACGAATTGCAACCACTGAGCGGAACATTGAATTGATCATCGAAAATGAAAAATTGCACGAGTATTTAACTACTACGCATAGTGAAAAAGCTAGGTAATGACCGTCAGTCGATGTCCTGGCGACTGAACATAGTCTAGGCTAGGGTTACAACCGGAATTGGTACAAAAACATAGACATTTTATTTATTCACTACATTAGAAGAAGGAAGAAGAAGGCTTGTGTTGTCTATAGATAGATAGATAGATAACACACTTTATTATGTAATGTAGTATAGTACATTTGTAAGAATATAATAAAATATATTGTAATATAATGTAAAAAAATATAATGTCGTCATCATCATCAGCTCATTTTAAATTTCAAAAGAGTCACTGTTTCTTGCCAGACACTTAACTGGGGTCACTACCTTAAAACACGACACTGAAGTGTTAACTTATTTCTGTCGGCGACTGTACCAACAACAACGCCAGTCATTAAAACAATATTACCGGTTCACCCTATTGACAATCAATGTGTACAAAGCTTATGATATGATAATGGATTACGCGATATATATACTATGCAGTACTGTTTATTCTGCAGTATAAATGCATTTTCTTGTTAGTAATTAATACTTCTATAGATTCGTTATTATCAGCGATGGCACGCGTGATATTCATCATCGTCATAAGCATCAGCTCATTTTTTATGTCCCCCACTGCTGGGGCACGAGCCTTCCCTATGGATGGATGGATGGAACAGGCCATAAACTACCACGCGGGCCCAGTGCGGATAACTGCTGATGCAGCCGGGACCAACGGCTTTACGTGCCTTCCGAAGCACGGAGGAGCTCGAGATGATAAATTTTTAGTCACCCTTGCAGTCGCAGACCGGGCGCGTTAACCACTGCGCCATCGAGCTCCTCAGAAATATTTTTTTTTTGAGGAGAGTTTGCTGATTGCCTCAGACGGCATTTTCAGCTTCACCGGGCTTGTTTGGGGGCGGCGAGGAACGTAAAGGGTCCCCCAAGCCGTGTGAAACGAATCACCTTCGGAGGTTGTCTAGAGGGAACGGCATCGCGCACTAGTGCGCGTCCCCGTGCCCTACTAGATTCTCCGAGGGGTTCGGATCGGATCGGGGAGAAATATAAGTGATGTGCATAAATATCTGTATCTGTATTTGTAACATTATTTATTGTTACTAACTCAATATGGACTACGGTCTGAAATAAAATATTTGATTGATTGATTGCACACACACACATAGAAAACAAATAACAAAAATTATTATACAGAGGTGGGTAAAGGCGGCCTTATCGGTTAAAACGCTTTTGAGCCATAGAACCACTGAGCCGAAAACGAGAGGTAGTGAAGGGGCAAGCAATTGAAATTAAATAAAGATCTAATTACAATCATAATAAAACAATTCGCTCAATAAACTTCCACAAAATAAAATTAAAAACATATACTGTAAGTTATTTAAAAATATATCATCATCATCATCTCAGCCAAAAGACGTCCACTGCTGGACGTCTGCCTAACCCGAGGATCACTACAACGACCGGTTTTGTGCTGCTCGCATCCAGCGGCTTCCCGCGACCATCAGATCCACCTTGTGCCAGGCCTCCACCTGCCCACACTGCGCTTTCCGGTACGCAGTGATGGCATAGAGGACTGAGACGTGGTCGCTCATTTATGGGCCTCATAAAAAGGCTCAAGGTCACTCAAAGAGCAGTGGAGAGCTATGCTCGGGGTTTCTCTGCGTGATTGAATCAGAAATGAGGAGATCCGCAGAAGAAGAAAGGTTACCGACATTGCCCGAATAGTTGTTAAGTTCAAGTGGCAGTGGGCAGGGAACATCGCTCGCAGGACTCGACTCTTTGCAATGGCCGTACATTGACATTAGACGTAAACCTATTTGCTGAGAACCTACGTCAAAACCGTAGCCTACTAGATTTTTGTAGATCAATCTTTTCTTTCTTTTAGTTGATGGCTTCGTGCGATTAGCACATTTAGCCAGTGTCAAAGTAATTTTCTTACAATACATAAATATACAATATTTCCTTCCAGTCAGTATGATGATGATGAATGATAATAAAAATGAGAAGTGAGAAATGATATACCCCCCCAACCCCTCGAGTATCTCAGTAAAGATGTGGGGCTTTACTAAGCCCTCACGCAGACTTCTTGAAAGAATTTGAAAAATGACGTTGCGCTGTTTTGTTTCATTTGCCAACGCTCATGCACACTCACGAACACTTAACGGTTAATAATCCACCTTTATTTCACATTAATATTCGACATAACACAAATTTTTGAAAATAAAACAAAACCGCAGACATGACTCTTTACTTTTCCGCCAAGAAGTCCTGTAGATCAATCAAATGTGAATAAAAAATAAAAAACAAAAAAAGTAAAAAAAAAAAGTTATTCATTATCATGTAAGTATACTATAACCTCCTTTCGGCTTAGTACCCCAGTTCCGACTAACGTTGTATAATATAATACAATATTACATAATACACATACCTATAATGGATGAGTTGTTGCAAACTAACACTTTGCCAAGAGATGAAAATGCAGTTTGGTCTTAAAAGTGGCAAGTGACTTGGAGTGACGAACATCAGCCCCCTGACTATGAGCTCCTATCGCAGTATTATTGCAGTTGTGGAAAAGAGACGCGAATATATTCGCCGCTACACGCGTCTCGTTTTCACAACTGCAATAATACTGCTATAAGAGCTCGTGGTTACCCCCCAGGCGGGATATTATTCAAAAGCAGGAAGCCTAAACCGTGATACAATCTCTATAAGTACTGTGTTCTGCATTACTTACTATAACTTATAAAGGAGAAAGCCCATTCCAGGCCTTTCATGAACATCTCTAAATAACTTAATGCGTTTGTATATTAAATTTGATAATATAAGCTATGAATTTTAGGTTTATTGAAAAGTCCGCCAGTAGCTCGAAGTTTATTTTCAATATAAAAAGTATTTTATATTATTCTAGACAACAGACTATACGTAATTACGTGAACGAGTTGCCAGGTATTTCATTAAATCACCGTTTTAGTAGTTATCAATTATTATCGATTCATAAAGAGTTAAAGAAAAACTCATCGATTTTTATTGAAGTTATTATTTTAAAATAAGGATTATTTACAAACACACATGATTTAAAAAATAAAACCAAGTCACTTTACCCAGCATCAATTTTTCTTTTACAAAAGTAAAATCGATTGAGAATAAGAATTCTAAATCGATTTAATTAGTTTTTTTAGAGTTACACAAATAGCAACACTAATCTTAAATGTCATTCGCTTTTTCGTTCACGTTATATGTGGATGCGCTTTAATTATTCTCCGGTATCTTTATTATGAATTGGCTTTGTTACGGACTTATTTAGTCTATATGAGAATGAGTAATAAAAAAGATTAAACAAAATGTTGTTTTTTTTTTCTGTCCTAATATTTATTTATAAATAATGGAAAAGAAACAGAGGCGTACTTTCTTATACGTTTTTTAGGTACCTGATACACATACAATTCTAAAATATTCAACTATTCTACAATATATAATTGTCCATTCTTAGGCCTGAAGTAATATGGGACGTGGGCATTCTCCTTTAAGTTGCATTGCAGCCAACCATACGTAACTGTAAGGCTATGGCAGAATAACGGGGTTTGTGTCCTAGACTCCTTTGACTCTAAGCTGTTCTATGCTTGGATGTTACCCCTTCTTTAAACAGTGTTTTTGTTAGAGGCAAATAAAGTTATTTGTTATTGTTATTTGTTATTGTTATTTTAATTGCACATCAGGCGGTCGGCTACCAACCCATCACTGATGTTAACTATTCCATCTCGGAGCCCTATTTGATTATGCTAAGGTGGCGTCGAGGTCATTGAAACGGCGATGTATGTATAAATGTATGTATGGTTGTATGTATGTATGTTTGTGTGTATGTAGGTATGTGTTTTTTTTTTTTTTTTGAGAGAGATTGCTGATTGCCGCTGTGGCATTTTCAGCTTCACCGGGCTTTTTTGGGGGCGGCGAGGAACGTAAAGGGTCCCTCAAGCCGTGTGAAACGAATCACCTTCGGAGGTTATCTAGAGGGAACGGCATCGCGCACAAGTGCGCGTCCCCGTGCCCTACTAGATTCTCCGAAGGGTTCGGATCGGATCGGGTAGGTATGTGTGTATGCTGTTTTGCTTAGTGGCGTACACTTGGAAAGGCCTATGTCATGGACTAATAATATATTATTAGTCCATGCCTATGTCCAGCAGTGATAGGCTGATGATGATGACGATGATGATGTTATTTTGGTCACCCATCCGGTACCCCGCCATTACTAATGTTGCTTTACATTCACGATCGCTGCGCCACTCACGATTCCATAGCACAATTAACGTGACACCCACAATAGCGGTCGTCTTGTATAAATCTGCTCTCGTTACGATAGTGGACAGAAAGGCTGGCGACCTTCCATCAGCTATTTAATTGAAAGCCGTTTATAGTGCTTAATATTAAACAACATAACGTCTTAAGGATACTTCAAGTACAAAACGATTTATTGAAAAGAAAAGTGAAGTGATCGCACAACTTTACCGTCCCAAACCCAAAGGCCCCGGGTTCTCTTCCCAGTGGTCACATGTTTGTACTCTGTTGTGGAGTTGAGAAAAGTCGTCGGATTGGTGACCAAAAATGTTTCGTCTCGAGCTCTTCCGTACTTCGGAAGGCACGTTAACCCAATTTTACTTTTTTATTTTCTAGTGTTAATTGCTGCACTGAAGCTAAATTAAATATTTATAAAATTTATAAAATACAGTGAAAAAATTAAACGCCCACCCGACCCAGCCAGGATGCTATGCTACCGGGAAAACTGACGTAAGCGCTGAATTTTGTCACTGCTATTTTAATGTTTTTGAGTGCTTTTTAGCGGCACGAACGCCATCTAACCAACGGTCGTTGCAACCGATGGCCATGCAGATTCATCTTTGCAGATGAAATACCACAAATTCGATAACACAACGCTATAGTAAATTTTACTTTTTTATTTTCAAGTGCTAATTGCTGCACTGAAGCTAAATTAAATATTTATAAAATTTATAAAATACAGTGAAAAAAAAAACGTTACGCCGTTGGTCCCGGCTGCATTAGCAGTCGTTACAACCACCAATCCGCACTGGGCCCGAGTGGTGTTATATGGCCCGTTCTCCGTATCCATCCATAGGGAAGGCTCGTGCCCCAGCAGTGGGGACATAAAATGAGTTCATGATGATGACGATGAAAACTCTATTTGGTTAGTGGTATAGGTCTCGTTTATCATCTAAATATGTCGCCATAACGTCAATGTTTGTAGTATTGTTGTGTTCCGGCAGCTAGAGATAAGATAGCCAGTGCAGTACCTAGTTCAGGATTCCGGGTGAAGTGCGCTTTCACCTTCGGCCTTATCGTCACTTAACATCAGGTGATACCCGTAAGAAATAAAAAATAATAATAATAAACAAACGTATTTTGATATCTCACACTTACTTCAGTCATAGTTTTTATAAAACCAATAAGATAATTTAATTTCGATTAAACTTTCTTTGTATAAGGAACTCGTAGAGATCCTAAATATTTATAATACAATTAAGGGTTTCTGAAAGGGAAATTAATGAAAAATTCACTTGAAAAAACTTTTTGATATGTTAACAAATGTGTTTTATACTTAACTAGCGACCCAGCCCGGCTTCGCTTGCATTGTTTTGTGTACGTAAAACAACCTCGAAAGACGCTCTATCTATTAGAAAAGACCTCATCGAAATCCGTGCAGAGGTTCCTAGATAAGCCCGTCTAACAAACAGACGCGTTCCGGGGACTTTCTTATAAACTATGAATATAATGTTTTTGTTTTGTTTATATAATTTTAACGCAAATTTTGTTGCGAAACAAATTGCAAAAACACGAATTTTGAAAAAAATTCTACGAGCAGGATTTGTACCTGCACCCTTCTGACATACCGGGTCAGGTGCTCTTCCAATTGAGCTGACGTGGTTCACCACGAATCCACCAATCACGAATCAAATCCTGCTAGTGGAAATTTTTTCAACATTTGTGTTTTTGTAACTATGTATAGGTTTATTAACATTATTACACTCATATTATTTAATAAAAGTTATAGTGAATTCATTAACATTCC
The DNA here is from genome assembly GCA_949315975.1 of Eudonia truncicolella. Classification (NCBI taxonomy): domain Eukaryota; kingdom Metazoa; phylum Arthropoda; class Insecta; order Lepidoptera; family Crambidae; genus Eudonia; species Eudonia truncicolella. The sequence goes on along the minus strand of OX438853.1, from coordinate 2,241,007 downwards.
ATTTTATCGACGCCCACAGAAAATTGCGAAAATTCTTGAAAGCAATTCATAAATTTAAAATCTTATCAATGTGATTTAAAAACATATCAGTTGCTTTTAAAGACTGTTGTAATGTTGTTCTCCAAATATTTGGTAATTCTAAGGTAGCCGAATTAAGACATGACTACGATTACAAGTTAATTTTTATTGTTGTTTTTTTATGCAATCTGCAATTTATTTAATTTAACCCTATAACCACAACATGGGGTCGTGGGTGACCCCGCGTCTTGATTTTTCTATTTATTTTTGCGAGAGGTAAACATAAAAACTTGTGCATCACAGCACCTTCCGTTTTTAGCTATCAGTAGCACGTGCCACTTTGCGAAGTGCACACGTTCATTAGTTCTTGAGTAATCACTTCAAGTGCTCGCTGCTATATATGTCGTAGGTCTAAAGACAGAAAGGGCAGAGAGCGATGTGTGAAGTGTTCAAGAAATCTATGTGCACAGCATAGGTTACCGATTTGTTCCCAGTGTGTTTAGTAAGGGTCTTTTTTATAATTTTTGTTTCTAAAAGTTCCTTAAATATCCAAAGATGTGTATTTTATTTGTTAGAGGCAATTAAAGTTTATAGTGTTCAATCAAAAATCAATAAAAAAACCCATGTTGTATTTTGTGAAACAAAATATCATGTTGTGGTTCTAGGGTTAAGCAAGTTCATGAACTCTTTGATACATTTTGGGAAGCACTTCATCCCACCAGGTGCTAAGTGGTGATAAGTTCGAAGGTGGAAGCGCACTTAACTCGGAATCCTCAACCACCGAGGAACCGCCTATTTCACCTGTAACTTGTATTTTTTTTTATTCATTTATTGATTGATTGATTGATTTATTGATTTATTTACTCAACAATCATTAATCACCGACTCATTTATTTGAATAAAAATGTTTGACTTTGACTTAGTTTTACGTCCCCACTGCTGGGGCCACGAGCCTTCCCTATGGATGTTTACACCACAGGGAGAACGGGCGGTGAACCACCACGCAGGCCCAAAGCGGAAGGACATGCAGCCGGGATCAGACGTGCACGGAGGAGATCGTAAACTTTCGGCTACCCATCCGATGACGGGCCTTTACGAAAGTAACTACCGCGCCATCGAAGTCCTCTTTTCACCGAAAATAAATTATTATGATAAAAATTAAAAATAAAAAACCTTTTTAAAAAACAAGCTTTTATTTAAATGCGCTTAAAAGAAAAAACTATTTTTTTACTTCAATTTTTTTACTATCAACTTATAACGTCATTACACAATTAATCTATATATATAAAATTCAATTGCTATTCGTTTGAGAGGCTAAAATTCGAGAATGGCTGACTATAAGACTAATTTTGATTTTAAAATATTTTTGTAAGTGCAGGGAAGGTTTAAACGGTGATAAATATAAATAATAAGTAACGGAAAATACTGAAAACGACAATTTAACTTTCCAATACAAAATGGTTTGTTTGTTTTGTTGTCATGGAAACTGTCAAAGCGGTACGAAGTCCGCCGGGTCAACTAGTATGATATAAAAGGTTGTCGCGAGATTTATATAGGTACCTACTCGTATTTACATAGATTGAAAATTTTAATAGTTAAAATCAATCACATCAAGTTATTTAATTTACTTGCTTATGTACACAAGTAAACCTCGTTTTTAAAAGTTCTTCTTTAGAAATTCTTCTTTCGTTTATTTTTTTTCTTTTTAGCGCATTTCAATAAAAGCTTGTTTTTTAAAAAGGTTTTTTACTTTTTTTGAGTTAGAATTATATATTATTATATAGTTAGGTTATTTATTTGAGTTATTCTCAGCAAGCTCTTTTCATTTGATACCGATATTGTTGAATACATTAAAAATAATAAGTCCGCCAATTTGGGTGTATCGCCATGTTGGATTTAGAATGACGTCACACAGTTAACCATGCATTGTCATCCAAACTGAACGTGTATACAACATTTCAGCTCAATTGGTTGAAGATATCTGCTTCAAAATTTTGTTTCAAAATTTTGAAGTCCGCCATATTGGATTTAGAGTGATGTCACATTATTTTTCGAGTTATTCTCAGCAAGCCCTTTCAGTTGATACCCGTATTGTAGGAATGCATTAAAAATAATTAGTCCGCCATCTTAGGTGTGCCGCCATCTTGGAATTAGAATGACGTCACACAGTTAACCATGCATCCGAACTGAATATGATTGTATACAAAATTTCAGCTCAATCGGTTGAAGATATCTGCTTCAAAATTGTGTTGCAAGATTCCACCCGAACAAACATACATTATATTGCAAGTTAAATAGAAGCTTGTAAACAAAAAACACTTCATCTGGCCCTCATACATTCATATTGACGTGAACGAAGGATAACATACCTACTTTCACATTCATTAAATTATACAGGTAATTATTTCTTTGAGTCTTATCTCCACATGTGCGTATATTAATTGCTGATATTGATGACGTCATTCAGTCAACGATTGTTCATTGTCTTCAGTACATACAACTTTCACGGTCGAAGCACACTTCATGCACAAAATAAGGACCCCAGAAGGTAACCTTAATCATGCTTTTTAAAGAGTATGCTTGATGGCCTCAGGCGGCATTTCCAGCGACGCCGGACTTTTTGGAGGTGGCGGAAACTTAAAGGGTTCGGTTTAAAGAAGATTTATTTCTCATAAAGACTTTACTACATGGTGGTAGCTAGCCAGGCGGACATACAAGCTCTACCACCAACCAAACCGAGTACACAAACATGTACTCCCCGCTGGGAATCGAACCCGGGACCTCTGGGTCTAAACCGGTGGTGTTAGCCACTAGACCACAGAGGCGGTTTACTTAGGTTTAAATTTAAAAAAGTCCTCTAACGAATAAAATGTGTTGTCTAGCAGCCATTTTCTTAATGAAACGCATAATCTATTAAATTGTAACTGTTTTATGTCTTTAGGTATTTTATTGTAAATTTTTATACACACTGCATAACTATTATCTTTCAAGCGATTGGTTTCTTGCGCGGTATTCAATGTGTGCGTTGCTTGAGCGCGATTGTATGAAGTTTGCCTTCTGCAGTTTCCTTGTTTTGTGGCTCAAGACTGAAAACTTGCTACAAGTTATTCAACTTTTAAATTGGCATGTTGTTAATAGTGTTGTTGAAGAAAAAGTAAGTAAGTAGGCAGTCAGATGAGTGTTGTACACACGGCGGCGGATCAACCTACCCAAAACTGTCAAATTTTTACAATCAATTTTGAACTTTATCGTTTGGATCAATATTCATTGGAGAAATTTGACAGGTTTGGGTAGGTTGATCTGCCGCCGTACATAGTTGTACATAGTTTGTTTGCAATAATATTTGCGTAACATAATCATAAATATAGCTGGCCTAATTCTTAATTGATCTTTCAATACTTGTAAAAATATTAAGATCGGATGTTGATGACGTAGTCGTCGACATAGAATAGGGCTCCATTGGCTTACAAAGTAGGAGTAGACAGTGTTGATTAATTTCGGCGAGTCACGATAGCATAGTTGTTAGTGCACCTGAACCGGCATGTCATGGGGTGCGTGTCCGAATACCGCTCGTGGAAAACAACACTTTGTATTTTTTTAAATAGTTATGGCGTTGAACACTCTGAAATGCTTGTGATTTCCATGTGGTCACTTGATGGAAAGTAATCACCGCCGCCCATGGACACCCGCAAAACCAAAGTAATCGCAGATGCGTCGCCGGCCTTGAGGAAGGAGTTGGATCTTGAGGAGGGAGTAGGAATCGGGAGGAAGGAGGGGTGAGAGATGGGCCTCCGATACTTTCACTCACCGGATTGAACACAACAGCAACGAGTGCCATTGTTGCACGCCGATATTCTGTGAGAGGGTGGTATTACGCCGGGCGAGCCGGCACATTTCGTGCTGCAACGCAGCGTGGCTCTACCACTCAGAAAATTATGAAATGCTATATAATTTTGATTGCTTTTGTTTAGTGTATAAATTTACTGTATGACACCATGAGTGTATGAAAGTATAAGTATAAGTAATATAATCATCATCATCAGCTCATTTTATGTCCCGATCCTCTAAATGACAGCACACATTTACAGAATACACTAAACATGCACACCAGTTTAGGCCCAAGACACCGTACTCGTAGAACAAGGGTACGACGAACCGGTTCACACGCGCTCTACACCAGGTACAGACATGTACCTGGGCGCTTCTCTCCTCCTCCACGGCCCGGTCAACCCGAGCCGAGGTCCGTGCCTTTAGAGGCGCCCTCGGGTTGCTCCGCTCCCCGATCCGATCCGAACCCTTCGGAGAATCTAGTAGGGCACGGGGACGCGCACTAGTGCGCGATGCCGTTCCCTCTAGATAACCTCCGAAGGTGATTCGTTTCACACGGCTTGAGGGACCCTTTACGTTCCTCGCCGCCCCCAAAAAAGCCCGGTGAAGCTGAAAATGCCGTAGAGGCAATCAGCAATCTCTCTAAAAAAAAAAAAATCATTTTATGTCCCCACTGCTGGGGCACGAGCCTTCCCTATGGATGGATAGGGAGAACGGGCCATAAACCACCGCAGGCCCAGTGCGGGTTGGTAGTTGTTAACGACTGCTAATGCAGCCGGGACCAACGGCTTTACGTGCCTTCCGAAGCACGGAGAAGCTCAAGATAATACATTTTTGGTCACCCATCCGATGATCGTCCTTTGCGAAAGTTGCTTAACCCCAGCACTTGCAGACCGGGCGTTAACCAATGCGCCATTGAGCTCCTTAGTAGTATAATATAAAAACAAAACTATAGACTTACATCAGTATTAAAAACAGTTGGACAACTTAAATCTTTCACCGCGAATATCTTTTTCTCCCAGGGAATTTTGGCAGGTCATCATACAATAAAAAGAAGGTATTGATGAGTACAATAAATATCAGCAATGTTCATATTGCGACAACGAACTTAAATGTTGGGGACGCTATTACCCATTATCTTTTAATAGAAAAAAAATCCAAAGTCACTTCTAAACTGTATCTATTGACATGATTATCTTTGGCATTTACAAAAGTCATTATCATCTCAGCCGAAATACGTCCACTGCTGGACAATGGCCTCCCCCAAGGATCTCCACAACGACCGGTTTTGTGCTGCTCGCATCCAGCGGCTTCCCGCGACCTTCATCAGATCGTCAGTCCACCTTGTTGGAGGCCTGCCCACAGTAATTAAGTATATTTATTTGTAATACTTATTAGCAAAACACTATTGTTTTAAAATGTTTTTGTTTTAATTTTAACGCAAATTTTGTTGCGAAACAAATTACAAAAACACAAATGTTGAAAAAATTTCCACGAGCAGGATTTGAACCTGCACCCTTCTGACACACCGGGTCATGTGCTGTCCCAATTGAGCTATCGTGGCTCTAACCAGCCCGCCGAAATTATTCAACACTATTTACTTTTTACTTTGAAAGCCAAAGGCACCCATTCAATGTCAACAACTACCATCATTAACACCTACCCCCCTAATATTTTTACAAATACTAAAGATCGATTAATTTATAAAGTTATTTATAAATAAATTGTTATTAATAAAGTTATTATTCAATAAAACATTAGTTTTTAAATAAACACGTTATTAATGTTTTTTACTTGAATCCAGTGGATCACGCATTATTTGCACCCCTTTTGCATGTATGTAGATACCACCAGACATGATAATATGTATCAAAAAATTAAAATTAAAATACGGTTGTCCATCGTTCAATTTTGACTTTAACCTTCAATTAGTGGTTTTATAAAACCCAAATTGAGTATTATCATTACGTACGCACCGTGAGATAACTTTGATGGCCAATAAAACTTATAAGGTAATATAGTATATGTACGTCACGTTTGATGCAGATAAAACATAGTTCGACAACCGGCCTTTGAGGTTCCACAATCGATTTTAGAGAGGGCACACAATGAGTGCCACGAGAGAGTAACACGAGGAGCTTGATGGTGCAGTGGTTAATGCGCTTGGTCTGCGAGTGTTGAGGTTAAGCAACTTTCGCTAAGTCCGGTCATCGGATGAGTCACCAAACATTTATCATCTCGAGCTCCTCCGTGCTTCGGAAGACAAGTAAAGCCGTTGATTCCGGCTGCATTAGCAGTCGTTAAAACCCACCAAACCGCACTGGGCCCGCGTGGTGGTTTATAGCCTGTTCTCCCTATCCATCTATACGGAAGGCTCGTGCCCCAGCTGTGGGGACATAAAATGAGCTGATGATGATGATGATGATGATGATGATGATGATGATGAAATAATGTGATCCCTTTTTTTAGTTATTTTTATTTGCGAGTGGCTGAAGTGCTAGACCTGATGTTTTGATGAATTTATTTACTCTGTGACAGTGATAATTATGATGATGAACTTAGTTTGCGTAATTTTTTCATTAAAACTTAAATAAGTATTTTCAGTTTTATCTGTAGTCTTTGCTTTGTCTATGGCGATGCAACATTGTGGACAATTGCACAGCACCTTGATCTAGTTCATGACTATTGTGTTGTATGTTATATAACGTTGGGACAGTCAACCGGCTTTTTGTTGTCGTGACGGATTGATGTTATGTCAAATTAGGCGTGGACTGTATTTTAAACACAAATAAAAAGGACACTTTCAAAAAAATACTATTAAAAATATAGTATTTTTATGATATAGTTCCGGCAGTTAGAGTTAAGCTTGCCTCAGTAGTTATGAAAACCAAGTACTTACACTTAAGCATTTAAAAAAATCTCACCTCAACCCGTCTGATAGCTCGGTGGCCAGAGTGAGTTTAATTTGACATTCGATCACGTTAACGAACACGAAAATTAGTATGGCAAAATTTTAACTGTTCTCGTATGTCGCCAGGAGGCGCCGCTTCAATGCCTTAAGTCAGTGTTTTTCAACCTATTTCATGAGATGACCCCCTTAATATGCAAAAAATTTTTGCGACCCCCTACCCTCCCCTGTTTCTAACAAGTATTTTATTGAGTTACAAATATCAAATCCGTACATTTTTATTTATTTTGCATTATTAGGTATCCATAATGAAGTACCTATAACGGACATATATATACATCAATTTCGTCACCAAGCGGCACTACGGAAAAGCGATACATTTTTCTTTTTTTTTCATTTTTAGGAAGGCTTCGCGACCCCCTTAAAAAGGTTTCGCGACTCCCCAGGGGGTGGCGACCCACACTTTGAAAAACACTGCCTTAAGTGATCGAACCACAAACGAAACTCACACTAGGCACCCTGACCTTCACAAAGTTTTCTTGAACTAAAGGCGTGTGGTTAGCGGACTACAACTACAAAGATGTTTTTTTTTTAAATTTATTTAGAGCGTACAAAACGCTATAATGAACACGTAACATGATCCCTTTGGTGAACTAGAGTGAAACCTATTGTTTTCTAAAGTTTACGCGAACACTACTCATTGAAATGAAACAACTTTTACGGATCTGCTCGCGTTTATTTTACACATTAGTTTTAGTGAAACCTCATTTTGTTGCACTACTGAATATATTTTTTTTAATGCAATGGCTTTGTGTGGTTTACACATTTAGCCAATGGCAACGATATGGAGACAATGTTCAATATTTTCTTTGAGGAACTCGATGGTGTAGTAGCCAACGCGCCGTCTCTGCAATTGTTAAGGCTAATCAACTTCCACAAAGGCTGGTCATCAAATAGGTGCTAAAAAAATTATCTCTCGCTCCTCCGTGCTTCGGAAGGCACGTAAAACCGTTGGTCCCGGCTGCATCAGCCGTCGTTAACAACCACCAATCCGCACTGGGCCCGCGTGGTGGTTTACGGCCCGTTCTCTCTATCCACGCATAAGGGAAGGCTCGTGCCCCAGCAGTGGGGATATACACTGAGCTGGTGGTGATTATTTTAGTTGGAGGTCTTTGTCCAGCAGTGATCGTCTTTTGGCTGAGCGGATGATGATGATGATGATGATATAATGTGATAACGAAAAGATTAGTAAATGATTAGATTAGTAATTGATATTATGATTGATTGATTAGTTATTGATATTGATTGATATTGATTAGTATTAATATTATATTATTATGATTAGTATTATTAAAACAAAAACATTTTATAAATAGCTTGCCTACTTCTTAACTGATCTTTAGTATTTGTAAAAATATTATGATCAGATGTTAATGACGGTAGTTGTTGACATTGAATTGGCGCCTTTGGCTTTCAAAGTAAAAAATAAATAGTATTGAATAATTTCGGCGGGCTGGTTAGAACCACGATAGCTCAATTGGAAGAGCACCTGACCCGGTATGTCAGAAGGGTGCAGGTTCAAATCCTGCTCGTGGAAATTTTTTTCAACATTGTGTTTTTGTAAAATGATATTCCCTCCAAGGTGGCTGGCAAGAGCTGGGTGAGAGTAGCGCGGATCGTGCTCAGTGGCGTGCACTTGGAGAAGCCGATGTCCAGCAGTGGACTAGTGTAGGCTGATGATGATGATTCCCTCCAAGCCCCTTGAGTATCCGTAAAGAAAGGGGGGCTTTACTACTATAGTCAGAAGACTTACCACGCCCTCCGAGTCCAATACAATAATGCCTTCAGGGTGCTCTTGGGATTGCCTCGCTACTGCAGTCCATCAGGAATGTTCGCAGAGGCCTGCGTTGATTGCTTATATGCAACTATGCGCAAAAGATGCGCGTCCCTGGTGCGCATCGTGCGAGGGAGTACCAACAGCATCCTGGACATGATCGCGAGCAGACTAAACTGCTTGGTTGTTGCTTTGCTATGCCATATCAAGTGGCATAGCATTCAAATATAAATAATTGTACCGATACTTACATAGTTCTAAGTACCATTGTTACTAACAAAAAGAGTTGTAATTATCAGTTGAAATAAAATATTCTATTCTATTTACTGAGAACTTATGCGGACAGAGTATTTGAAAAGTGACGTTTCGCTGTTTTGTTTCATTTGCCAACACTCATGCACCCCTCACGAACACTTAACGGTTAATAATCCTCTATTATAAGTTATTTATTACACAATAATAATATAATAATAAAACACATGACATTAATATTCGTCGAAACACAAATGTTACGAAATAAAACAAAACCGCAGACATGACTCTTAATACTTTCCCGCCAAGATGTCCTAAACCTCTTTAGAAAAGATTTCAACGCGTTTTATTTTTAAATTATTGGGACTTCTTGGCGGGAAAGTGAAGAGTCATAATTATCTGCGGTTTTGTTTTTTTTTTTTTAATTTGTGTTATGTCAAATATTAATGTGAAATAATGGTGGATTATTAACCGTTAAGTGTTTGTGAGTGTGCATGAGTGTTGGCAAATGAAACGAAACAGTGCAACGTCACTTACAAATTCTCTCAAGAAGTCCGCCCGAGGACTTAGTAAAGCCCCACATCTTTATACTCGAGGGGTTGGGGTTGTTCTCACTTCCCATTTCTATTATCATTCATCATCATTATATAGGAAGGAAATAATGTTTGTTTATGTATTACTTGTAAGAAAAATTACTTTTTTATTGGCTAAATGCTTGTGCAAAGCTAAAAAAAATAACTGTTGACATTTTGACGAGAATGAGCATCTTCGTTTAGAAACTCTTTGGAGGGAACTTTAAAATCGATTTTTGCACACGTGTTTTTGCACAAAATTCTTCACGGGAAAGTAGAGTCATATTTGCAGTTTTGTTTTGTGCTGTGTTCTACCAAATTAATTATCCATGTAAAGTTGATCGATGTAGACGCTTTTTAGTTTATTTTTTTTAATAAAAAACTCGGGTATCATTTAACGTTAATTGTTCGTTAGGAGATTAATGGCGCAGGGGTTAACGCACTCGGTCTGCGGTTGCTGAAGTTAAGCAACTTTCGCAATGCCGATCATCGGATGGGTGACCGAAAATCATCTTGAGCTTTTATTACCACCAAACCACACTGGGCCTGCGTGGTGGTTTATGACCCATTCTCCATGTGGTTTAAACATCCATAGGGAAGGCTTGTGCCCCAGCAGTGGGGACATAAAATGATTGATAATAATGATGTGGTATCGCTTTTAATTTTGAGATTACAGGTTAGATTAAAAAACTGCCTGTCTGTGCCAATAAAATAAGTAAAAAGTTATGTTATTAGCCTATCACTGTCTCACTTCTGGGAAAAGGTCTCCATCATTGAAATCAAGTCATCACTACTGGAGTACTGATGGGTATTGGCGTAATCACCACGCTTGCGAAATGCGGGTCGGTGATCACAAACCCGGGCTATGCATCGAAAACTCCGGGTTGGTGATCACAAACCCGGGCTATGCATCGAAAACTCCGGGTTGGTGATCACAAACCCGGGCTATGCGTCGAAAAATCCGAAACACACTTTGCCCGACCTGGCCATTGAACGCGGGACCTTTGCGTTTAGGACCGAGCGTTTTGCCACTCGACCACCGAGGCGATAAAATAAGATCGTGATAAAAAGAAGCGCATCTATAATCGTCGCCAGTGATTAAGTCAGGCGTGACAGTCTCTATTTCTGTTTGTTTTTTGCCCCAATTAGTGCTAAAGCTGTCATTAGTAATTAGTTTAGGTTCTAATTACCTTCATGGTATTTGGAGGCCATTTCTTTTGCGTTACAGTGACGGTTTGCACGTAGGTAAGGATGGTTCTGTTACAAGGATTCTGCTTATTTTTAGATAGATAGGTAGATAGATTATACTTTTATCGCACTGCTATAAAACATAAACGTGAACAAAAAAAATTACAAACTACCATTTGGCGATCTTATAAACTATACCACTACTGGGCAATGGCTTCCACCGTTAAAATCGAGTCATCGCTGCATTGATAGGCATTGACTTAATCACCATGCTGTACAAATGCTGGTTGGTGATCACAAACCCGGGCTATTAATAGAGATTTCGATGCATCGAGTTAATGAACTGTCGAGTTCATAAATTGTCGATTTTTAAGTATAATTTATAGGTGTTATTCATTTATTAGGCATTCGGATTTCGTATTACGGAACGTAGACGGCTACGATAGCGCCACAAGCGAGCGATTGCCGAACTAAAAGTGCATGACGGCCGGCGCTCTAAAATAAAGCGACCGGTTGTAGCAACCGCAACTATGTAGTAGCAGTCGCGTTGCCATTGTGCAAGCAGCAAACTGGTTGCTTTTTATTCGGTATGAGCCTACGGAATTGAACTCGGGAACTACGGTTATCAAGCCGTGTGCTTTGCCACCCGGCTGCTGAGATTTACAACAATTGAACTCGCATTTCAAGATATTAAGACTAGGTGCGATTCCCGGATGTGCATGAGTGTTTATGCATTTATTTTGATGCAGTTTTATTTATCTTGAAGATATTATCGTTCTGTAGAATACTTTAGTTAGAGAATAGAAATACTTTTAGTTATCCCCATACTAATCTGTTTAGATTACTCACCTTGTACCATTTACAATAATTCTATTTATTTATTCCTAGTCTGGCCTTGCTGGAACGCCTCGATAGCCGAGTGGCTAAACGCTCGGCCCGATATCTGGAGTTTTTGGGTTCTATTCCTAACTTGGGCAATGCCTGGTTCCGATTTTTTATGCATAGCCCTAGTTTGTGATCACTAACCTGCATTTGGCAAACGTAGTGATTAAAGCTAAAATACTTGTTAATTGTTGCGATGAGTTGATTTTAATGATATAGGCCTTTGCCCAGCTGTGGAACAGTATATAGGTAGTGTGGGTTCATCATCATCATCATCAGCTCATTTTGGGTCCCCACTGCTGGGGCACGCGCCTTCCCTATGGATGGATAGGGAGAATGGGCATATACCGCCAAGCGGGCCCATTACGGATTGGTGGTTGTTAACGACTGCTAATGCAGCCAAGACCAACGGCTTTACGCGCCTTTCGAAACACGGAGGAGCTCAAGATGATACATTTTTGGTCACCGATCCGATGACCGGCCTACGTGAAAGTTGCTTAGCCTTAGCAATCGCAGACCGAGCGCGTTAACCACTGCGCCATCGAGGTCCTTGTTTTACCTCAGTGTAGGTTATCTCTATATATACATATATAAAAATTAATTACTGTTCGTTTGAGTAGCTAAAACTCGAGAATGGCTGGACCGATTTGACTAATTTTGATTTTGAAATATTTGTGGAAATTCAGGGAAGGTTTAAACGGTGAGAAACATAAATAATAATTAACGTAAAATACTAAAAACGATTTCATTTTCCAATACAAAATGATTTGTTTGTTTTGCTGTCATGGAAACTGTCAAAGCGGTACGAAGTCCGCCGGGTCAGCTAGTAAGGTATAAATTTTGTTTTGACCACAGATCTATTTAAAAAGTTAAAATTAAACGTAAACATACAAACATAATTATATTAATTGTACTACAATACGATATACTGCGTTTTAAAAAAAATAACACGATGTGTGTAACAAATGTGTGCGTGCTACTGACGCCATTGTTTTAAGAGATTCCGGGTTTAACGCCCGGTTGTGTACGAAAGTTTTTGAATGCGTTGCGCATACGAAAATACAGATTACTAAAACTTAAAAATCGATGACGTGATTCTTTAAGTTGAATTTTCTTCTACTCTTAATATCTTATTATAAATGGAACGGTTATATTAAGATACTAATCTGAGCATCTTGGATCTTGGATCTGAGCATCTTGGATCTTGGATTTGAGCATCTTGGATCTTGGATCTGAGTATCTTAGATCTTGAATCTGAGCATCTTGGATCTTGGATCTGAGCATCTTGGATCTTGGATCTGAGCATCTTGGATCTTGGATCTGAGCATCTTGGATCTTAGATCTGAGCGTCTTGGATCTTGAATCTGAGCATCTTGGATCTGAGCACCTTGGATTTGAGCATCTTGGAAGTCTTATCCGATGACAGGGGTTCCAAGATGCTCGCACATCAAGTTTACTCAAAATTTATGATTTCATTCAATTAATGATGATCTGTCTACCCCTTTTGGGAGAAGGACGTGAGAGTTTGTATGTATGTATGTACGTATGTATGGATTATAACTTGCTTATAGCTCTTAGAGCCCAGCCACCTTATCTTATCTTATCCTAGAGGGGCAGTAGGACGTATAGATTTTAATCGGGATGACTCAGACTTACAACCGTTGGGAATCGAACCGGCGACCTCGTAGTCTGGGACTGTAAACTGAATTGGACTGTAGGTAAAGCTAATAACCAACAAAAGCGATTATGAAAATATATCCTACCTTAGCTGGGAACCATCATAGTCTGTAGACTGTAGGACTGAAGTCAAAAGAACTAACTGAAGCAAGTATGAAATCCCCGGTGGGAATCGAACGTCTTATCACTACACCACAGAGGTAGTTAATCCGTGTATAAATCTATCATGTGCCTACAAATTTGGACAAATTAATATCTAATATTTCAAGGTCATTAATTTTAGAAAGCTTAACTCCTAATTATCCTTTAAGATTTATTCGAGCAAATGCAATTAAAATGCAGGAACAAAAGTGACTTATAGCAAAACCAAATTAAAGGTACCTCCGAAAAATTCAACTGCACCTTCAAACGGGGCTCTAACTTAATAAGCCAGCATACTGTAATGTTAAGTTACATTGCTATAGCTAAGTCGTTTAAAAAGCAAGGCTAAACTAATAAACTGTCAGTTGAATTGCGCGCGGCACCGGCCGCGTACGTCTTTGTCTAAAACAAGTAATTTTACGTACGAAACCGTACGTTATTAGTACTTGTACAAATTAAAAATAAAATTAAAAAGTGTAAAAACTTATTTTATTGGTACAAAGCTTTTGTTGCCGCAAAGTTGGTACCATTGGAATACAGTGCTGTGTTTTGTTTGCGCGGGTTCCAGTATTCGACGTTCGAAATTTGAATAGGGGCTGTGGTATGTACTTTTTTTTAAATATCTAATTAAAATAAAATGAAATGTCAAAGACAAGAAAATAAAAAAGTTATAGACCAATAACTTAGCCAAAAAGTTTTTTTTTATAGTCTTTCTGAAACGAGGTTAGCTGTTTTAGAGCGGTAAGTTAGGAGCTAAATAATAAAGGTATTTTAACAATGCACACACATAATTTGCACAAACGATGAGTTAAAGACAAAAAATAAAACAAATCGAAGCACAACAAATGCATTCAAAAAGATTTTTTATTTATGAAGCGAGGTAGCTGAATAATAAAAAGAAAAGGTTCAAATTCAAATTCAGCTGTTACTGAAATAATGAACAATCAAAGACTTTAAAGGAAATCAAAGAACTTAGACCAAAGAGTTTATAAAGTTAATTTTTAATTTTCATTTTGTAACAATGCAATTGAATCATAAGGTTTTACAACAATGCATTGTCTAACTTGTGCACGTAAAGTTGCGAAGATTAAAGGCTATATGGGCACTAGCAATGTCAAGTTACAGGGTTAAGTTTAAGCAACCGTAAATTAAGTTATTACTCAAAAAATAGGCACGATAAACGCAAATGCATGTTTTTTTTTGAGAAACCTTTTTTAAATGTTTTTGTTTTGTTTATATAATTTTAACGGAAATTTTTGTTGCGAAACAAATTACAAAAAATCTTCTCATGAAATCACGTACCAACGCACTGGGCCGCGTGGTGGTTTTTGGCCCGTCCTCCCTATGGTGTTTCCATTCATAATGAAGGCTCGTGCTCGTGTAGTAACGGAAAATACTAAAAACGACAATCTAATTTTGCCAATACAAAATGATTAGTTTGTTTTGTTGTCATGGAAACTGTCTAAGCGGTACGAAGTCCGCCGGGTCAGCTAGAGAACAATAAAGTTACTTACCAATAAGATAAAGACAGTCAGTTTAAAATCACAATCATATAAACAATTTTGAATTGAATAAAACATTAAAGAATAAAATGTTATTAAAAAGTAAAAAATACAAATAAAATTAAACAAAATTAATTAAAGGCAGACAAAATTGATAAAGTTATATATAATATAGTAAAAAAGTTTTTGAGAGACTTACAGTTACAACGCCTTCGGTGGTCCTGTAGCTATGCGTTGAGCTCGCTCACCGGAGTTCTGGCTTCCTAGGATCAATCGGGCAAATTGTGTTTTCGATAGCCCGGGTCTGTGATCACCAACTTTGGCAAGCGTGGTGATGTAGCGATGACTTGATTCCAATGATGCAGACCTTTGCCCAGCAGTGGGACAGTATATAGGCTATTCGCTTACTTACTTATTAATATATAACTTACTTAATAATATAGCATAGAGAATCTGTATTAAAACTATTTAATAAAACGCACAAATCTTAAGTAAGAACTAAGTAAAGTCTACTTACAATTATCTTGATTACATGCAATTGTGTGTATTTTAAATTCCATACTTACATATTTAGTTAGTCGCGGATATTACTACTGCTTGTAATCATCATCAGCTCATTTAAGTCCCCACTGCTGGGGCACGAGCCTTTCCTATGGATGGATAGGGAGAACGGGCCATAAATGACCACGCGGGCCCACTGCGGGCTAGTGGTTGTTGACGACTGCTAAAGCAGTCGGGACCAACGGCTTAACGTGCCTTCCGAAGCACTGAGGAGCAGCTACATGGACCTTTCCCTAATTAGGCTTACTGCTCATTAGACGTTTCGCGCAGTTGGACGTTTTGCTTTTTTGCTTTTTAAATTTGTTAATTTAGATTTTTAATTTTGTTTTCTTTACATGTGGTTGTCTTCTATATTTTTTTTTATTTTTATGTGTTTATTTGTGATGGAAAGTGTCCTGCTCATTTTCCAATATTTTTGACGCTGTAAGGGAGAAAAGAGCTGGACACTTGCTGAGTTTCTTGCCGGTTCTTCTCAGTACAAGATCTCCCGCCCAGAGTAGACTTACGAACCGATGGCATAGTGACATTCACAAGAGCTACTTGTAGCCTAAACTGAATAAATGATTTTTGAATTTGAATTTTGAATTTTGAATTTGCTGTTTAGACCTTCATAAAATCATAAATCATAAATCATTCTTCTTCTTCTGGTCGTAAAGGCTAGAGATGATACATTTTTGGTCGCCCATCCGATGACCGGCCTTTGCGATAGTTGCTTAACCTCAGCACTCGCAGATCGAGCTCGTCAAATTTTCCTCAAATTCTCCTTCTTAATTTTGTTTTATTAGAAAATAAAAATACCCAGCAACCAACAATCGATTCAGAATGCGATTCTTAACAAACTACATTCAGGGTTTATTATGTTATATGTTGTATAATATATATACATTGATGTAGATGTTATTTAAGTTATGAAATCGTGATTCGGACCGTAGTCGTTATGTGGTAACATTAATTACATTTTAAAACTAGAGGTTAATGTGACATTGACCTAGGGCAATTAAAGCATTGAACTTGGAAAACGAAATAGTAGACAACCTTCATCAACATAACCATCATGGATCATAAATAAATAATAGTTATTTCCCATTTCGGTACCCGCACAAACTTTCGTGTTTCGCAAGGCACGTTAAGCCGTTGGTCCCGACTGCATTAGCAGTCGTTAACAACCAATCTGCACTGGGCCCGCGGAGTCCGGATCCTGGCCCCCTGCTGGTTATGCCTTCGCGGGCGTCTCTAGCAGGTCCCGGACATGGGTTGGACTCGTGGTGGCTATGTGGTTAGCTATAGAAGTGGGAATGTTCGTTTGTCTGAGGTCTTGCCAGGCTTCCATTTCGTGCGCACCGAGCGGGTCCGAGTAACGGTCTCGGTGGGGCCCGAAGCGAAAGGATTTGCGGGGTACGTGAGTTGCCCATAGCTGGTTGTTCTGCTCGGTGGTTTACATTGAGTAGGCTTCCAACATCTCCGGCACTAGTCTGGAGAACTACTAGAGGCGCCCGCTAGATGCAATGCCTCCGGTGAAGCCAGCCGCGTAGGATTGTGGAACTGGCGAGGTACCTGGATGGGTACTGAGAATTGAGTGGGCTTACAACTCCGCCACCAAAGAGGACATTTGGTAGTCGACTTTAGAGACCGAGGGACGACCCGAGCAGTGGAAACTGCGAGTTGTACTCTTAGTGCAACGAGAAGTGAGTGAGCTAACAGCTCCGGTAACCTATCTGGATATTAGGTAGTGGACTATACGTGTCCACGGGGCAACTCGCTAGAGACTACTCCTAAGAGTTCCGGATGAAGAATGCGCTTCAGCGCGTCCTGATCTGGCGTTATGACCTGACGCAGATGGTCCCTTGTGCTTGCGCAAGGATGTCTGACACCTAACATTATAACCTAACGGTTGGTGGGAGGGTGTCAGTGTAAACTTTAAAAGTCATGTGTGGCGGGGTTGTTGTTGGGCCCGCGTGGTGGTTTATGGCCCGTTGTCCCTATCCATTCATAGGGTTCGATAGGGAGCCCCAGCTGCGAGCTGGGGCTGCAATGAGCAATGGGCTGATGATGATGATGAAAATTAAGAAAATTATTAATTCCGTCATTGAACAACGGACCAATCGGACAACGGTACAATGTTTATATAATGTTAATAACATATTAAAAACACTGTGACGTAACATCAAAATAATCAAGCCACAACGCTGTCGTCGCGTATAATATTTAATTAACAGTTTCATTACAAATTAAAGTTAATAATTATATCTAAAATAGTCTAAATAACTCTACAGAGCGAGGAGCTCGATGGCGTAGTGGTTAACGCGCCCGGTCTGCGAGTGCTGAGGTTAAGCAACTTTCGCACAGGCCGGTGATCGGATGGGTGACCAAAAGTGTGTCATCTCTAGCTGCTCCGTGCTTCAAAAGGCACGTAAAGCCGTTGGTCCCGGCTGCATTAGCAGTCGTTACATCCACCAATCCGCTCTGAGCCCTTGTCATAACATAATTAAAATGTTGTGTGTTAATTAATGCTTGTGACTGTACGTGTGATTTGACAACCCACGTCACTAGAAGCGTGCCGATCAATCGGACCATATAATGTTGTCACAACTTTGGTCCTTAACCTCGGATTAACGGACTTTACGACTAAACTATTTTTAGAGCGTCCGTTCTCTTTTAAATAAATATGTATTTTTATGTATTATTTTAATAGCGCTCGATGGCGCAGAGGTTAAGTCGATAACCGGCATCGGATGGGTGACCAAAAATTTGTCATCTCGAGCTCGTCCTCCGTTCTTCGGATCGGAAGGCACGTAAAGCCGTTGGTCCCAGCCGCATTAGCAGTCGTTGACAATCACCAATCCGCACTGGGTCCGCGTGGTGGTTATGGCCTATTCTCCCTATCCAACCATTGGGAATGCTCGTGCCCCAGCTGTGGGGACATAAATTGAGTTGATGATGATGATGATGATATTCTTCATTGGCGTAAACAGTCATAACACGAAAGATCTTTGGAAAATCTTATCTTATCACTAACCTATCTTACTTAAGACGACCTTCAAACGTGGCGTGAAGAGGCACCTTGTGGGTCGTCAGGGTGGGGTGACTGATGCTGCGTTGTTTTCACACTGCACCAACTGTCTTCGCGTCTGGACTCCATTTCCACTTAACATCAGGTGGAGTTGAGTCATTTGCCGAGCTAGTCCGCATTCCACATGTAACCCCCACAGATCCAACCGCTGATAAAATACCTACTCATTGTGTTTAACCTCTCCATGTTTAACCCTTTAAATGATGTCAAAATATTATAGGACGAGCTGTCCTACTTCTCCGCTTAGCGTTTTTCCAAACTTATTTTAAGGGTCATAGCGAGATGTTATATAGACATAGTATTCCACAGATATTTAGCTGTCAAATGCAAAAATAATTACAAAGAGTATTAAATCAAATATACAATTAGATATAAAATATATACGCATAATTTCCGACACAAAAACAAACTCAAATTAATTACACCTAGGACCCAAAAGGTGCCTCTTCACGCCTCGTTTGTTTGTAAACACAAACTCTTCAGCTTCATTATAATTAGTATAGACAGAGGAATTGCGCAACACCAGTCAGGATACATCATCATCATCATCATCATCTTCATCATCAGCTCATTTTATGTCCCACTGCTGGGGCACGAGCCTTCCCTATGGATGGATAGGGAGAATATCATCATACTAACATAATGGTGTAATATAATCAAGACCAAGACGAAGATTTAACCGCCTCTGTGGTCTAGTGGCTAAGACCACCGGTTTAGACCTAGAGGTCCCGGGTTCCCAGCGGGGAGTACATGTTTGTATACTCGGTTTGGTTGGTGGTAGGGCTTGTTTGTCTAAATGAATAAATATGAGACATCATCACACACATTGTTCTGATTCCAAGGCAAGTAGCTAAAGCGCTCGTTTCATAGAAATCAGAAACAACGAGCGGTACCACTACCACCCAGACCCGACACAATATCGAAAAGTTCGTTTTCGACATCAACACGACCGGGAATCGAACCCGGGACCTCGGGAGTTAGCGCCGCCCAAAGTCCGGCGTGCAAGCCGTAGCCGAGTGGCTACGGAGGTCGTCACTCGGCTACGGAGGTCGTCAAATAATCGTGACATAATTATAGTAATCAGGACACATAATGGTTTTAATGTATAGTGTTCACGTAACAATTTAGCCCGGATCTATATGCCTACAGTATACTACTACCAGGTGAGAGGAAGGCCACGCGGCGCCATAATAGGCTTCAAACGAACGAATGACGTCATCTTGGTACTGTTTAAAGTATCTAAGTAAATTAAAGATAGTTTTTTTTATTGATACAGTCCGTAAAAAACATATTGCATCCCGTTGTGGGGAGGGACTACCAAAAGTAAAATGCTAGATCTTGAACGGGCCCAAAGATCGCTCTTAACAATTATGCATTATAAGCCCTTTCGATACCGCATTGAGGATCTTTACGGGCTCTGTGGTCTGTTGTCTATAAGGCAACTATATTTGTTAGACACGACTCTAACATTACAAAAAATGCCCTGCATTTTGATCCCACTAAACTAGCCTAAAGAAGAAATGACATTGTGGCTCTCACTTTCAATTCGCATGAAATTTGCCAGACGTCAATGTCCTTGTCAAAGTGTTTACATTTTATAAATTGCAAACTAGAAAATAATATTATATTAAATTATATAACTGCAAAAAAATATTAACTGAGTTTCTACAATCCCTTAACTACAATGAAACCGAAAAGATTTTGAACAGAATAGGTTAATATTGTTTCTGCACTGCACATCAACCTATCCAAAACTGTCAAATTGCTTCAATACATTTTCAACCATATTATTATGGAATAAAGTTCAATGTCTAATGTGGAAATATGACAGTTTGTGGTAGGTTGATGTGCAGGCGTGCGTACATTATTATAATATAAATTAAATTCACCATTCACAAATAATCTCTCAATAGGTACACACACATATACATACACACCCTCTCGCGCACCCTCACACAAACATCCTAACACCCCCTCACACACACACGCGCGCGCACTCGCACACAGACACGCACACAGACGAAGAGCGAGGCACCCCGTAAGTATTTACTTTACTCTCTGGGGATGTCTCACTACATAGTATACCGTCAGAGGTTTTCTAGAGGGAACGGCATCACGCACTAGTGCGTGTCCCCGTGCCCTACTAGATTCTCCAAGGGGTTCAGATCGGATCGGGAAGCGGTACAACCCGAGGGCGCCTCTAAAGGCTCGTATCTCGGCTCGGGTTGACCGGGTCGTGGTGGTGGGGAGAAGCGCCCAGTGTCATGTCTGTACCTGGTGTAGAGCGCGTGTCAACCGGCTCGTCGTACCCTTGTTCTACGAGTACGGTGTCGTGGGCCTAAACCAGTGTGCATGTTTAGTGTATTCTGTAAATGTGTAGTGGCATTTAGTGGATCGGGCGGGGGGATTAAAGTACTAGTAAAGTAAATAGGCTCTGACTTTCCCATTGCTGGGCAAAGGTCAACATAGTTGAGATCAAGTCGACACTACCATCGATGGGTAATGGCTTAATCGCCACGCTTGCCAAATGCGGGTTGGTGATCACAAGCCTATAGGATGTGCATCAAAATTCGGAACATACTTTGCCCGACCTGGGAATTGAACCGGAGACCTTCGGGTATCGCGCCGAGCATTGCCACTCAGCCACCGAGGCGTTATAAAATAGTAAATGTGAAAAATGAACGCTAGTAGATTTGTAATGTGTTTTTTTTTTTCATTTACTTGCGTTAACAAACAGTATCACAAATTGGGTAGTTGACTGTTTGGTCAATGGAGAAACTTCTTGGCAACAGTCAAAACGATTATTTTTTTTTAAATTGTATGAGGATGGTGAACTATGACGTCACTATTTTGTTCCGTCAATTCAGTGTTTATTAATAAGTTTTTAAGTTAAAGAAACTCATGATTAGGTCAAATAAAAAATGGGTCAATGTTTTAAAGAACTTTTACGTGATTTCATTTATTTGTTTAATGTTCTGTAGTTATTTTGGTGTTGTTGTCAACGTCCCTATTTTATATTGTTTTCTAAAGTTTACGCGAACACTACACATTGAAATGAAACAACTTTTACGGATCTGCTCGCGTTTATTTTACACATTAGTTTTAATTAATGTTTATCCTGACGTTTCGAACCGTTTGCAGGGTCCGTGGTCACAGGGAGTCTCTCCCTGTCTCCGAGAGTCTCTCAGGGAGGGGTCTCAGGGAGTTTCGTCCCTATTTTACCTATAAAATGTTTAATTTTCATATAACAAGATTTTTGCTGAGACCAATAAATATTTGTTCATTATTTTAAGTTAGTACGTGACATGATAAACCATTACTTAACATTGTACTGTTTATTACCTAAACAGGTTATGTATGCAAATTAAACAGTTTTTTCAAACCATTTAATGCATAACTTAACATAACAGCGGAAAGCATTGCATATTATACAAGAATCAAAATTTTTTTTTGTACTCCACAAAAAAATTTTACTGAATTAAATATATACTATCTATTTGAATTGGATGATAGATATGGCCTTCAGATTTAACATAGCACATTGTATGTTAGTATATATGACGTTGGTAAGTCTCAGTCTAAATTATTAGCTTGCTTCCTTGTTAATATACTGCTTAGAATAACTCGTATTAAAATATTGACATCCGCAATGCCTATTCTCAAAATCCCTAAACTTTACAATGGTTGTTTGGCCTAAATTCAAAACACTGAAATTTTAAAATTCCGCACGATAAATCAACCAAAGTTTATACGTACGTAAATATCATACGTAATTTTATAATACCGAAGTACTAAAATACTGAAAATTATAAATACCTTCCCATCTAAATGCCGGAATGCTCTAATACAGAGAAACAAAAGTTTAAGCTAGATTGTAGATAGATATTTTATTCATTGAAATGAAACAACGGATGTACTCGCGTTTATTTTACACAGTTTATTTTATTCAGTCAACAACAACAACCCCTCTACACACGACTTTAAGGTTTACTCTGACACCCCCCACCAACCGTTAGGTTATAAAGTTAGGTGTCAGACATCCTTGCGCAACCAACAGGGACCATCAGCGTCAGGCAGGCCATAACGCTAGATAAGGACGCGCCGAAGCGCATTCTTCATCCGGAACTCTTTCAGTCAGTTGAAACAAATCAAAACAATGCCATTGATGGCTAGTGGTATGTATGAGTAGTGGACTGTATTATGGGTGTTAATGATAATGATGGAAACAAGTATTTAAAGGTAAAGATATTTAATTACAGACCAAGGCAGACAAGTCACAATCAACCACCAAGCATCTGTGTCAAAAACAGCCTTGACAAATCATATTTTAAAAACTAGTAAAAAAGAGAATTGACATTTTATTTGTTTATTAGGACAACTAACAAGACAAACACTGATACAAGCAAAAATTGTAGAAACAAAAATAAACTTACAGCTAAGCGTCCTCTAAATAACATAATAAATATACAAAGATGGTTTCACCACAGTCCGTCAGCAACAGCCATGTATGGCACCAATGTTCGCCACTTTAAGCCCAATGCTCAACACAACTGCCATCGCCAAAAATAACATAGATTTTCATTGTAATTTTTGGGGATGACAGCAAAGAAGTAATTATGGTCTGTATTCAGTTGCCGTTAAAGACTATAGTCGCAAAACCAGACGCTGACCCCTTTTTGTTAATTATTAAGGGACAATAATGTTTGTAGTATTTGAGGAGCTCAATGGCGCAGTGGTTAACGCGTTCGGTCTGCGATTGCTGTAGTTAAGCAACTTTCGCAAAGGCCGGTCATCGGATGGGTGACCAAAACTGTATCATCTCGAGATCCTCCGTGCTTCGGAAGGCACGTAAAGCTGTTGGCCCCGGCTGCATTAACAGTCGATAACAACCACCAATCCGCGCTGGGTCCGCGTGGTGGTTTATGGCCCGTGCTCCTTATCCATCCATAGGGAAGGATTGTGCCCCAGCGGTGGGGACATAAAATGAGCTGATGATGATGAACCTCTAAGGGGTGAAAAGGGTGGCAAAGTAAATCAACGTAGACGAAGTCGGGAAAAGTGCTAGTAATATGCTAGTATAATTATTACTTATTAAATACTCAGAATCGCTAACTAGGTATTCTCATAGTGTCTCCGTCAGTTATCCTATCAGTGAGCTAGATAATATTTTTTTTCCTCCATCAGTCCACCAGCTAGCGCAATTATGTTTAAATTGTAATATTTTAGTATTGAACGTAGACGAAGGCGTCTTCATTCAAGGAAATACCGGAAAGTACAACGAGCTGAGAATCTTAGAACGCGTTGGATGTGCTATATAACTAACCAGACCAGCGAACCAGAGGGATGTCACTTGGCCCGACTTGAAAATTGAATTCCGTAAAATTAAAAAAAATTCAAAATTCAAAATCATTTATTCAGTTTAGGCTACAAGTAGCTCTTGTGAATGTCACTATGCCATCAAAAAAAAATCAAAATTCAAAATTCAAAATCATTTATTCAGTTTAGGCTACAAGTAGCTCTTGTGAATGTCACTATGCCATCGGTTCGTAAGTCTACTCTGGGCGGGAGATCTTGTACTGAGAAGAACCGGCAAGAAACTCAGCAAGTGTCCAGCTCTTTTCTCCCTTACAGCGTCAAAAATATTGGAAAATGCCCTATCATAGCAGGACACTTTCCATTACAAATAAACACAAAATTATAGAAGACAACCACAACATGTAAAAAAAAAATCACAAAATAAAAAAAACTAAGTTAACAAATTTTCATCAGGTAAAAGTTTCAATTTCCACAATGTCATACAGTACGTATTCCCGGATATAGGATCGAACGTTTTTTTTATTAAGATTCTTATTTCTTTTTATTTCTTATGTAAGGATCGTAGCAAGTGGAAAGAAGTGGTCTCTGCCTACCCCTACGGGAAAGAGGCGTGATTATACATATGTATGTATGTATGTATTTAAATTTTATTCAAAAATGTCCGGGGTCCAGTTCCCAGTCCGCGCAAAGTGCGTTTCGAATTGTTTTGATGTTTATCCTTAGTATATATCAACTGTAGCGATTTTAATGATGGAGACTTTTATCCAGCTGTAAGGCAGTATAGGCTATTACTTTTACTTTTAAGCACTCTCCGATATGGCTATTACCTGCTCAATCTTCAAAATGTCACTGTACATTCACATGATAAATAAATAAATATAATAATAAATAAACTTTCCTACACTCACACCTATTATCTAGCCCAAGAGAAGCTTCGTTATGAAACTCGTTAAATGGTTACTAGACAACGGATAAACATACTTAAAATACTCAAATACATACTTATTATACATAGGAAACACCCAGACCCGAGACAATTTAGAAAAACAATAATTTCTAAATTGACCCGACCGGGGATCGAACCCGGGACCTCAGAGATGGTGACACCATGAAAACCGGTGTACAAACCACTCGACCAAGGAGGTCGTGATAAACTGAACATGTCCCTCGCTTAGGCCCAAGACACCATACTCATAGAACAAAGATACGACGACCCGGTTCACACGCGGTACCTAGGCGCTTGTTCCCACCTCAACGGCCCGGTCGACCCGAGCCGAGGTGTTAGAATTTAGAGGCGCTTTCGGGTTGTTCCGCTCCCAATTCGACGTGAACCCCTAGTCTAATAGGGAACGGGGACACGCGTGATGCGATTCCCTCTAGAAAACCTCGACGGTGTTTCGTTTCACACGACTTTAGGAACCCTTTAAGTTTCTCGCCGCCCCCAAAAAAGTCCCGTGACGGTGAAAATGCCGCCTGAGACCATCAACAAACGCTCTCCTAAAAATTTTTTTATTATTTTTTACTGCAAAATGCCGCATCCGTTTCGAGCAGACATTCGTACGCTTCGTGCAGCCGCGAAGCGTACAATTACTTCTTATCATGAACGGTAGCCATCGGGGTCATTGTCATATCGGCACCACCCACCGGCCACACGAATCTCAACCTTATCCTCTAACCAATAACAACTACAACACTTACCATTCGACCGCAAAGTTAACTTTGGCTGACGTTTAAATACAAAGTTAGGTTTGCAGCTGTGTTGATTGAAGTTACTTTGGCAATGTTAGGGATTTGCGTTTTAGCAGCGGCATTTATAAGTTTGTTCTGACGGACAGTAATTATTTTTGCAGATTAGTTGAATACAATAGACTATATGCGACTTTAATTCAGAGAAAAAAAAAAATTATAATAAAAATAATTGGAAAAAATGTCCTCTTTTCATTATCCATCTGTCAGATTTGAATGGTTTTATTGCTTCTTACAGCAAAGCCGAACGGACACACGACTGACGTGAACCTATGCCTACACAAGCGTATAGCTATCTTAGTACCCACGAGCTAGCGCACGAGCCTACCCTATGGATGGATAGGGAGAACGGGCCATAAACCACCACGCGGGCACAGTGCGGTGCGGTGGTTGTTAACTGCTAATGCAGCCGGGACCAATGGCTTTAAGTGCCTTCCGCAGCACGGAGAAACTCGAGATGATAAATATTAGTCACCCTTCCGATGACCAGCCCTAATCACTGTTAGATAATAGCGCATTTAAAAAAAGTCTGTACTCGGTTTGGTTGGAAGCGGAAGTGTTTGTTTAAAGTCCGCCTGTCTAGCTACCGTCTTATCAACATGTCGTCATAACATCATCAATGTTTGTAGCATTTTTGTGTGTCAGAGATAAGATAGCACTGCGTCAGTCGTTGAGAACTCCGGGTTAAGTGCGCTACCACCTTCGGCCTTATCATCGCCTAACAATAGATGAGATGAACGCCAATATCTTACAAAAAAAACAACTATTGGTAAATTCAAGCAGCATTAAGCACGGTCAGGAATCGGATGGGTGACCGAAAATTTGTTCTAAGTTTTACCACGTGCATCGAATGGTTGGTTTCACAGTAAAAGCTATAGCAGCCTTCTTCTTCTTAATGTGCCATCTCATAACAAAGGTCGGCTATCATTATGGCCACATGGGCCCGTGATGTAGGAGCTCGGAAAAGTTCTGAAGTACTCAGATTGTACCACTCGGCAAGTTTATGTAGCCACAAGAAGTTATTTCCATAAAAAAAAAACAAATTAACTCGTTTGATTTCTTGTTAGAAAAATATAAAGGAGTTTAATTGTATTTCTAATGGATATTACAATTATTTTTTATACCGAATTTGTAATGAAGAGAGTTAGATCGATTGTAACCTTTTTTTTGTTGTACGAACCTCTTTTTTCCGTAACGTCACAAAAACAAGAAAAAAGTTGACAGTTTATCTTTTTCTTCACAGATATTAAAATAATTAATAAGGAAATGCATATGAGTTCTTGGCGGGAAAGTGAGGAGTCACATTTGTAGTTGGCTAATTATCTAATTTCGCTCCGGTGTGATTCACCCTGTTAGAATTCGACAGGTTAATATTAACACTTAAAATATGAATGGTTTTCTAATATAAAAAAGAGAAAAAATGTTAGGAAAAAAAGTTCGGTCGAAATTTGCAAAGAAACCTCTTTTCAATTTCAATCAATTTAAAAAGGTTTTCGCTACAGCATTACCAAAGAGTATTTCTACATCATTACCAGCTCTTTTATGTCCCCACTGCTGGGGTACGAGCCTTCCCTATGGATAGAAACACCACATGTAGAACTAGACATAAACCACCACGCGAACCCAGTGCGGTGCGATAGTTGTTAACGACTGCTAAT
This sequence comes from Eudonia truncicolella, assembly GCA_949315975.1. Classification (NCBI taxonomy): domain Eukaryota; kingdom Metazoa; phylum Arthropoda; class Insecta; order Lepidoptera; family Crambidae; genus Eudonia; species Eudonia truncicolella. The sequence continues at coordinate 2,213,854 of OX438853.1, read as the reverse complement.
GCAGCCGGGATCAACGGCTTCACGTTCTTTCCGAAGCACGGAGGAGCTCGAGACGATAAATTTTCGGTCACCCATCCTATGACCGGCCTTCGTGAAAGTTGTTTAAATTCACCAATCGTAGACCACTACCCACTGCGGCATCGATTTCCTCAGAGTATTTACTATGTGTATATAGCGTTATTTATTGAGTTGCCAGAATTTGCGTTAATATTGGATATAACTGGAATTTTGAGTGGACGTAGTAGGTACGTAACGCCTGCGTAGCCTTGCCAGGATAAAATAATGTGCAGTCATTTCGTAATTACCGTTAACAGGGTTGTCAAAAGTGCGAAGTAAATCATTACTTAAATAAACAAAAGACTTGTGAGCATAACTCACAAACTAATTGAAACATTCAACGAGTCTTCTGGGGCCTCGGTAGCTCAGCGGTCAGAGCATTTGACCGGTTATCCCAAGGTCGTGAGTTCTATTCCCAGTCGAGCTTCCTGAAGCTGGATGATTTTTTCTAGTAAAAAAATATTTTCTTACAAGACCTTTTTATTTTATTTTAATTATTTTCAGTCAACAAAGTTACGAAATAGCTGGCCCATACCTATACCCACCCTTTAAACTAACATTATAATATGAAGATTAGCTGCGATCTGAACAAGAAAGACTTTTGGTGGTTTTCTTTTATTATTATATATAGACGTGAAACAATGGCACTCGTTGCTGTTGTGTTTCGTCTGGTGAGTGAAAGTACCGGAGGCCCATCTCTCACCCCTCCCCCCTCCCAATTCCTACTCCCTCCTCTGAAGATCCAACTCCTTCCTCAAGGCCAGCAACGCATCTGCGATTACTTTGGTTTTGCAGGTGTGTAGTGATTTCAATGATGGAGTTCTTTGCCCTGCCGTGGGACAGTATACAGGCTATTTACTATTTACTTACATTAATAAACAACTCAACAGTAAATTCAAAAGTCAAATTCAAAATATTTCTTCGGGCGTAGCAGTTAAAAAAAAACTAATAAACATTAACATAAATGTTTGGTACACACGCCTACACATCAACCTACCAGAAACTGTTAAATTTCCTCAATAGACTTACAACTTTATGACTAAGGTACATGGTTGAAAATGTATTGACGAAATTCGACAGTTTTGGATAGGTTGATGTGCAGTTAACTGAGAAATAATAATAATAAAACAATAATAATAATAAAGTTAAAATATAAAAATAAATAGATATGTAGGTAGATAAAATATTAAAACTTTAATTGTGGTAGTAAATTTATTTTTACATTGGGCAACCCTAACAAATAAGTTCGAAGTAGTATTTCGCAAACTTTACAACAAGAATGCGGTCCACGATTGCTCGATTGTTAGTGGAAACGATACTGTTAGATTTATTTTACCCTTTTAAAATTCAGATCATGTTTGATTATTTCATTGATTTTCCAATCTTATCACAATCGGGCAAGGTCCTAGTCTTTACAGGCACTCTCCTATTATTCCGCTCCCAATTCGATCCGAACTAACGAACGAATCTAGTAGCAAAAATGGATACGCCTGCATGATGCCATTCCCTAGCTCTTGAGGGTGTTTCGATTCCACGGCTTGAGGAACCCTTACAGTTTCTCATCATCATCATCATCAGCTCATTTTACGTCCCCACTGCTGGGGCACGAGCCTTCTCTAGGGATGGATAGGGAGAACGAGCCATAAACCCAACGAAGGTCCAGTGCGGATTGGTGGTTGTCAACGACTGTTAATGCAGCCGGGATCAACGGCTTTGCGTGCCTTCCGAAACACAACAAGGAAGGTCAACAACTAACTCTCTCGTATATATTTGCGAACAGCTCACAGTGTAATTCTTAATCAAAATGCAATGTTTAAAAGTCCTTGCAGATCGCTATCTCGTCATCCGTCAAAGTAAATTATTTATTTGAATGTAGGTCGCAATAAGTTTTATATTAGTGTATGTTATATCGAGTAGGTAGGTCATTAATAAAAGTGCTAGAAGTAGGTCACGAGTACACACGGCTTGTAAGACAAGCTTCATACTCCACGTCCTATTTTGCAATCTTACATAAAATTAGGGATGAATTAAAATATTATAAATATTATAATAATATATCGTGGGTATGATTCGCACTCGAGCTTTTCTAGAGGCTGGTTGATTTTATCTAGTTAAATTTTATCTTAACACATAAGCATCAAGCACTGAAAAATTTCGACGGGTGAAAGCCAGACCTCGGTAGCCAAGTGGTTAAGGCAGCCGCCCGGAATGCGGAAGGTGCGTGGTTCGATTCCCGCCTGAGGTTGTCGTCTTTTTTCAGTGTTTAAAATTTTACTTAAATTTTATCTTGAAAATATTTTTTTAATTTTAAGATTAAAACCTCCTTTTAAGCAAACATTTTCTTGACATAAGAAGATTCCGTAACCGCTTCCATAAACTTAAAGTAAAAATCAATGTTTGTATATTAGAAAACAGCAGATTAAATTATTTATAATAATATTATTTATATTGTTTTCTAAAGTTTACGCGAACACTACACATTGAAATGAAACAACTTTTACGGATCTACTCGCGTTTATTTTATACATTAGTTTTAATTAATGTTTATCCTGACGTTTCGAACCCTTTTCGAAACGGAGTTGTTTCATTTCAATATTATTTACGTAAATGATTTTTACAGTTAAAAAAATTGTCGAGTCTCGAGTGTTAGACAGGATCCAATGATCGACATATATTCTTTTAATCATTAAAATTAGGGGTTCGCAACTGATTTTAATCTATAGCAACAATTGAATACAGACCACTGGCTTTTTAGCTGTTATCATCATCATCATCATCAGCTCATTTTATCTCCCCACTGCTGGGGCACGAGCCTTCCCTATGGATGGATAGGGAGAACAGGCCATATACCACCACGCAGGCCCACTGCGATACGGTGGTTGTTAACGACTGCTAATGCAGCCGGGACCAACAGCTTTACGTGCCTTCCGAAGCGCGGAGGAGCTCGAGATGATACATTTTTGGTCACCCATCCGATGACCGACCTTTGCGAAGGTTGCTTAACCTCAGCACCAGTGGCCCGACACGCAATTGGCCAGTTTTTTTATATAGCCTGTTACTCAGCACTAACTCTAATGGTGAAAGATTTTTTTAAACCGGTCCAGTAGTTTTGAGTTTATTCGTAAACATATAAAAATCCAAAAATAACGAGCTTCCTATTTAAAATATTAGTAATAGATAAATAAATTATTAGATTACCAATTAAGGAAGATATTATGTCAGAGTAAATTGTAATTTAGTACTTCCTAAAAACATATATAAAACTTGTTAAAACTCAATCACTCATCAATCACTCATCTTGTTAAAACTCAATCAAATATCAAGGACTTTTTTTGCAATCACACAAAATATATCTTCATTTAAATACATTCTTCTGTACGTGTGTTTGTCAACTCCTCCTAAACGGCTGGTCCGATTGGAATGAAATTTTGTGTGTATATTTAAATGGGTTCCTGGTTGGTTTGAAAACACAATTGGGCCAGGAAGGTGGCGCTGCTGTGTGTCGCCAAATTTAATTTGCTGAACAAAAGAGCATTACATAATTACACGAATACTGGGTAGTGTTATTTGAGAAAATATAAATTAATATAAATACATTAAAAGTAAACTTGAAACTACAGACGTCTAGAAACTCCTTTCCTAAACAGCTGGACTGATTGGGATGAAATTTTAATTGTTTTTTTTTAATATATATTTACGGGTAAGCACAGTGCCTTGATCTCACCTGATGTTAAGTGATGATAAGGCCAGCGATGGAAGCGCACTTCACCCGGGATCCTCAACTAGTGAGGTACTGGCTATCTTATATCTAGCTGCCGGAACGCAACAATGCTACAAACATTGATGTTATGTGTATATTTCAATGGGTTCCTGGATGGTTTGAAAACACAATTGGACCCGGTAGGTGGCGCTGCTATAAGGTTCCGTAGGATACGGGTGTTCTCAAGTGGACGAAGTCAGGAGCGGGCGACAGTATAGTAGGTATATATTTGGCAATAGGTTAAAAAAGTAGCGGATGTAAGCATTATGGAATTATCATATAAGTCGAGTTATTACCACTAATAGCGACACGTTCAACTTCGACATATAAAATTGTATGTTAATTAGAATAACCAAAATAGTTACGTATTTTTTTTATAACCACAAATGGATCGATAAGACCTTGATATGGTTTTAATTTATTATGTTTTAATGAATACACTTCCGTCTTGTAGTTACTTATAATTAAAATAAATATATTTTGTTTCTTTTCAATTTGAATAATGACTAAAAAATTTTTTAACGCTTCTAATCCAAAGTCGAATCGTTTATTTAATTGTTATAAGCTTGCTTCCAATTAATATGATATATTTATATTTATTTATTTATTTATTAAGCACACACAATTATGGTAAAGTTTATGTTATTATCCGAAATAAGTAATATAATAAACTTTAACCGCCTGTATGGTCTAGTGCAGTGTTTTTCAAAGTGTGGGTCGCGACCCCCTTGGGAGTCGCGAAGCCTTTTTAAGGGGGTCTCGAAGCCTTCCTAAAAATAAAATAAAGAAAAAAAACGTATCGCCTTTCCGTAGAGCCGCTTGGTGACGAAATTGATGTAAAGATATGTCCGTTATAGGTACTTCATTATAAATACCTAATTATGAAAATAAATCAAAATGTACGGATTTGATATTTGTAACTTAATAAAATACTTGTTAGAAACAGGGGAGCGTGGGGAGTCGCAAAAATTTTTGCATATTAAGGGGGTCGCCTCATGAAATAGGTTGAAAAACACTGGTCTAGTGCAAGGCTGCCCAACCAATGTAGGAGGTGGGTCGTAATTTCAATTCCATGTCAGCCGGGCCACCAAGTGGATTATAGATGCCTACAGTTAGGATAGATATCTAAACAAAGCGTTAATAAATTGATATGTTTCGATTGTATTTCTGACGACCTGACTGACGACCTCCGTAGCCGAGTGGCTTGCACGCCGGACTTTGGGCGGCGCTAACTCTGGTCGGATCAATTTAGGAATTATTGTTTTTCTAAATTGTCTCGGGTCTGGGTGTTTTCTATGTATAATAAGTATTTTAAGTATGTTGATCCGTTGTCTAGTAACCATTTAACGAGTTTCATAACGAAGCTTCTCTTGGGCTAGATAATCGGTGTGAGTGTAGGAAAGTTTATTTATTATTAATTTTTATTATTACCTCTTATATATGTTGCCATAACATATAAGGTAGTATTGTTAAGTTCCGGCAGCTAGAGATAAGATAGCCAGTGCCTCAGTAGTTAAGGTTTCCGGGTGAAGACCTTCGGCCTCATCATCACTTAACAACAGGTGAGACGAAGGCCATTTGCTTACCCGTAAGCAATAAAATAAAAAATCTTAGAAAATTAGTATTGCAACTGGAAGGCATATAAATTAGATAGACATATAATATGTTAGTCTGTACACGCGCCGCGCATGGTCGAGGACTTGTAGTAAGATTACGACATACTTACTTAAAACATAGCAATGATATATAACGTACGTAAGTACAGTCAGTAACAAATTGATTGGTGAAATGTAATTTCTCAACGTATCATTACGTCCTTGAGTTAAGGATTTCCCTATATCTATCTACCTACTAATAATAAAAACTAAAACACCTACAAACCAAATACCGTCTTGGCGATCCATTACTCTGTGTTGACGTACAGTCACATACAAACAATGTAACTCTTAATACAATGGAATAAGGGTCAAAAGTGTGTACATGTTAAAGCTCATCATCGTCATCATCTAGTCCACTGCTGGACAAAGGTTTTTTTAAATATTAAAAGGAGGCATACGAGCAGGCGGGTCACCTGATGGAAAGTAATCACCGCCGCCCATGGACACCGCAAAACCAAAGTAATCACAGATGCGTTGCTGGCCTTGAGGAAGGAGTTGGATCTTGAGGAGGGAGTAGGAATTGGGGGGCGAGATATGGGCCTCCGGTAAATTCACTCACCGGACGAAACACAACAGCAACGAATGCCATTGTTTCACGCCGATATTCTGTGAGGGGGTGGTATTACGACGGGCGAGCTGGCCTTTTTCGTGCTGCAACGCAGCGTGGCTTTACCACTCAGACAGTGTCACTCATTTAGCACCACCCAGGGGTCACGTGTAGGGTCTCAAGGGTAAACCTACAGACGCGAGTAACTTTAACCCGCTAATATATCTCCTAATATGTCCCCTAAGGTATCTCCTTATGCACGCCACTGAGTACGATCTACCACTCTCGTCCAGCTCTTGCCAGCCAAATGTGACATTATTATCTTATCTCGTATCTTGTTATTGACAATAACAAGATACAATAAATCAAGCGATTATAGCCGATTTATATTCGGATCGAATGCGAGATATCGAGGTCCAATCCCCATCATCACCAGCTTATTTTTATGTCCCCACTGCTGGGGCACGAGCCATTTCTATGGATGGAACCACCACAGTGAGAACGGGCCGTAAACCACCACGCGAGCCTAGTGCGTTATTCGTCACCCCAACTGGCCTGGTACTTTGTACACTCTCTCTTTATCGCTCTCACGCTCTCTTCCTCTCTCTCTCTCTCTTTCTCTCTCTCTCTCTCCAGCTTATTTTAAGTCTCCCCTGATAGGGCAGGATCCATCCCTATGGATGGACAGGGAGAACGGGCCATGAACCACCACGCAAATTTTAAGAGCGTGATCTATGGATAATTTTATCGATAAAAATACCTCAAATCAGGGGTCTGACCCACCTCTAACCTTTAAGTTTTTCTTTACCTCTTCCTTTAAAAAAAGCGGTGGCATGGGCACCTTGACACACTGATAAGCAAAATTTTGGTATCATTCGATAGCTAATGAGATTACCTATTAGTAGAAGTAGCAAACACACACGGGCCCCATACATTTTGAGAGAGTAAAGTTAACGAGGGTAAATTTATTACTCAGTCGGAACCCTGATTTGAGGTATTTTTATCGATAAAATTGTTCATTGAATACGCTCTTAAAGTTTGATTACTAGTTCCCCGGACAGATATATAATCCACCACGGAGTCCTGTCTTTGATTATGCTAAATGGACGTAGAGGTCACTAGCGATAACGGCGAGTTTACTCAAAATTAGTGAATCTGTCTGTACGAGTATGTATTAATATGTATTAATATTAAATCTATTGTTACAGGTACAAATACCAAACACAATAGCATGCACATTGGATTGGACACAAATTGAAAAGTTATCACAGATCATAGACAAAAAACAAAATGGCGCCACAAGAGAGAACTTCGTGCTGCGAGCAAGAGGAGGACTCCCGCCAAAATTCCATAGACAACAAACTTTCGAACATAGACCTCGGCGGTGGATTCGTCAACAAAGGTTATGTCAATGACACTTCGGATAATGTTGCCAGCGTAGAAAAAACAACGGATGGTAGAAAAGAGGATAATAATGGTAGAAAGAAGGCGACTGATTTCGATGACCTATTGCCGTATATTGGCGAGTTTGGATTGTACCAGAAGATTTTGTTCCTGTTGATGATACCGTTCGCGTTTTTCGTCGCCTTCGTATATTTCTCGCAGATATTTATGACGATAACGCCGGAGCAGCATTGGTGTTGGATTCCGGAATTGGCGAATTTGACAGTTGAGGAGAGGTGAGTGTTGTTTTTGATCTGTACTGTATCTTGTTTTTATTCCTTCATTCACACCAAAATTAAGGGACATAAAGAAAGAAAATGTAAGCATAAGTCTGGCAATACAGAGAGGTAATGATGCCAGCATTTTTGGAATCGTGACCCTGAGCCCATAGCTAAAGGTTTTTTTTATTTATAGCTAGGTAGGTATTCAATTTAAATTTGTTATTTCTCTTTCGTGTGTTAAGTTAAGTTGTTTCTTTTTTTTAGTTATAAGTGCTGTGCTTATTTCGTTGTGTTACTTATTAAATACCTAATTGGTAAGGAAAGAAAAAAATATTTGGGATAACTATTGATGATAATTTAGGAGTCGGTTGAAATAGTGATGACGATGATGATACGAAAACGTCTCTGTGGCTTGGCATGTTTTCTGTAGGTCCTGGGTCAAGCCCTAGCACCATGTACAGTCACGAGCATTTAACATGTAAACAAATATGTAATGCAATGGAATAAGTGTTTAAACGAGTCAAAAGTTTATACCAGTTAATGCTTGTGACTGTACATACATAAACGAATACGTTAATATGTACTTACACAACTAGAAATCGAACCCGTCTGAATCTGTCTCTGGTGATGGTGGTCCATCCACTAAAGATGACAGTTTAGGTTACGGAAATTTAGATTTAAGTCATATCTAAACTTGATCAACGTTTTTGAAATATTTAGGTGATGTTATTGAAATTACTTTTAGAGATCTATAAGAATTAAAAATATTGTAATAAGAACCTGAAAAGGGTTGCCATTTGGCATTAAGTCCCTGTGTGGTGCTGGGGATAAAGAATTGCACCACCCCATCTCTGTGGTCTAGTGGTTAAGACCACCGGTTTAGACCCAGAGGTCCCGGGTTCGATTATTCATATCATTGGGGGAGGCCTTTGTCCAGCAGTGGACGTCATTTGGCTGGAATGATGATTAAGTCCGCCTTTTGTACTTTATTTTATTGTTTTGTTCAATAAAGATTAAATAAATAAATAAACAAATAAAAGGGTAATAAAGTTTTTTAACAACATGTACAGCCGCCTGCACTAAAACTGTAAAATTTCTTGTTTAACCGTAACGCTATATACATAAAGTTCAAAGTCTGTTGAGGAAATTTGACATTTTGTGGTAGTCTGATGTGCTGGCGTCCGTACCTAGTTAAGGTCTTAACGTATTTAGGTTTGAAAATACAGGTAATTGAGGTTAGTTTTGCGACCAATTATTAAACAGAAAAAAACACGCCAGTATATTATGTATTTATTTATTTATTTTAAAAGGCCTACCAACAGTTTTTGTATTAACACATTCACTATAATACATAAAATGGAAGTAACAACAGGTAAATACAATAAACTAATTAAAGGTAGACACCACATGACAAGTAAAAGGAGTAGTAATTTGTCTACTAACTAAATAATAAAGTGAAATTCTATCTAATTTTTTTAACTTAATAATAACAGTTTTTTATAACAACAACAGTATTTGTTGTCAACGTTTTAATATTTATTCTTTCAATAATGTTTTTAATGGCAAATCAGTAGTCTATAATTGTATTATTAAACCACTGGCCGTAATGATTTTAATTGAACAATTATAGGAGTTGAGTGCTGATTTAAAAAAAGTAATTGATTTCATCGAAGAATTGTAACTAGTTTTGAGGAATGTTGCCGGTAAGTAACGATATTTATAAATATTTATAAACTGCAATTCTTGGTATTTGACAGTGACAGACGTATTTTTTTTTTTTATTTAAAAAATGCATGCCTTTATTTACTTACATGTAAATAGTTTTAAAAACTAAAGTGAAGAAAAATATCTAATGTAAAATAGTTTAAACAAAATTACAATTAATTCAAAATAACAATAGACAAAATAACAAATGGTACATCTATTATGTAGATCCATCATTATTTTGGTTGTTTTATAAAGGATTTCTTTTTATTAAAATTTACTCCCAATCTCTAAAATAACACCATAGATCACACATCAACATGAAAATAAATCTAAAAGTCTGATTTTGTAAATTAAAATCACTTATTGGTAGTTGTTTTTTTTATGAAAATAAATCTAATAATAATACAAAAAAAATAACGTACAGCAAATAAAACTTGCACTAGCGGCACGGGCACTTAAGATCACATTTAACAATTGGGCTGGCAACACAAGGTACCTATAGCTTGATCAGTGTTTTTTATTTGGCAACATTGGATGTAACACATCCTTGATGGACGCCTTAGTCCCGCAGTAGACGTCTTTTAACTGAGATGATGATGATGATGGCTGGTCTATTACCCTTTTAGGGATACCAAAGTGAACATAGTAATTTGCCCATAAAACCTTTAATTTAATATTTATGAGTCACGACTGTTTAGAGCCAATTATTAGTTGTTCAAGGTTTTCAGAGTCGTGAGCTTATTAAAAAAATTGCATAAAAACAGTTTTAAGACAAAGTTTTATGTTATAGTGACATACGCAGATAAGGGTTTTTTTTGGGGAAAGTTAGTTGTTGGCTACTTAAGTCATTTTCGGAGTCACTTAAACGGTTCCTATCTCAAGCAATAAAATCGAAACTTCGTCAGATGGTTTCTTGAGTTCGTTTTTAACTTTTATCTTAGTGGGGCCTGCCGAGATTTCCCTCTTGCAGTAACACTTCGACCCATCGGGATCTTTTGTGCAACCCCATCCTTTCACTCTTCTTCCTCTGTAAAGATAGATGCCATAAGTTTGGCACAACCTTAAGAGCGAAGAGTCTGAAGTCCTCCGGTTTCGGATAGGCCGACCCCAGGAGTCCCATTCTTTTCCTAGCCAGAGAGTCGCAGTCACACAGTAGGTGCTGCATTCGCTCCGTTTCCTCTCCCCATACCACACAAGCTATTTGTTGAATGATGCATTCTGTGAAGCACTTCTTTTGTGGTATGTGCCCCATCAAGGCACCGCACCGCACCGGCAGAGTTCGTTTTTACTACTTTTGTTCATAAATGGTCCATCAATTGTTACAATACTTGTGTACAGACACCTGTGCACTGATGTGCAGACTATCCAAAACTGACAAATTTCTTCAATAAATGTTCAACTTTAAGCTATTAAAGTAAAGCTTAAAAAATTAACAAAACCAAAGTCATGACTTTTTACTTTCCCGCCAAGAAGTCTGTAAGTTTTTGCGCTCGACTATATAAGTTGTAAAGCAAATTCCTACCCAAAAAAATATAAAGGTCATTGAAAAAAGTTTTCTATGTCACACGTAATCAGTTCGTAGTAGATCTATGGTTCGTGGTACACAATCTCCTTCCTCATTAAAAAAAGAGGTTATCGTAAAAAGTTTTATACATGTAAGTACCTACATTACTTACTAATAATTTGTAACATCCTTATTTTTTCTTTTATAAATAATAAGCCGAATGCAACACCGATTTTATCAGCCAAATGCTATATACCAGGAAATCACGATCAAATACTTTTTGCTTCACTACAACAATATAATTGTGAAGGATCATACTTTTTTTTTTCTCTAACAAACAAGTACCTTCCTACGTACGTAAGATTCGCAAAAGTCTATGGTTTTTGTCGATGGTTATCCCGCCCGCCATTTTGTGCTTGACCTCTTTTAAATACTTAACGAAAATGGTTAGGTAATGCCCACAAACCCGCAAGATGGTAATATTTAATATATATTTTAAATGTTATCACAAAGTCATCAATCAACAACACATTACTGAGAGGAGATTTTTTGATCTCTTCGGTGACCTTGTAATTAAAAACCGGCCAAGTGCGTGTCGGGCCACGCACAGTGTAGGGTTCCGTGGCCCATCTCAATAATGCGGACTCTGAGAAGAAGGCTTTTATGAACATTTATTTAACGATGGCTCATATACTTAAACGTAGATAATATCGGTTGCACACAGCTGACAACATTATTTAAGTAGTTCCCAATGAGCAATTTGTACTGTGTCAAGTACATTTTATAAGTAGTTCGACTGTTACTCGTAAACTTGTAAATCCTAGCTGTGATAGTTTTCCTTTTAACTTCGTCATATATACAACTACCGTGACCCACACTTATAGGTAAATATGAAAAAAAAAAAAGAAAAAAAAAAGAGTCTATGAGCTAGACTGTGGTCAGACAGACAGACAGACAGACGGACGAACATTGCAAAACTATATGGGTTCCTTGTTGACTACTGAACCCTAAAAATGACATGAAATACAATACAAAATACAATAATATTGTAGGACGCCCTCAGAAGAGGTGGAGCGACGATCTCCGAAAGGTGACTGGCAAGAGCAGCTGGGTCAGAGTATCCGAGGATCGTGCTTGGTGGCGGGCACAAGAAGAGGCCTATGTCCAGCGGTGGACTATATACACTGATAATGATGATGATAATGATACACTATGTTATATCTTACGTTTTGCATTATTTACATTTTGATAAGACGTTTACACGCCGTTCGAGAGTTTTCGGTGTAAAAACTAAGTTACCATTGACTTTGAATATGAGAAAACGGTTGATTGTCATAGCTTGAGAATTAGTCACCAATTCAAAACAAACAACAGCAACGAAGGACTCTATTCCCCCCAACCCCTTGGGTATCAGTGAAGATTTGGGCTTTACTGAGACTACACGCGAACATCTTGAGTAAAAAACATAAGCATCAAGCACTGAAAAAAAAAATTTTCGACGGGTGAAAGCCAGACCTCAGTAGCCAAGTGGTTAAGGCAGCCGCCCGGAATGCGGAAGGTGCGTGGTTCGATTCCCGCCTGAGGTTGTCGTCTTTTTTCAGTGTTTAAATTTTACTTAAGTATATTTAAGCGTTAATAAAACGCTAAAATATATAAAAAAAAAAAAAAAAAAAAAAAAACACTTATCTTGAGTGAATTTGAATAAAGATGGACTTCTTGGCGGGAAAGTGAAGAGTCATGTCTGCGGTTTTGTTTTATTTTCTATAATTTGTGTTATGTCGAATATTAATGTGAAATAATGGTGGATTATTAACCGTTAAGTGTTCGTGAGTGTGCATAAGTGTTGGCAAATGAAACAAAACAGTGCAACTTTACTTTTCAAATTTTCTCAAGAAGTCCGCCCGAGGAATTAGTAAAGCCCCATATCTTTACTGAGATACTCGAGGGGTTGGGGGGTATATCATTTCTCACTTCTCATTTTTATTATCATTCATCATCATCATACTGACTGGAAGGAAATATTGTATATTTATGTATTACTTGTAAGAAAAATTACTTTGACACTGGCTAAATGTGCTAATCGCACGAAGCCATCAACTAAAAGAAAGAATTTGAATAAAGATGTTGCACCGTTTTGTTTCATTTAATTTTCATTTTCATATAACGGTTAATAAATCCACCTCTAATGTTTAGGCAACAAAACAAACGGCAGACATAACTCTTCACTTTCCCGCCAAGAAGCCTCATTTCTATTATTATTAACTACACTCGGCGTCAAAAAAATCGCACCTCTTAGAAAATCACTTTCAAATGTCATTTACTCTTGATATGCACATGCAGTCGCATTAATTATGATTTTATTTACAAGGTTACTTAATTAACTTAATAAAAAACATTACTTTTCATTATCAAATAAAACCTAATGCAACAAATAAAGTGTCACAAAAATTCGATGCAAATTTTGCTACCCGTGAGAGTTGCTAGTTGCGCTTCCTTTGTGGGTATAAAACGGTCAACACGGGTTCAATGTAGGTCATTCGCTATTCAACCGTTGAAGAGGACACACGCACAGATTTTGATGGATACCACAGCTGATAAAGCCGCTCAAGTGGTTGCACTACTGCAATCAGGGGTGCGGCAGTGTGATGTCGCCCGGCAACTGAACCTGAGCCGTTATTCCGTTCGAAGAGTGTACCAGCGCTTCATAGAGACCGGTGGCTATATCCGCAGACACGGTTCGGGTAGACGTCGCTGCACTTCGGAAAGAGACGACCGGTTCGTTGTGTCGAACTCTTTGAGAAATCGTTTCTCCAACGCTGTTGAGTTGCAACAGCAGCTCCAGGCAGTTCGCAGACGCACCGTAAGCGTATCTACGGTTAGAAGAAGATTGAAGGAGAAGAAGATAGCGGCCCACAGAGCTGCTACGGGTCCAAAATTGACTGCAGCGCATCGGCGAGCCCGCTTGCAGTTTGCTCGTGACCACGTCGATTGGACCCTTGAGCAGTGGAGAGCTGTTCTCTTCTCAGACGAGACGCGAGTGTGTCTTTTCTGCAACGACCGACGGAGAAGAGTATACCGGAGGCAGGGTGAACGTTTCGCCCAAGCCTGCATCCAGGAGACGGTGGAATATGGTGGCGGATCCTGCATGTTCTGGGGCGGTATGTCTGCTGCCGGCAAAACCGACCTTGTCTGCGTCTCCCGGACTGGAGGTGCTCGCGGACAAGGGTCGCTGACTGCTCGCCGCTATGTCACTGAGGTCCTGGAAGTGCATGTGGTCCCCTTTGCCGAATCTTTTGGCGAGGGGTTCACATTAATGCACGACAACGCTCGCGCTCACACTGCAGGCATCGTGAGCGACTTCTTGCAGAGGTCCCAAATCTCTGTGATGCAGTGGCCAGCGCGAAGTCCGGATCTGAATCCTATAGAGCACCTCTGGGACCATCTTAAACGTAAGGTTCGATCTCGGGATCCAGCTCCTTCGACTCTACAGGAGCTCCAAGACGCGGTGATTGAAGAATGGGGGCTTATCCCTCAAGAAGAGCTCCTGAAGTTGGTGAGGTCCATGAGGGACCGTATGGAAGCCGTGATCAGGGCAAGGGGGGGTAACACTAGATTTTAAGTTAATTTTAAGACACTTTTTGTACATTTTTCTTTGTAAATTATCTGCTGTTAATTAGGACTTAATTAAGGATTTTTATTATTTTATTAATTTTAATGTTGTTTGTATAATTATAATTAAACAGAAAGTTAAATTTAATTGTTTTTTGATACTCCTTTTTGTTACCTTTCTAATGATACCCAACACTATCCTCTACATAAGGTTTAAGAATTTTTAAAGATGATTTTTAAAAGGTGCGATTTTTTTGACGCCGAGTGTATTATGTAGACTTCTTGGTGGGAAAGTAAAGAGACATGTCTGCGGTTTTGTTTTATTTTCTAAACCGAGTGTTGATATAAGACTGATTTATTATTTAATAAATTCTGGTTATATACGAGTACATTAAGTACACAACATATATTATATAGGTATATAGTCTTAACTTAATACTTCTACTTACTAGAAATGTCAAATATTAATGTGAATTAGTAGAATTAGTAAAGCCCCACATCTTTACTGATACTGATGGGTTGGGGGGTATATCATTTCTCACTTCTCATTTCTATTTTCATTCATCATCATCATACTGAAAAGAAATATTGTATTTATGTATTAATTGTAAGAAACATTACTTTGACACTGGCTAAATGTGCTAATCGCACGAAGCCATCAACTAAAAGAAATAAAAAAAAACTATTATGTATTTTTCTTTGTGTTATAACTTATAACAGATGTTATCTATTATTATTTATTAAACAATATAAATATTTTATAATATCTCCTTAACTTAGACATTATGTTACTAAATGTGAAAACTGTGCTACGAAAGACATGTAAGGCCGTACTTAGGTCACAGTCGCTGCATGTCGCAGTCGTTAATAACCACCTTCCACACTGGGCCCGCGTGGTGGTAGGTATACGGCGCGTTCTCCATGTGGTGTCTCCATCCATAGGAAAGGCTCGTGCCCAACAGTAGATGATATAAAATTAGCTGGAGAGAGTCCAAAGTACCAGGCTGCCATAACCCACAAGGAGGTATACTTCGCGTGAGATCACTTTGGTTGAGCCCGTGAGGTGGTTGAAGTACCAGACTGTCATAAGTTAAAAGGAGTTCCGCCACGTTTCGCACTGGGTCCGAGTGGTGGTTTATGGCCCGTTCTCCCGGTGTTTCCATCCTTAAGCAAAGCTCGTGCCCCAGCAGTGGGAACATACCTACAATGAGCTAGTGACGATGTTCAAACCAAACCAAGCACAAAAACTATAGCTATTGATAATTGCTCATCACGCTTCTATATAATGCTTTCTGACCTTCAAAAAGTGTTATTTCCTTGTAAATTTGACGGTATATCACAAGAGATCGGATATCCTAACCGAAGCCGGATTTAAGTCTTTAAGACATACAAAAAAATATATGTAATGTTGATTCGCAAAAAATAATTACATTTTATTTTTTTTATGCAACAAATGGTTGTAAAGGTCAATCTTATGAAGATAACATACAAACTTCATTGTAAATTCATTTAATATTGTGAAGGTCGTTTTTTTTAAATGTATTTTACGGGTAAGCACAGTGCCTTGATCTCACCTGATGTTTAGTGATGATAAGGCCAATGATGGAAGCGCACTTCACCCGCGATCCTCAACTAGTGAGGCGCTGCGGCTATCTTATCGAGATATTCGGATATTCGGATTCGGGATATGCGGTTATATTATAGAGATAAGATAGCCGTAGTGCCTCACTAGTTAAGGATCTCGGGTAAAGTGCGCTTACAAACTTTACTTATTATTTTCAAGTGCTAATTGCTGCACTGAAGTTAAATTAAATATTCATAAAATTTATAAAATACAGTGAAAAAATTAAACGCCCACCCGACCCAGCCAGGAATCGAACTTGGGTCTTCCGCAATCCGGGCGGCTGCACTGACCGCTATGCTACCGGGAAGGCTGACGTAAGCGCTGAATCTTGTCGCTGCTTTTTAATTTTTTAAGTGCTAATAGCTGCACAGGGCTGGGTCGGGTGGGCGTTTAATTTTTTCACTGTATTTTATAAATTTTATAAATATTTAATGCTATAAACATTGATGTTATGACGGCAAATTTAGATAAGATGGTGGTAGTTAGCCAGGCGGACAAACAAGCCTTACCACCAACCAAACCGAGTACACAAACATGTACCCCCATTCGAACTTCGGACCTCTGGGTCTAAACCGGCGGTCTTAACCACTAGACCACAGAGGTGGTTATCATTCTTTCTTTCTTTTAGTTGATGGCTTCGTGCGATTAGCACATTTAGCCAGTGTCAAAGTAATTTTTCTTACAAGTCATACATAAATATACAATATATCCTTCCAGTCAGTATGATGATGAATGATAATAGAAATGAGAAGTGAGAAATGATATACCCCCCAACCCCTCGAGTATCTCAGTAAAGATATGGGGCTTTACTAATTCCTCGGGCGGACTTCTTGAGAAAATTTGAAAAGTAAAGTTGCACTGTTTTGTTTCATTTGCCAACACTTATGCACACTCACGAACACTTAACGGTTAATAATCCACCATTATTTCACATTAATATTCGACATAACACAAATTTTTGAAAATAAAACAAAACCGCAGATATGACTCTTCACTTTCCCGCCAAGAAGTCCAGGTGGTTATTATAAATTACATAACTATCTAGGTTTTTTTTTAATATCTTGCATTCAATCAGTAGCATTGGCAGTCGTTAACAACCGCTGCACCGCACTTGGCCCGCAAGGTGGTGTACGGCCCGTTCTCCCTGTGGTGTAAACATCCATAGGGAAGGCTCGTGTCCCAGCAGTGGGGACATAAAATGAGCTAATTATGTGATGATGATGATGATAAAATTAAATAACTTCATTTTGGTATATCTTCTATCTGTCGTCTGTAATAATTATGCCTTAAATAATAAATAAATCTATATAAATAAAAATTAATATTGCTAAGCGCAAAACCCGAGAACGGCTGAACGGATTTGGATGAAACTTTGCACATAGACAGACCATGACCCGGACTAGGATATAGGATACTTTTTATCCCGGGTCCCTGTGGGACAGTGTAGTCTTTGCGAACGAAGTCGCGGGCGACAACTAGTAAATAATAAAAATGTTTTCTCAGAAAAAAATGTCTGACAAAAACCATCTTACAGGGATAACACAGTCCATTCGGAAAAGTATTATCGTGATTTTAGTGATAGAGGAAAACGATCAAACGAATTATTTGTCGTCACGGCTCGGTAAGTTCCGACGGTTTCATTAAAAAAAAAATAAGATGTCTGTCTACTTTTTCCTGTACCTGTAACTATTGGTATAGCAACCAGAAGCGACCGCTTCCTGGTAAACACCAGGACACAACGCTAAGCGGAAACCATTTTGGTATATGCCTAAATTATGTCCCTATGTACGATTATTTATGTACAATTTTACGCAAACTTTGTTGCGAACAAATGACAGTTTGAAAAAAGTCAAAGTGTTGAAAAAATTCAAATAACGGGATTTGACACCCATGACATGCTGGGTCAGGTGCACTACCAACTATGCTATCGTGGCTCAATCTAACTCGCCGAAATTTGTCAACACTATCTACTCTTACCCCCTAAGCCAAAGCCCTCATTGTCGACACTACACCATTAACATCCGATCATAATATTTTTAAGTTAATAATTTTCAAGATGTTCCTGTGTTTTAAATTTTAATTTAACAAGTAAAGATTTTTTTCTATTCGTTACTAGATACTATACTTTCGGGTTTTTTTTATATAATCAGCGCGGCAAATGACTCCACTCCACCTGATGTTAGTGGAAATGGAGTCCAGACTCGAAGACAACTGGTGCAGTAATTTAAATTTCTAACCTATCACGTGACCTACAGCAAAAATGTGAAAATCGTTATTCTTTAATATTGATTTCTTTTTTTTACTTCGGAATTTATACACAATTTTAGCATTAAAAATACTTCATTGCGTCGAATAAAAAAAAATGCCTAGGTATAAGTAAATATGCATAGTAAAAGTAAACAATACATTTATGGATATTTATAGATATGCTGTATGGCTTTACTGAGTTATGCGTTATAAAAGTATGTCAAACAAAATTATGAATATGGTCATTTATGCATAATTAAAATCTGCTTTTCAAAGTATGCTTTTTAAAAATATGGCAAATGAAAATATATATTTATATGACGACATCCGTAGCCGAGTGGCTTGCACGCCGGACTTTGGGCGGCGCTAACTCTGAGGTCCCGGGTTCGATTCCCGGTCGGGTCAATGTCGAAGAAAACGAACTTTTCGATATTGTGTCGGGTGTAGGTGGTTGTGGTACCGTCGTTGTTTCTGATTTCCATGAAACGAGTGCTTTAGCTACTTTATCTTGGGATCAGAACAATGTATGTGATGTTGTCTAATATATTATTTATTTATTTATTTATTTATTTATTTATGATTATGGCTTTTATTAATATGTCTTTCAACAAATCTGCGTTATTATGTTTATGCGTAATTATAACTGTGCTAAAAACTATTACGCTTTTTAATTTGTATATATTTTAAGTTTAGTTTGTTCCTTAAGGAACCGGCTAAGGTCATAGACCATGCTGCCATGTCATTCGTTTCTTAATTTCATTGTAATACATAAATAAACAATATTGATGATGATGAATGATAATAGAAATGGGAAGTGAGAAATGATATTACCCCCCAACCCCTCGAGTATCTCAGTAAAGATGTGGGGCTTTACTAAGTCCTCACGCAGACTTCTTGTGAGAATTTGAAAAGTAACATTTCACTGTTTTGTTTCATTTGCCAACACTCATGCACACTCACGAACACTTAACGGTTAATAATCACATTAATATTCGACATAACACAAATTTTAGACAATAAAACAAAACCGCAGACATGACTCTTCACTTTCCCGCCAAGAAGCCCCTTTTTAATTTGTATGCCATATGATGTATGTCAATTGAAATTATGACAATAAACATTATGCGTTTCAAATTGTCACCAAAATAATTGCATAAGTACTTTTTGTTCTTTAGTTAAGAAAACCGATGAAATTAGAAACGTCAAAAGTTACCCTAACACCCGTACTTAGAAACGAATAAAAGCTTTTACTTAAGCAAAAGTAATTGCTTAAGTAACAACCACTTAGCATCAGGTGGTGTGGAGTCATTTGCCGTGCTATGTAAAAAAAAAAACTTTTTTCGTATTCTTTTGTTAAGAAAACCGATGAAGTTAGAAACGTCAAAAGTTAGAATTCTCAGCCTAGCAATAGTCACCAATATCTTAACTCATTAAGCAATCTACATTTCTCTAACACCCGTGTTTCTGAACAAGACATTAGTTACTCGCTACTTATTTATTTATTTCTATAGGTACACAACAGATTACAATCAATGCATGAGTACAGTAACATATTTGGTTAACCTTACTAGCTAGACGGCAATCCAAAAGGAGTGTACGCAGCATGACATTTTGGGTATAATTTGAAACGCAACAATGCTGGTCCTAAATGAAGTTATAGTTGAAACGATAATAATAATAATAATAATAATTCAAAAAAGGTTAAACAATGTAAGGACATTAACACTTACAATAGTAAACGGAGTAAGGTGGGCAATTACTTGGTTAAGTCATTACTTGTTCTTAGAAATGTAACTTAGAAAATTTCATTAGATTTTTCAGTTAAATGCATTCATATTTACGTTTAGTGTAAACATGAAGTTCAAGCATTAGAAAACTCTTTTTAGGTGCACACATAATATGATCCTGAACCTAACGAGCGAGCCGTACAGTAGTCGCATATGATGTGTAAAATTATATTCTGAAAAAAAGGGGTCAGGTATTAACATCATTTTATAATTATAAAAAAAGCAGTAAATACTCATTAGAAGACATTTGACATATCAAAATGACCTTTGATAGTCAAATGACACAATATGTCACATATAATAATAATAGACTTCTTAGCGGGAAAGTGAAGAGTCATGTCTGCGGTTTGGTTTTATTTTCTAAAATTTGTGTTATGTCGAATATTAATGTGAAATAATGGTGGATTTTTTAACCGTTAAGTGTTCGTGAGTGTGCATGAGTGTTGGCAAATGAAACAAAACAGTGCAACGTTACTTTTCAAATTCTCACAAGTCTGCGTGAGGACTTAGTAAAGCCCCACATCTTTGCTGAGATACTCGAGGGGTTGGGGGGTAATATCATTTCTCACTTCCCATTTCTATTATCATTCATCATCATCATCAATATTGTTTATTTATGTATTACAATGAAATTAAGAAACTAATGACATGGCAGCATGGTCTATGACCTTAGCCGGTTCCTAAAGGAACGAACTACACTTTAAAAAAAAATAATAACAATATGTCATGTAATGTTCATAAAATCAATTTCAAATTTACAAAATGCGCGCTTCCCCGACTTCCTGTTACACTGTTACACATACTTCCGTCCCATTTCATGAAATCACTCCCACAAATTGCTTATAAAGAAAGTGAGCGGAAAGATGTAACATATCAAAAAGATACTTATCCCTGTATTAAGGCTGTAAAACAGTGTAAAATTTGCCTAGTCTATCACTATTGGTGTAACAACAGTACACTACGACCTTCGATCTAATAAACAAGTAACGTAATACGGACAGTCACTCCATCCGATGACTAGCCTTCGCAATAGTTGCTTAACTTTAGTAATCGCAGACTGGGCGCGTTCACCACTGCGCTTTCGTTCCCGATATCATACAAAAGCGTGAGAGCACCCTAGGTGATTTGTCTCGTAGGTATGTACTTTAAGCAGTTAAGATTTCCAAGTACACTATTATAAAGTTTATGTCAACTCCTAAGTACGAGAAAACTTTGTACATATCAAACAGTTGTAAAAACCCCACCTTAACTTACATCCCGCACACTCTGATTGAAAGAAGAACATAATTATAATGTCGCACCAGTTCCTAGAGATAAAACCGCCTTTGCGGATTGTCAGTTTTACCGATTTTTATCCATTAAAGACATCCGACTGTAAAGAAATCTTTTAAGATTTGGCTACGACATCTTGATTATGACGAAACTGAATCACTTCTACAAATCATCACTAATTAAACTCTTCACAAATTCACCTGTTTGACGAACAGATGAGAATTGAAATAATTTTTAGATTACGAGTAACTAATTTAAGTTAATATCATTAAAACGTTCATCCCATTTTTTGTATTTGTCACATAACAGGGAAATCGATGTCAGTGTAGTATGTTTCGGTGGCCGATACGCATACAACTAACAACCCGATGTCCTTGTTTAACACAGTAGAATTGGCAATGATTGCAATAGTTATATCAACGTTTCTGTGTCCATGTTGCACTTGAAAAAAATGACCACGTAAATAATAAATATTATATAAATAAATATTTAGACAACATCACATACATTGTTCTGATCCCAAGGTAAGTAGCTATAGCACTCGTTTCATGGAAATCAGAAACAACGACGGTACCACAACCACCCAGACCCGACACAATATCGAAAAGTTCGTTTGCGACATTGACCCGACCGGGAATCGAACCCGGGACCTCAGAGTTAGCGCCGCCCAAAGTCCGGCGTGCGAGCCACTCGGCTACGGAGGTCGTCGTAACTAAAAGTCGGATAGCACTGTCCGAGCGTCCGTGCGTCCGAATTTGCTCCGGAACACTGACGATCCGGATCCTCCTGACACGGAGATGTGTGAACAAGTTCGCAAAAATCGTATGTAACCGATTTTTTCTCCGTCCCTGGCATGTTCCGGCAGGGACAGGAACCCGGATATGTGTGGACAGTGCTTTAGTAGTTAAACAAGCATTGTTCACACGTTATGTAGGAGCGAGACTTCCTGGTACAGGCATCAGTATGATGTCTAAAAGGAGGTCTCAACCTTGGTCTATGTTATATGTGTATTTATGAAGGAAATAAAATCATTTTTCATTTTCATTTTCATCTCGTCACTGTATGTACCTTACCGTATCCGTTGACCTCAATTCAGACTCGAACTTGCGACCTCGTGGTTATGTCTAATCAACCGACACTACCGGTCATTGACTAGTTCCGGCCATTGCTAAAGATAGATGTAGAAAGGGTCTGCGATTGCTAAGGTTAAGCAACTTTCGCAAAGGCCGGTCATTTGATGGATGACCAAAAATTTTTAAGGCAAGTCAAGCCGTCGGTCCCGGCTGCATTAGCAACCAAACCGAGTACAACGTGTACCCCTCGTTCATCGGAATCGAACCCGGGACTGGTGGTCCGAACCGCTAGACCAAAGAGGCGGTTTACAAGCTAGTGAGACACAAAAAGAACTATAAAAACGGTAGACATCTTTTATTTAATAAGTCGGGCGTCCAATAGTCGTAACAATTGTTGCATGAAGGCTGTCTACAAATTAACTTAACTATGATTTATGAACGGTGAAGGAAGTAGATAATGGCACGACACGCTTATAGGAAATGGTTTTTTTTTAATAGCGTTTACGTTTGACCGAATCTGCAAACACGTTGCGAGTTTCGTTCTCAATACGATGACGTTAACGGGAATAGGGAACGTTTTTGTTTTGTTTATATAATTTAAACACAAATTTTGAAAAAATGTTGAAAAAAAATTTCCGGACATCCGGTATGTCAGAAGGGTTCAAAACCATGCTCGTGGAAATTTTTTCAACATTTGTGTTTTTGTAATTTGTTATGCAACAAAATTTGCGTTAAAATTATATAAAACAAAACAAAAACATTTTATAAATAGCTTGCCCACTTCTTAACTGATCTTTAGTATTTGTAAAAATATTATGATCGGATGTTAATGACGGTAGTTGTTGTTGATGGTTGTGTGCTAATATTCAATTAAAGTCGCATAACTTGTCTGTTTTGGTTCCCAGCCCTACATCGGCCTCTCCTCAAACAATACATAATCCTAATGTAACTAAATTAGTGAGAAAAACAGTTATGTACTCAGATAAACTTGGTCAGGGCTTAGGGTTGCTTATGAATGCAAATCTTAACCATCCAATGACGAATATTTGTACTCCAGGTCAATCATTTAATGCTATAGTAAATAACATATCACAGGATTCACTGAATAGTTCCACTAATGTCATTGTATTGTGTGGTGACAGCTCACATACTAGGAAACGTGACATTATAAATAATTTTAATATTTTGATTAAACTGCAATCAGATACGAATTGCAGGTTAATCGTTAGCGCTTTTCCCTATTGTACAAATTTAACCTGGGAACAAAACAAGCGCATTTATGACTTAAATTTATTATTGTTTTAATTTGACTTGTCGTCATAGTGACACTATTTTATATTTCGATATTAATGAATTTATTAATAACTTTAGTTTGATGTCAGATACGATGTATCTTTCTAAGAAATGTAGGACACAGATAGCTAATTTGTTAGCTGTTAATCTACATGATACAGTTATAGGTGGTATAACTAAGTCTTTTCATAATAATAACTTAATCATTAGTAGTTCTACTAATGCAACTTTTACAACTAGTAATAAGGTTACAACCTCAGGTTTAAACTGAGGTCTAAGAGAAAGGCCAAGCCCACATCCATTACTATTATACATCAAAATATTCAGGGTTTGGCTGGCAAGGACTTAGAATTAGAATTATTAGCAAAAAGTCAGGTAATTCATGTATTTTGTATAACTGAGCATTGGTTAAGAAGTCATGATACATCATTCCATGTAAATAATTTCCAATTTTCAAGCGCGTACGTGCGAAGCTCAGCTATTCACGGCGGTTCTCTAATATTAGTAAGAAGCAATATTAAATACAAAAATCGCAACGACATTGTAGACCTATCAGTGGAGCGTAACATTGAACTATCGTGTGTGGAGTTCAATAGTTTTGTAATAGTGTGTGTATACCGACCCCCATCGGCCAATTTTAATATTTTTGAATCAGTAATGGAAGATGTACTTAGAAAATTAAAATTAACAAATAAATTAAAATTTGTTTTAGTATGTGGAGATTTTAATATAAATATTTTAGAAAACACTTCAACGAGTGTTCGTCTTCTTGCCTTATTTAAATGTTTTAATCTTTCAAATCTATTTCTCGAACCCACTAGAATAACTACACATTCGGCCACTTGTCTAGATAATATTTTTACAGACTATGACCCTGTTTCTAAGTCACTCATTAGTAATCTTACGTCTGACCATTGCGGTTTGAAGGTGACCTATGATTTTGATATTAGGGATGAACCAAAAATAGTGAACTGTAAACCAGTTACAAAAGAGCGAATGGAGTGTTTCAAAAATAGTATAGCTTGTAAAATTGATGCATTACCCTTTGTACAAGATGATCCAGATGTACTTTATAGTAATCTTTTTAATTTAATTAAGACCGAATACAACCATGTGTTTACACCAAAAACAATAAAAATTACTCATAAACTTGAGTTCTGTGACTGGGCCACGACTGGTATATATAAGAGTAGAAATAAATTATATGATTTATATAGTTTAAAACAATATAACCAAAATGTTAATTTTACGAAATATGTAAAGAACTATTCGAAAATGTTTAAAAAAGTGTGCACAGTAGCAAAATCTAATTACCTTAAAGAAAAAATTAAAAAGTCTAACAATAAAATTAAAGCCACTTGGGACATTATAAACCGTGAAACAGGTAAATTTAAACCACGGGATAATACTTTCACTTTAAAAGTAAACGACAACTTAGTCAATTCAGATTCACAAATTGCTAATATTTTTGATGATTTTTTTGTAAATATACCTGTAATAACAACGTCAAATTTAGATTCATCACCAGAAGCTGCACAAACTTTACTCCAAAAATATGTACTAAAATGTAATCTTTCCTTTCAATTTAAATACATTGATTCAATGAATATTATTAAAACATTTAATTCACTTAAAATGAAAAACACGAGTGATTTGTGGGGTATATCTATTAAAGTAATTAAGAATATTATTCATTGCTTCTTACATTCTTGCTGAAATTTTTAATAACTGTGTCGATAAAGGAATCTTTCCTGATCTTATGAAGTTTAGTAAAGTTATACCTTTATTCAAATCAGGGAACAAAGAAGATCCCAGTAACTATCGGCCCATTTCAATATTACCAGCGCTAAGTAAAATTTATGAAAAAATCATACTCGAACAGTTGATGTCATATTTTAACACAAACAACCTTTTACATAGTAAGCAATATGGCTTTACTAAGGGTCGTTCTACTACTGATGCAGGTGTTGCTCTAATAAAACATATATTTGATGCCTGGGAGAAGTCTCAAAACGCTCTTGGTATTTTTTGCGACTTGTCCAAGGCTTTCGATTGCGTTGAACACCGGACTCTGGTGATGAAGCTTCATTATTACGGTCTCAAAGATTTTGCACTAAATTTAATACAGTCATATCTCAGCTTTAGAACACAAACTGTCGATATAAATGGTACTAAATCATCTGGTTCACATGTAAAAATGGGAGTTCCACAAGGGTCGATTCTTGGTCCTTTCCTTTTCTTGATTTATATTAATGACTTGCCATTCTTTGTAGAGAACTTTTGTGAAATTGTATTATTTGCAGATGATACTTCACTCATTTTTAATGTAACTAGGTGTAGGACTAATTATGAAAATGTAAATAAAGCTCTTTCAGAGGTACTCCGTTGGTTTACTTTAATAATTTACAGCTTAACGCTAAGAAAACAAAATGTATTAAATTTATATTACCAAATGTCAAATATGAACCAACGGATATTAGAATAAACGGTGATCAATTAGATTTGGTAGATTCTACAGTCTTTTTAGGCATAACCCTTGACTCAAAGCTTCAATGGAATCCTCATATATATCGAAATTGGCCGGTAAACTCAGCTCTGCTGCTTATGCCATTAGAAAAATTAGGCAGTTAACAGACGTTGAAACTGCTAGAATGGTCTATTTTAGTTATTTTTACAGTGTCATGTCGTATGGCGTCCTACTGTGGGGAACAGCGGCTGATATTGAAACTATATTCATTTTACAGAAACGAGCAATAAGAACAATCTATAGACTCGGATCACGAACTTCCTTAAGAAATCTTTTTAAGGAGATTGGTGTCCTGACAGTTGCATCTCAATATATTTATAATTGTATAGTTTTTGTACGTTGCAATATCAACTCCTATACTAAACATGGTGACGTACACAATTTCAATACTAGGAATAAGACAAAACTTGTAATGCCACTGTTCAGGTTACAGAAGGTTCTTGGTTCTTTCTTGGGGCAAGGTATACACTATTACAATAAAATACCAAGTACTGTACTAGATTTACCTTTAGATAAGTTTAAAAAACATGTGAAATTTATATTACTTTTAAAAGGTTATTATACAGTCAAAGAATATTTTGATGATAAAACAGCTTGGTTATAATGAAAAACATATACTCTATTTGAATTAATATAATAAAATTAATTTATATAATTTTTATACTGATATGATAGCCTTTATCAGCAGTGTCCTACAGATAACAAACAGCGTTCCGTTAAATCGCTGATCATTATCAGCGATCATTATCAGCGCTGATCATTAAGTTTTTATTTAGAGTATCTTGAGTATGTCATGCTCTCTTTATTTGTCTCTGCGGTGGTGGCGTGTGCGTCGGGTCGTTACGTTCCCTAAAATATGGTTGAGCGAAGCGATGGCTGATTCATATGTCATACTCGTGAACGGGTGCTGCCTGTGGAGGCTGGTCTGCTCTTGCATACTTATCTTATTTTTAATATTATTTACTGTAGTTTGACTTGGTTTTTCTTAACCAATTTTTTTTTTTGAGTACTGTAGTGGTACTGTATGACATTGTGGAAATTGAAACTTTTACCTGATGTAAATTTGTTAACTTAGTTCTTTTTTTTTTTTAATTTTGTGATATTTTTGTTTTTTATTTACATGTTGTGGTTGTCTTCTATAATTTTGTGTTTATTTGTAATGGAAAGTGTCCTGCTATGATAGGGCATTTTCCAATATTTTTGACGCTGTAAGGGAGAAAAGAGCTGGACACTTGCTGAGTTTCTTGCCGGTTCTTCTCAGTACAAGATCTCCCGCCCAGAGTAGACTTACGAACCGATGGCATAGTGACATTCACAAGAGCTACTTGTAGCCTAAACTGAATAAATGATTTTGAATTTTTGACATTGAATTGGCGCCTTTGGCTGTCAAAATATAAAAAGTAAATAGTGTTGAATAATTTCGGCGGGCTGGTTAGAACCACGATAGCTCAATTGGAAGAGCACCTGACCCGGTATGTCAGAATGGTGTATGAAATCCTGCTCGTGGAAATTTTTTCAACATTTGTGTTTTTGGGAATAGGGAAGTTGACAACAACGATAAATTCCAGAATTTAAAACATTTTCTTTTTTAGAGAGGGTTTGAGGAGAGCCATAAACCACCACGCGGGCCCAGTGCGGATTGGTGGTTGTTATCGACTGCTAATGCAGCCGGGACCAACGGCTTTACGTGCCCTCCGAAGCACGGAGGAGCTCGAGATGATAAATATTTGGTCACCCATCCGATGACCGGCCTTTGCAAAAGTTGCTTAACCTCAGCACTCGCAGACCGGGCGCGTTGCCACTGCGCCATCGAGCTCCTCCACCAGATATAGTAGATAGAGTATATACTAAGTAATGTTCTTTTCTCTCCTTTCAGACGCGCCCTAGCCATCCCACCGAAGACAGAAGGTCCTTATCCCCACGACAGATGTCGTATGTACTCGGCTGATTATAAGGCTGCCCTAGCTGAAGGCAGGACCACGCCGGACGACGAATGGCCTATCGTGCCTTGCACCAACGGCTGGGAATACAACAGGAGCGATGTGCCTTACGATACTATAGCGTCGCAGGTATGACTAATGAATGCATATCAATGTTGTGTGCAGGGTTGCCAACCGTACTATAACGTTGCACGGTCAAATTACAATTTGAAAAATAACGTAAATCAAATCAGTACATTATAATAATAACAATAAAACAAAAATTAATTTTGAAATTTGAAAGAAGTCTAGGCTCAGGGTTTGCCAACGCGCTATGGAACGTATTAGGTGTCAAGCGAACGGATGGATTCCGAAAGACCGAGCTGCGCTCCCAAACTCAAATCACAGATGTAGCTCTGAAAGTAGCTCAGCTGAAATGGGATTGAGCTGGTCACGATCTGCCGCATTCCAGAAGTGCCATGGGCCAAGTTGGCAACATATTGGAAGCCAAACACAGCACGGAGGCGACGCGGTAGACCGAGGAGATGGCGGGACGAACTGGATGTATTTAACCAAAATTTGAATCAATTAGCTAAGGACTGCAATGGATGGAAGAAATGGAGGGAGGCCTTTGCCCAGCAGTGGGACAGTGAGGGCTAATAATAAATGAAATGAAATGAAATGATTATTTATTCACGCAAACCAAAGTACATTTTAGCTGGTGGTTAATATTATGATTTTGAACGTCTGTTTTGCCAAACGCAGGGCATGTGAATGTCGAATTACATAAAATTAAAATCAAATTAAAATTAAATTAAATTAATAGAATAATAATTGTGACAAGAGATAAAATAAGAATTAGATATAAAAGTGATAATTTTATGACATAATTGTTCATTTTATGAAAATTTTTGTATCGTAATATTCTTTAATTGTATAAAAACATTTATCTTTTCACCATATTCTTAACTTTTTTCTAAATATAGTTAAACTGAGCTATTTTACTGACTGTAACTTATTATAAATTTGTATACAGCTTGGATAACAATTCCTCTTATAATATTGTGTATGCATATTGGGCAACATTAGCTTACCATGGTGTCTCGCTAATCTGTAGGTATTTGAATTTTTAAATTTAAAGATATAAGGGTGCATCTTAACAAAGATACAGCACTCCAATATATACATAATAAAATAAATAAAAACATTTACCTACTTTCCATCACACTTACCGCGTTACCACGTTGAACAGCGATAGATAACCTTTGCACCAGGAATGACTCGGAGAGAGGGTCAAGAGTCTTTGCCCTCTCTCCGCCGTTTACGAGAGAGTGGTCTTGAAAGGGTAAGGGTAGGGAAAGGGGTGATAAAAGACAAGTACAAGAGCGCTGTTTATTTCAGAATATTTTTTTTTCCAACAGGCCCGAAGAAGGAGAAGACACAAAGAAAAGTAATAAGCAGTGGTCGGAGTAGGTATATTGAATTAAGGTCACTGACATCAAACGTATATGTTAATATGGATACTCCTCCGAGTTTCCGGATTATTATGATAAAAATACCGAAACATCGAAATTATTACATGAAACTAGTTAAAAATGTATCAATACTCTCAACGCTATGCTGCTAGTGGCGTAGATGACCAGAATTTAATAGTAAAAAATGACTGGTGTGTAAAAACCTTGTTGTAGTAAAAGTGTTGGAGTAAAAGCCTAAGCATGTATAAAATGATATAATAATAATATTCATTTCAACACACGACATCCGGCAAACAGGGTCTTTTGTCCTCTTATCTCTATGCTCAACGCATCTGACCAATTAGAATCAAGTATCCAGGATGACTCATTGACTGTTTGTTCGAAAACAATGCGCTCGCACCGACATCCAGACCAAGTGGCTCACTCACTTATTTCGGTTCGTGGAGTGCGCTTATTTTATGTGTTGTGAATATCTTGACTTGACCCTGGCTTGTTTACTGTCTTCTGAAATCTACTTAAAACGACGAATTTGGCTTATAACTACGGACATCGATTTATTACTCTTGGATTGGGCCCATTTGAAGTTGTTTTTGTACGGGTAAGTTTTAATTATTTTCACTATTTAAGAAGGTTTTAGAACTTGGAAACAGTTAAAAAAATCACTTTATAGCAATCATCACAGCGCATGAGAGTCCGGTACGCACACCGCAGGGCTATCACCGCTTCAGTTAAAAAAAACACTTTATATGAGACAGAATTTCATTATCGACTTTACAGTTGTGTATGTATATATTGTAAATTTAAATCATTGTTTTAGGTGAGATATAAATAAATATGGCAAAGGTCAAGGCTGAAACAGTGCAAAAGTGGTTATTGCACTATCCTGAGCTACTTTACGATAACGCTAGTGGCACTATATACTGTACAAAGTGTGAAAGTCATTTGAAAGCTGTGAATAGAGGCAACATTACCAATCACATTGAAGGCGCTGTAGATCAAGGAAAATTTAAGAGACCGCAAGAGGAATTTTACTTCGACCTCATTAAGTTCCTGATTCTATGCAATATTCCTTGGTCGCAAATGAAAAATCCAGCGTTCAAAGAGTTTTTTCAGAAATATATGTGCAGTACTTGTTGTTGCGTTTGTCCCAATCGTAAAGTGGTTGACGAATCACAGTTACGAAAAGTTTATTTGGAGAAGTTTTATAGGAATAAAATCAATTCGATTTATGAAACTAATAAAAATGAGAAACTATGGATATCGCTGGATGAGACAACAGACATTTTTGGTCGATACATAGTCAATTTCCTAATAAAACCATTGCATCCTAGTAATAGTGCAGGCCGGCCTTATTTGATTGCTTGTAAAATGCTAACAGCAGTAAATGGACAAACAATAACACAATTTGTACTGCAATGTCTAGAAAATTTATGGCAAAACACTTTTGAAGCGAAAGTTGACAATATTTTAATGCTTTGCACTGACAGTGTAGCGTACATGCTATCTGCAGGGCGAAATTTAAAACATTACTAACCTGAAATGAAGCATGTGACATGTTTGGCGCACGCTCTTTATCGTGTAAGTGAGCAGATAAGGTCAGAATACAACGATGTTGATATTCTTATATCAAATGTTAAAAAAGTATTTTTAAAGGCTCCTAGTAGGGTAAACATTTTAAAAGAAAAATATCCTGACTTACCGTTGCCTCCGCAACCAGTCATTACCAGATGGGGTACTTGGTTACAGGCAGCATCTTACTACGCTCAACATTTAGATAAAATAAAAGAAGTTTTATCCTGCTTGAGCAGTTCTGATGCTATAGCCATACGAAACGCAAAAAACATTTTGGAAAAACAAAATTTAGAAAATGATTTAAAATATATTGAAGAAAATTACTCTATTATACTACTAGCCCTAAAAGAGTTACAAAAACAAAATTTATCTCTAGCTGATTCACTTTTAGTATTTGATCAAGTAAGGGCTACGCTTAACGAGTGCAATAATGAGAATATAAAAAATAAAATAGAATCAGTTATGGAACGAAATCCAGATTTAGATACAATTAGAGAATACAGCGAGAGTATTGAAAAAAGCGTAGCAAATAATCAGAAACTTTATTTCAAATTCGCTCCATTGACATCTACAGATGTTGAACGATCATTTTCCACTTACAAATGGATCTTAGATGTTAAAAGAAATAGCTTAAAATTAGAAAATATTGAAAAAATTATAGTTATTTATTTTAATTGTATAGAGACAGAAAATCAAAATGTAGAACTTGTAACCGATGAGGATTAAAAATAATTATTTTTAATAAAACTGTAATAATGATTATTTGTATTAACAATAAACAATTTTGTTTGCTTACATATGGTTTTTTATTTTATTACTCTATTTACCAAATTTTTGGAAACTCCGGTACATTCCGGAAGAAATGCATGTCCATGTTATGATATCATGACGCAAGTATCTAAAATCAATATACCTACTCCGACCACTGGTAATAAGTAAGAATTAAATTTAAAAGTATGTTTTTTGTCTCCACAGCTGGATTGGGTGTGCGAGAAGGACAACCTACCGGCCACAGCTCAGGCCATCTTCTTCTGTGGAGCAATAGTCGGAGGGCTGGTCTTCGGCTGGATAGCTGACAAATACGGAAGGATTCCAGCGTTGATGGGTAAGAAAAATGAGCTATACACGTCTAACTCACTCAAATGTATGGAACAGATGTTTTTTTATTAGTTACCATTATGCGATCAGTGCTCGGCGGCGCAGTGGTTAACGCGTCTGGTCTGCGAGTGCTAAGGTTAAGCAACTTTCGCTAAGGCCGGTCATCGGATGGGTGACCAAAAATTCATCATCTCGAACTTCTCCGTGCTTCGTAAGGCACGTAAAGCCATTGGTCCCGACTGCAATAGCAGTCGTTAACAACCACCACACGGCTTTAGGACCCTTTACGTTCCAGGCCGCCCCCAAACAAGCCCGGTGAAGCTGAAAATGCCGTCTGAGGCAATCAGCAATCTCTCTCCAAAAAAAAAACATTCAAAAACGCGATCGCAATCACTGACACTTGTGAATTAGTATGAAGTTCTTAAATGGCTTTCAAATGTCACGGCTGGGGCACGAGTCTATCACATCTATGGATAGCTTGGGAGAACGGGGGACTTTTTGTCTAGTTTCAACCTCTATCACGATACCATACAAAGGTATTTACGCTTGTCATTTTGCATAGACGATTCCAAATAAATATCAAATTGACGATGTCGTTCATTCAACATCATTCAATCACTGACACTTGTGAATTAGTATGAAGTTCTTAAATGGCTTTCAAATGTCAAATTTATAGGTATTACAAATGGTATTAGAGTTAGACTATTAGCCCCCGGGTCATAAACCACCACCATCAAGCGTGCCCAGTGCGGTGCAGTGATGGTTAGCGACTTCTTATAACAAGTATAAAAAGCACGGAGACGCTCGAAATGATAAACTTTCGGCCAACCATCGGATGCAACTGGCCTTAACCAGCCCAGCATTCCCAGAACGAGCGCGTTTACCACTTATCACTACTGCTCCGTACCAGAATATTTTATTTCCTTCAATTTATTTCGCAGGCACCAACCTTATAGGCTTCGCTGCAGGCGTGGGCACCGCCTTCTGCGATAGTTTCTGGTCGTTCGCGCTGTGCCGGTTCTTCGTTGGACTAGCGTTTGACAACTGCTTCACCATGATGTATATTCTTGGTGAGTTTACTATCAGCAACTACTGGACAAAGGCCTTTGCTGCTTCCGTCCTCCTGCCACGATCCGCTTTCTACAGGTAGGTTGGTGGTAGGGCTTGTTTTAAGTGTGCCAGGCTAGCACCATCTTATCTAATATGTCGCCATAATATTGTTGTGTTCCGGCAGCTAGAGATAAGATTCAGCAAAATTTGTTGACGTCAAAACTAATAACTAAAATCGAAAAAACTAAAAAAAATATTAAAGACTTTTTAAATATTTTACGGGTAAGCACAGTGCCTTGATCTCACCTGATGTTAAGTGATGATAAGGCCAGCGGTGGAAGCGCACATCACCCGGGTTCCTCAATTACTGAGGCACTATCCTATCGCTACCTGCCGGAACACAACAATGCTGCAAACATTGATGTTATGGCGACATATTCAGATAGATCGTAATAGCTAACCAGGCGGAAAAACAAGTACTACCACCAGCTAGCTGGGAATCGAACCCGGGAGCTCTGAGTCTAAACCGGTGGCCTTAACCTCTAGACCACAGAGGCGGTAAAAACTAAACTACTGAATCTATATCACCAGTTCGGATTTTGGCAGAGCCTTCGGCTAAGAAGAGCTGGCATGAAACTTAGGAGACTTAGCCAGTGCCTCAATAGTTTACTCCCGGACCCAGAGACTCCGAGATAATAGTGCTTCCACCTTTGGTTTTCTTATCACTTAACATTAGGCAAGAAGAAGTACAAATGCTTACCCACCAGGAATAATAAAAAGAATATATGCCTCAGTTCGAGGATTTGTTAATGAATGGATGCAAATACACCTTTCAGATACAATTCTTATTTTAAGTTAAGTTTTTATAATAATTGTACCTTTTTCCTTCCAGTTCTGGAGTACGTGGGTCCAAAATGGCGTACCTTCGTGGCCAACATGTCCATAGCACTGTTCTTCACCGCTGCTGCGTCACTGCTGCCCTGGATAGCGTTGTGGGCCGACGATTGGAGGATATTCGCGCTGGGAACCAGTATGCCCTTTCTATTGGCTATTGCGACGCCCTGGGTGGTACCGGAGAGTGCTAGGTGTGTATATTAATCAGTGATCGGAATTAGACTATTATTACTGGTGTACCACAAGGAGGTATCCTGTCCCCGCTTCTTTTTTCCACTTTTATTAACTCCTTAACTCCTCTTATTCGCTGTTCTCACCATTTGTATGCGGACGACCTGCAATTGTATCGCGTAAAGTAAATAGCCTATAACCGTGCCACTGCTGGGCAAAGGCCTCCATGATTGAAATTAAGACATCACTACAATTGAAGGGTAATGATTTAATCGCCACAAAATGCGTGTTGGTGATCACAAAGCGCGGGCTATGCACTGAAAAATCCGTAACACACTTCGCCCGACCTGGGAATTGATACCAGGACCTTCGGTTATCGAGCCGAGCGCTTTGTCATTCGGCCACCGAGGCATTCTTGGTTCAATGAAGTTATAGGATATTTTTTTAAACAATTATTGGTTGTTAACTCAAGCGGACGAAGTAACAAGAGGGCCCCAAGTTTATAATAATCTAATAATATGTTCTCTCCTTTCAGATGGTTGGTATCCCAGGGTAAGATAGACAAAGCCCTCACGATCATGAAGAAGTTTGAGCGGATAAACAAGACCAAAATCCCGGAGAAAGTGCTTAGCGAGTTCACGGTCAGTAAACTTCATGTGGAAGAACTAACCAAAAAATTAAGTAATTTTAATTTTTATATTGTTGATCTGCTGAATGAGAATAGCCGCGGCATATTAGCTTTCTAGGCTGTCAACACAAGCCTGTTATAAATGTGTTAATAAAGAATAATAGGACAATTTATACCGAACAAAAATCTAACAGCATGCTTTAAATATAATTGAACTAAAATATACAATAAATCGAGGAGTTCGATTAGCACAGTGGTTGACGACCACCGTAGCCGAGTGGCTTGCACGCCGGACTTTGGGCGACGCTAACTCTAAGGTCCCGGGTTCGATTCCCGGTCGGGTCAGTGTCGGAAACGAGCTTTTCGATATTGTGTCGGGTCTGGGTGGTTGTGGTACCGTCGTTGTTTCTGATTTCCATGAAACGAGTGCTGTAGCTACTTACCTTGGGATCAGAACAATGTATGTGATGTTGTCTCATATATTATTTATTTATATACTTAATACAATTTACAAGACAAAAACGCGCCCGGTCTGCGAATGCTGAGGTTAAGCAACTTTCGCAAAGGCCGGTCATTGGATGGGTGACCAAAATTTTTTCAAATCCTCCGTGGTTTATAGCCCGTTCTCCCTATCCATCCATAGCGAAGGCTCGTGCCCCAGCAGTGGGGACATTTTTCATTCGAACAGGAGGCCAGTTCAGCATATGCCAGAAAGACTTTTATGTGCGAGGTCCATTGCTATCTGATCGCGTCAACAAATACAAGAATTAGTGATGGCGTTCCCTCTAGAAAACTTCCGAAGATGATTCGTTTCACACGGCTTGAGGACCCTTTACGTTCCTCGCCGCCCACAAACAAGCCCGGTGAAGCTGAAAATGCCGTCTGAGGCAATCAGCAATTCTCTCCAAAAAACAAAAATGGCAAAAATTTTTGCTTTACTCGTTTTCTGCCAGGCGCTGCTTTAATATCATACAAAATTTTGTTTCGTTAACGTGATCGAATGGCAAATGAAACTTGTACTAGGCACTCTGATAAGCTTCATATGACCATCATCGTCATCATCAGCCTATACACGTCCACTGCTGGACATAGGCCACTCCTTGTGCAAGCCACCGAGCACGATCCGCGACTACTCTCATCCAGCTCTTGCCAGCCACCTTGCGAAGCTTGTCGTTCCACCTAGTCTGAGGGCGTCCTACATTATGTGACCATGGGCCCAGTAAATTCGCGTAAAGTGATTAATTCGAATGTCTAATCTTCTTGCAGGAAGCCTCAATCAAGACCATTAAAGAATGCGAATCCGAATGCCGCTCCTACTCTGTCCTCGATCTCTTCAGGACTCCCCGACTGCGCAGGTAAAAGGACCCGATCCGATCCGAACCCTTCGGAGAATCAAGTAGGGCATGGGGACGCGCACTAGTGCGCGAAGTGCGCGTCCGCATTCAACCTTCTCGCCACTTACCATTTTGTGAGTCATGAAGTGAGAAGACGGCAAAGCGCTTCTTCGTCAAACCAAAACTTACCACATATCTCCATGTTGCAGGAACGCTATTCTCCTCATCGTCATCTGGATGGCCATCTCCTTAGTCTTCGACGGACACGTGAGGAACGTGGGCTCCCTCGGTCTGGACATATTCCTGACATTCACAATTGCTTCGGCCACTGAGCTGCCAGCTGACACCTTCTTGACTGCTGTATTGGACAGGTAAAGGACTTTTGTGAAATCACTAGGCGGTATTAATGTCACTAACACTCTCTTTATATCGGCTAGCTTTAACCATGATTAGCTAGCATGCAGTTTCGTGGGAGAGTCCAGTAGGTGAGGTATTCGTCTAGTGGGTATGTCGCCTTTAACTCCACAAGCGACCGAACATCCCAAATACTAGGACATACCTAGATGCATTTGCACACGTCATCATTTAAACGAAATTGTAAGACAGTTGAACAATATTTTGTTCAGGATTTTCCCCCCTGCTTTGGAAGGCAGGGAGAAAACGAAGAAAAACATTTATTATTTATTAGAAAACACACACATACATGGTACACAATTAAAATAATGCAATCAATACATAAAATAAAAAGAAAATGAAGAGAGAGTGAAGCTAATGGGCCTGTCTCAACATAAGCTTCTACTTCTGAAAAGAAACAACTGACTCATTGACTTGTACTATTTTAGATGGGGCAGGAGGTGGCTGGCGTGTGGGTCCATGGTCATCAGTGGAGTATTCAGCCTTCTGGCGACCGCTGTGCCCGTTGGTACGTATTATTTATTGCAAACACACGAGATAAGAACAACTGTTAATTGACATAAGAATATGAAAAGACGAAGTAACCAAGTACTATTTGAAAAGTGATTGTGGTTATATAAAATTTTAAAGACAAAATGTTGAAAAAATTCCACTAGCGGTATCCGAACCCGCACCCCATGACATACCGCGTCAGGTGCGCTACTGACTATACTATCGTGGCTCTGTTCAACCCGTCGAAATTAATCAACACTATCTACTCTTGCATTGTAAACCAAATGAGCCTTATTCGATGTCGACAACTATGTCATCAATATCAAAATTTCGTATTTTTACAGATATTAAAGATCAGTTAAGAATTAGGCAAGCTACATTTATATATATTTTTGATTATAATTAGCAAAATTTACAATTATAAGAAGTAACAAAGCTTACTATTACTTGAGGAGTGACTTTTTATATCGGATTATTTCGGGTTTTCAGATTTATTTATTTTTTTATGCCAATCGGTACTTTGTGTGTCATCTCTCATCATCTCAGCCAAAAAGACGTCCACTGCTGGACAAAGACCTCAAGACAAGACAAGGATAAAATCGTTTTGAGGGGAATTTGCCATAATCGCCACGCTTGGCAGGCGGGTTGGCGATCGCAGTAAGGTGAGAATAATCACAGAGAGACGCTGCTGCCCATCCTCTGCAATGGTCCCATAGTCGCCTTCTACGACACCCACGGGAAGAGATGGGGAATTCGGAATGGCAGTTATAACGAAGCAGGAGTTACATGTGACAGATGAAGCAGCTGAGCGGCATTGTGACCGTAATGAAGAGATATTGTTTTCTAATATTGTTTCATTTCAACGTAATGAAGAGGATGTAGGAGAATTCCGTGTTTGATTATTAAGGACGTAGGAGAAATAGGTTATAACTACGTTATTATGATTAAGTTTTATTTTGATTTAGCTAATTAAACAGTAAGTATTTGGTTGATTACAATTGAGCTATCGTGGTTCTAACCTGTAGCACCTTGCCCGGTATGTCAGAAGGGTGCAGGTTCAAATTCTGCTCGTGGAAATTTTTTCAACATTTGTTTTTTGTAATTTGTTTCGCAACAAAATTTGCGTTAAAATTATATAAACAAAACAAAAACATTTTATTTGGTTGGTGTTACTCGGCTATTTTCAGATTTGAGTAAAAGTGTTAGAACGCAATATGTTTTTTTGCTGGAACATTCATAACTATCATTTTCGAAAAGGCTTATTTCTAGGAGTGCCGAAACAAAATGGCTTATTACTAACAAGCGCCGAAACAAAACGTCTCATTTCTTAAAGTTTGTAACAAAATGGCTTATTTCTTTAAATCCTACGATGATAACTCGTAATAACGAGGATTAAAAAAAACTGCGAAACTATTTACTAACCTACCTAGATTATGTACACAGGCCTGCACATCAAACTACCACAAACTGTCAAATTTCGTCAATAGACTTTGAACTTTAGTACAAAGCAATATGGTTGAAAATGTTTTGAGGAAATTTGACAGTTTTGGATAGGTTGATGTGCAGACGTCTGTACATAAAAGTAATATAATTAAAGTTTTTATATATGATAAGTTCTCCTATTTTGTTTGTTACTGAAAAAAAATATCATACTGAAATAAGCCGTTTTGATATGTCACTCCTCACTAAGTAAGATGATAGCGAATTAATTTTTATAAAAAAAACTACTCAGCAATATACCAGCTCTCATAAATGTAGCCTAAATATTGTCCTAATCTCCCCAGGTGGTCCATCAGCTTCTCTCGCCATCCTCGGCCGTTTCGCTGTCAACATCTCCTACAACATCGGGCTGCAATATGCCGCCGAGCTGCTCCCCACAGTGGTGCGGGCTCAAGGAGTCGCCCTCATCCACATCATGGGCTACGTCGCGTCTATACTCGCACCATTCGTAGTATATCTGGTAAGTTCAAGAAATTAGGTTACCGATACTAGGCAAAGTAGCAGAGGGCAAGGTGTCCCTCGTAGAACTGATAGCCTCTGGGGTAAAACAGTTCTTGAGCTTAGATAGATAGTGTTCATACAAACGCATCGTCTGAAGTGACGCAAAAAGCAGATTAATGAAGGCGTGTGTATTACGTGCTTACGGTCGCCGACACGCACACAAACAAAATTTTAATGTTGTACAGTGTGTACAGTGAAGAAGCAATTTCCCCAAAAGTGGGGAAATGTGATATTTAAATAATAGTATATATAAAGAGTAGTATAGTTTAATAGTTCATGATAATGTCGTTATGCGTTAAAAGATAAGTAAGAAAGTAAATGTCTTACATCTTATATACTTTTTTGTTTAATACGTGAATGTTTATATGACATTAATTAATATTAATCAAAAGGACATCGAAATCAAAAATTTACCTTTTCTCTTTAATAAAATTTGTAATAAAAATCAGGAGTGGTGGTAGCTTAGTAATCGGAGTCTCGCGCCTTATATCCGTCGTTGGAAGTTTGAATCCACGGACGGAACGAACCGCTAGGAGGATGATTTGTAATAAAACTCATAATATGTCATGACGAGGTGCTTTTTTTATTATATTATTTATACACGCAATAAAAACACTTTGCGTCTTACAAATAAACAAAGAATAAGCTTCGAATAGTTATTTCGTATTTTGTCTCCTTTACTCTAATTTGAAATGACGTTCACATGACAGAAACAAAACACGGAAGAACTATTCGGACCTTATTCTTTGCTTATTTATAAGGCATTTTAGGTATGACTAATAAATGAAAATAAATTTAATAAGGCATTACTATTTTGCCATCTAAAATTGTAAATGCGGACGTTGGAATTGCTATAAAATACTACAATACTAAAAAGAAAAATTCATTGTTTTGTTGCTGTGTTAGCTATACAATAATTATTTATGGTGCACTGACGCGACGACAAGCCCACTTCAAACTCAAATATTTTTTGTCCATCCAAAGGTGGTCTGGAAGTGTATTTTTACGTAGTTTTTTGTCAATTTTTTTTATTTTTGGTGTACAATAAATATTTATATACCAA
Organism: Eudonia truncicolella; assembly: GCA_949315975.1. Lineage (NCBI taxonomy): Eukaryota > Metazoa > Arthropoda > Insecta > Lepidoptera > Crambidae > Eudonia > Eudonia truncicolella. Next base: position 2,173,414 of record OX438853.1, on the reverse strand, counting down.
TATTTTTAGATAAGATGGTGGTAGCTAGCCAGGCGGACAAACAAGCCCTACCACTAACCAAACCGAGTACAAAAACATATACCCCCCGCTGGGAATAACCCAGGATCTCTGGGTCTTAGCCGGTGGTCTTAACCAGCTTAACTAGACCACAGAGGCGGTTAAATATATAATAATAGATGAAGGAATAGATGAATATATTATATGTATAGTTTAAAATGACTTTTGATTTAAAACAATCATGTCATCTCCAGGCTAACTTCTCGCAAGACTTGCCACTCCTCATTCTTGGAGTGCTTGGCATCATAGGAGGACTCCTCTGCCTGTTCCTGCCAGAAACTATGGACACAGAAATGCCTCAGACCCTACAGGACGGAGAGAATTTTGGAAAGAATCAGAGGTTCTGGGACATCCCTTGCTTCCCTAGGTATGTTAAAATGATTTTTAAAGATTCAAAATGACATTCATGAATGAAAGTGAAAAGTCATGTCTGCGGTTTTGTTTTATTTTCTATAATTTATGATAAGTCGAATATTAATGTGAAATAATGGTTCGTGAGTGTGCATGAGTTCAAATTCTCTCAAGATGTCTGCATGAGAACTTAGTAAAGCCCCACATCTTTACTGAGATACTCGAGGGGTTGGGATATCATTTCTCACTTCCCATTTCTATCCTACTAATATTATAAACGCGAAAGTTTGTAAGTATGTATGGATGTTTGTTACTCTTTCACGTAAAAACTACTGAATGGATTTTAATGAAACTTTCCTCATATTACAGACCATGACCCAGACCAGCATATAGGATACTTTGTTTTACTTTTTTTATTTTTACTGTAGTCTTCGCTAACGAAGTCGCGGGCAACAACTAGTTAAGAGTATAATTCATCATCATCTTAAAGGAAGGAAATATTGTTTATATAATTTTACTTACTTGTAATTATTTACTTGTAAGAAAAAATACTTTTTCATTAGCGAAATGCTTGTGCAATCCATAAAAAAAAGATTTAAAATAAAAGAAGATGTTTTGATTTGCCGTCATCTAGCATAAAAATAGTAGCAACGTAGACCATTCTAAAATTTATAGTAAAAGTGAAGAAAGTTTTGAAACTACTTTTAGAACTTTTTAAATACGTTGAATATAATTTGGCAACAGTCTAGCAGATGAAGAAAGTATATTTTTAATTTAGTTACTGAACTAGTAGAATTGGTTAGATCTTAAAAGTATACATGAATCTACAGATTTTCGTTAAGCAATGATGACGCTTGATTTTAAAGCTTAGCGCGTACACTACCTAAAAATAACTTTTTAATAATTTCATACTTCTGTATACAGAAAATCACCGAAAGACACAGAGAACCCTGGTCACTACAGGCGACGCATATCAGTGGCGAGCAGTCAAGAAGACAGCTTCATCAGGTCCCTACCAACAGTTGGATCTCGAGCCTCCATCCGAGCTTCGATTCGAGCTTCTACAAGATCAAAGAAAATCAACAATGAAAACAGGAATAACGCCGTTTGAAGAAATACTTTCTTAATAAGGTATTTAGCGTCTTAAATTCTACTAAATGCCGCCTTTGTAATTGCAAAGACCTTGAGTCAGCGTTTCATGTTATGTAGTCAATAATCATTTTCGACTACTTTACGACTACCAAGGTGCTCTATAAGTGTGGCATACAGATCGGGACAAATATTCAAGGTGCATTTTAAAAGATACTTCTAGGTTAATAAACATTTTTAATGTAATGTAACATTTTGAATTAAGTGTATCGAGCTGTGATTTTATGATTTGATGTTGGCATACTAGATAGTGGATATATGTAAACAAATACAACAATATTGAAGTATATCAATGTTGTGGCATTTAAAATCCATATTTTCGAAGTTCTATGGATAGTCGTTTGGATACAGATAATGAAATGGGTTATTTATACAACCACTAAAGATTTAAGAGATTGTTTTGAACTGTGGCTTATTTAGACGATATTATTGTAGATGTAAAATCTAATATAATAAATTGAAATATGCATTTGATGGTGTTGAGATATTGTGATGGAAATTGACATGAGGTTTTGATAAAAATGTGTGTTCTAGTTGTGATTATTGTTTAAGCCAAAAGAAAGCTATTGTATAGCGTCCTATAGGGAGTTAAACAATGAATCTCTTTTTGGTGTGAAAGACATATTTAAATGGAGTTAATATAGTAAGTAAGCATGATTAAGGCAGTGATTATTATTAATATTAAGCTTTGTTGATGTCGATTGGCAACCAAAAGTGTGTATGCAAATTCGTGTGATATACTTAATATAATTTATTTTTTTAAGACCGTAATTATTTTTGTTTAAGGGTCCTTAAATCATTCCTCCGTAGCCGAGTGGCTTGCACGCCGGCCTTTAGGCGGCGCTAACTCCTGAGGTACCGGGGTCGGGTCAATGTCGAAAATGAATTTTTCGATATTGTGTCGGGTCTGGGTGGTTGTGGTACCGTGTTTCTGATTTCCATGAAACGAGTGCTTTAGCTACTTACCTTGGGATCAGAACAATGTATGTGATGTTGTCTCATATTTATATTTATTTATATTTTATATTCCTAAATCAAATGTCAGTAATGAACAGTACAAAATAACTATCAAAATTCAATCGAGAAATCGGTTATTATTCCACTTTACTAAGTATTTAAATAAAAATATTACTTGATATTTTAAAACTGTGTATATGATGATAGTTCCTAAAAAAAATAAAGCTCACTAAGTTATTATTACCGATTACCGAAAAAAATTAAACAAATTAGTAATTGCTCTTATTGATATCTCCTTGTTTTTAAATAATACGGTTACATATTTAGAGAAAATATGGTTATTTACATTGAAAGATTACTACTGTACTTTTATGTCTCTTCTCCATCTTTCTGAGTTTCGTTTATCATATATTTTTTTCTTATGACTTTTACTCAAAACATTTTTCATTATTATTCAATGTAAGTACAAATACTGACTAGACTGACTGAAGAGCAGTCTTCTATTTGTTCCAGCCCCCGATGCGTCAAATGACTCTTCTTTCTTTTTATCTGCTCCACCGCTTTCAGTGGTCAACAGTCCTATTCCAGCCATATCGTTGACACGTGTTGTTTTATTTTCTAATGGCAATTTTAGCATTTTACTAAGCTAAAAGCAACTCAATATCATCTTACCCAAAATCCTGTTTAGTCTCTTTCGCAATGTCCGTGGATTGGATATATTATATTAGGTTGATAAATTGTTGGTCATCCATTGGATGAATGACTAACAATTTATCATCTTGAGCTCCTCCGTGCTTCGGAAGGCACGTAAAGCCGTTGGTCCAGCTTCATTAGCAGTCATTAACAACCATCGCACCGCACTGGAACAGCGTGGTGTTTTTTTAGGCTGTTCTCCCTGTGTAGTTTCATACTTATGGAAAGCTCGTGCCTTAGCAGTTGGGTCATGAAATGAGCTGCAGATGATTATCATCTCTACCGCTATAAGTAGTCGACAGTCCTTTTCCAGCGATATTGTTGACACGTGTTGTTCCAATCGTGTTTCATTACTTTACGATGCGCGCGCAACTGCATTTAACATCATTGAACGGCTAGCATTCGTAATTGTCGCTATTCAATATGTTTTGTGACGTCAATGCGTTGACTGTTTCAGTTATTTGAGTGCATTACTTATACGAGTATCATTTATATAATTGTCAACATATACTTTTATAGCAGACTAGCACTTCACCCGCATCTTCGTCCGCGTGGATTCAGGTCTTTAAAAATAAACTTTTTATCATATTAAAATTTAGCTTATGTTACCCGAGATAACTGTATCATTCTATCAGTGAAAGAATTTTAGTAATTGGTTTCAGACATTACCCTGCTCAAACAAACCAACTCACAAAATTTACCTTTTCATTTATAATAGTATAGATATAGATACTTCGGGCCTAATGCCTTCCAAAATTAGAAATAGAGGCATGGCGAGTTTGGGCCATATTGCAAAAAAAAAAAAAAATTATAAAAATTATCTCTATAAAGAATTTCACAACTCTCTAACTCTGACATGACATAATTAATACGTCACATATAGTATATGTGTTATAACACATAAATTAATTAATATATTAATTAATGACAAGCTGAATTGTAAAAAATACTACTACAATAAATAATATATGTATTGGCAGTTTATTAAATGATCTGTTATTATTATAATAGATAATTATACTCTCTCCTTGTATATTCTTATTATTTTCCGTATCTGCCTTTAACACTACAGTGTACACCAATGTGGCATGCAATTGATCATTTGAAATTTAATTTTAAGCTAACCGTCCAAGACCTTTAATGTGTACTCAGTAAATATTAGCTCGAGTTGATTTACTAGATTGTAAAATTGTAAAAGTAAAACTTACTATAGCGTTGTGTTATCAAATTTGTGGTATTTCATCTGCAAAGATGAATTGCATGGCCATCGGTTACAATGACCGTTGGATAGATGGCGCACTGTGCCACTATTGGCACTCAAAAATTAAAAAGCAGCGACAAAATTCAGCGCTTACGTCAGCCTTCCCGGTAGCATAGCGGTCAGTGCAGCCGCCCGGATTGCGGAAGACCCAGGTTCGATTCCTGGCTGGGTCGGGTGGGCGTTTAATTTTTCCACTGTGTTTTATAAATTTTATAAATATTTACAAGATTTATTTTAAACTAAAGCCATACAATCATGGAATATATCTTGTTAGTTGGTTAATGGTTAATATACTAGGTATTTGTGACACTGGCAATGCACTAAATAACTCCGTAATTGCTCATCCATTAATTGCCATGAGATCGGCGACTTCAATGGCACCGCTGATTGCGAGTACTAGCGATGATACATCGCGATTTATTAATATTGCCTCGAAATGCTTTTAGGGTTCAATAAAAAGGTTTTATTGTAACTACATAAAAGCATAGTTATTATATCTGGCATCTTACATTTTATAAACAATTAAAAGAAAAGTCATTTACTGCCACACTCAGAGACGTCAATTAAGTTTAATGACAATTAAATGTCTTTCCTTCTCTATTTAGCACTATACATAAGAAAGTGACGCAAGAGACTTAATTGTCATTAAAACTTAATTGACGTCTCTGAGTACGGCAGTTAAACTTTTTGGAGGGAAAATTAAGAGAAATGTTTGCAGTTTTGTTGTTTTATTTTCAAAAGTTGATGGCTTCGTGCGATTAGCACGTTTAGCCAGTGTCAAAGTAATTTTTCTTACAAGTAATACATAAATATACAATAATTATGATGATGATGAATGATAAAAGAAATGAAGTGAGAAATGATATACCCCCAACCCCTCGAGTATCTCAGTAAAGATGTGGGGCTTTACTAAGTCCTCACGCAGACTTCTTGAGAGAATTTGAAAAGTGACTTTGCACTGTTTTGTTAAATTTATCAACACTTATGCACACTCACGAACACTTAACGGTTAATAATCCACCATTATTTCACATTAATATTCGGCATAACACAAATTTTAGAAAATAAAACAAAACCGCAGACATGACTCTTCACTTTCCCGCCAAGAAGTCCTTTCGCTTCCAGTTTACTATTAATAACATGAAAATCTTCAAATCTTCAATGTTGTTTGTTATCATCGTTGTACCTGTACTTATGAAGTGGTTTTATTTGTAACAAGGATGAGTAGGATGACCATGATTTTAATAATCATAGTTATTAAATTTACTTCCCAGACAAAAAAATAAAAAATGGAACGCTGACATGCAAGTTTTATTATTATTGCAATGGCCATCATTTACTTAGTCGGAATCAGTAGGTCCTGATCACCGATAAAAAGTCTTCGTGTATATGTATTTGTTTGTTAGTGATTCATAATAAGATGAAATATTCGAATGTATGTGCAGTTTTTTTCTAGTGGCATTATATTTTACTTCTTTCATTGGTATTTTATATTTGTTTTAACTACGTATGCTTACGATACCTACAACGCAATGTTAAATATATGTATTTAGGAAGATAATTATTGTTTTTTAAAACTGCCTAATTATAACAATATCATAATTAATTATGTCTCTCTCTCCGATAAGATCCGTCCTGTATATTTATAAGTATATGCATAATGTTCTTGTAAATACTTAAAAGAAAAATAATTTTAAACATTATAGGTATGTTTGGTTTTTTTTGTTGTATATGATATTCAGAAAATAAAATACTTACAAATAAAATTGTGATCACAAATTAATTTGAATTAGTTTTTTTTTTTTTTAATAATAATTTTAATTTAGAATAGTGTGTTAGTAATAGTAAGTTATTATTGTATTTAAGTTTTACTCTATCAGCTTCGCATTGTTAGTATTTAATATTTTCTTTTAAACTTTTATGTTGTAAATATATCTCCCAAAACATACATGATTATTTCTTAATGGCGAAAAGCTTCGTTTATTAATGTAACATTGTATGTATTTACTTATATTTACTTCTCTTGTACAAATTGACTTCAAAGTAAAAAAAATAATTGTTTTGTTAATAAATATTGAGAAATAAAGATAACATAGTTAAACTTACTGGATGATAAGAAGTAAAAAAGAAATGAAGAAGTAATTTAGAACAAAAAATTTTTTATGTTGCCGTTTTATTAAAATTGTATTGTGCAAAATGTATATTGTCATCATTGGAATAAAGTTCTGTGATAAACTTATAATAAATGTATGCTCAATTTATTACTTTATTTATTTTAATATATCCTCGCCTCATTGTAATTATAAATAGGGATCAGCGTTATTGATTCTACTCACTGGATACCCGTTGAAGCACGTCCGTGCGCTGCGGGAAACAAGACGGCAATTAGGCAAACTAGCAATGCCCATGGCATGCCTGCCTGGTGGGAGCTGTTGAGTGACGTCAGATGCGCGAGCGAGAAATTCAAATAAAAAATTCAAAAATCATTTATTCAGTTTAGGCTACAAGTAGCTCTTGTGAATGTCACTATGCCATCGGTTCGTAAGTCTACTCTGGGCGGGAGATCTTGTACTGAGAAGAACCGGCAAGAAACTCAGCAAGTGTCCAGCTCTTTTCTCCCTCACAGCGTCAAAAATATTGGAAAATGCCCTATTTTAGCAGGACACTTTCCATCACAAATAAACACATAAAAATTAAAAAAAATATAGAAGACAACCACATGTAAAAAAAAAACAAAATTAAAAATCTAAATTAACAAATTTACCTCAGAGAGGGCTATATGGTAGATAGAGAGGCAAAGAGCCAGGAAATAGATAGAGGCCTATCTCATTTAATAAAGTTTCAAATAACGGTCCAGTGTTTAATAACGTCTTGCCTAACAAACACTAGCAGTCAACAGCTGCTGTATTGTAGGTGCTGTTCGTGGACAAAAATGTAAAAATAAATTTGAATTCACTAATAGCACCTGCCAAAAATATCAATAGGTGCTGAATGTGGACTAGGCCAGGTGCTATTCGTGCAGGTGCTATTTAGGTGGGTGCTCAAAGTGGATTACCTCTTATTGATTTGTGACTTTAGTGATAATTGAATAGAGGTCCTTTGATCATTGAGGAGCTTTGATCATTAAAATAATCGATGAAATTCTATATTATTTTTTAGCGACGAAGTGGTGTCGACGAGCTCGACTGCGCAGTGGTTAACGCGCCCGGTCTGCGAATGCTGAGGTTAAGCAACTTTTGCAAAGGCCGGTCATCGGATGGGTGACCAAAAATTCATCATCTAGTGCTCCTCCGAGATTCGGAAGGCACGTAAAGCCGTTGGTCCCGGCTGCATTAGCAGTCGTTAACAACCACCAACCCGCACTGGGCATGCGTGGTGGTTTACGGCCCGTTCTCTCTGTGGTGTTTCCATTCATAGGGAAGACTCGTGCCCCAGCAGTGAGGATAAAATGAGCTGATGATGATGATGATGATGATGAATGTTATGGTGGATACAAAACGGATAAGTTATTGCAAAACCAGCACCGTTATCCACGATCTATATATACTATACATACATCACATTTGTTTGTAAATAACTACCTATGTATGTAGCAATCGTAACTATAGTTTAAGTATAGTATAAATGTATTCTGATGATCTATTCTTGAGTATTGCGCATCTGTGCCAGAGCCCAAGCAGATATTAGTATTATTGATCAATAAAGTACAATTCCATCTTTGATCAAAACTATAGAATTATAAACATAATATAACAATTTTAAATATTGAAAAAATACTTAAATTATACACCCAATTACCAAAATTTTCAAATTAATACTTTAGTAAAATTTAAACACTGAAAAAAGACGACAACCTCAGGCGGGAATCGAACCACGCACCTTCCGCATTCCGGGCGGCTGCCTTAACCACTTGGCTACCGAGGTCTGGCTTTCACCCGTCGAAATTTTTCAGTGCTTGATGCTTATGTTTTTTTTAGTCAACATTCCCGCCTGAGGTTGTCGTCTTTTTTCAGTGTTTAAATTTTACTTAAGTATATTTAAGCGTTAATAAAACGCTAAAATATATAAAAAACACTTATTAATACTTTATTTAGAAAGAAGTTACCCTTACTGTCAAAAGGACACTTTTGCAAGTTCTTTTTAAAAATATTCCCTTATTTTTAATGATTAAAGGAGAAAGAAGAAGATCAGCAACAGATTTTTTACTGTAGTTACTATTGAGTATAGACCACCTGGTTTTAGCTGTTCAGAAAAAAAAAAACAATAAAATTCTAGATTATTTTTTGACGACGAAAACTGTTGTCGAACTTTGGGTTACTATGTGGAGCACCGGTACCTTTATGACCTGATTTATAAAGATCTAATTCCGTCCTCAACATTCTAGGAAATAAACCCGAGACCTCGAGCCGTCAACTACGACCGACGCTAAACGATCGCCTCGTTCAAATATTGACTGTAAATTGATGTTATGATTCAGGCAAACTTCTCAACGAGCCAACTAGTGATGTACCTGTTAAATCTTCATCCAACTGTCGATGCTTGTATTATGTAATTGTTTTATCGGTTACCCATCTATACTAATCTATACATAATATTATAAAGAGGAAACCTTTGTATTTATGTATGTATGTATGTATGTATGTATGTATGTATGTATGTATGTATGTATGTATGTATGTATGTATGTATGTATGTATGTATGTATGTATGTATGTATGTATGTATGTATGTATGTATGTATGTATGTATGTATGTATGTATGTATGTATGTATGTATGTATGTATGTATGTATGTATGTTTGTAACGAATAAACTCTAAAACTACAGGACCGATTTAAAAAAAAAAATCACCATAGGAATGCTACATTAACGCTGAGTAACATAGGCTATATTAAAAAAAATAATGAAAACAAAGTCGGGTGGACTTTGTTTTCATTATTTTTTTTGATATAGCCTATGCGAGCGTGCGAAGCAGGGACGGACCGCTAGTATTTTATAAAGAGGAAAGCTTTGTATTTTTGTATGTTTGCAACGAATAAACTCAAAAACTACTGGACCGATTTAAAAAGTTCTTTCACCATTAGAATGCTACATTAGCGCTGAGTAACATAGGTTATATAAAAAAGAAATGTCCACCCATGCGAAGTCGGGACGGGCCGCTAGTTAATAAATAAATAAATAAAAAAATACTTTCTGAGTTCCGTTCCCGTTCCAATCCAAATCTCCGGGAGAATCTAGTAGGGGATAGAAACCCGATTGCGTAATGCCATCCTCTTTAGAAACCCTTAGAGGACGTTTCGATGAGGGGCTCGATTGTGCAGTGGTCTGCGATTGCTAAGGTTAACGTCTTTAGCAAAGGCCGGTCATCGGATGGGTAACCAAAAATGTATCATCTCGAGCTCCTCCGTACTTCGGAAGGCATGTAAAGACGCTGGTGCCGGCTGCATTAGCAGTCGTTAACAACCACCAGTCAGCACTGAGCCCGCGTTGCTGTTTACCCATTTGACCCATTCTCCCTATCCATCCATAGGGAAGGCTTGTGGCCCAGCAGTGGAGACATAACATGAGCTGGTGATGTTTCAATCACCCGGCTTGAGGAATCGGAAGAAGGAAAGTTTCTCGCCGCCAACGTAAAGTCCGGTTGTGCTGGAAAATCTAAGGGCACCTTACAAAAACATATTTAATACTTTCTGTTAATAAAATTGGCCAGTACTTCTGTGTCAAATAAGTTATTACTTTGGTTTGGTTAGGAGTTAAGGTATTTATTAAATAATCTCTTTTTACAGCCTCACCTAGAGCAGCTGGATGGTTCAGCGGTAAACACGCTCAGTCTGCGATTGCTGAAGTCAAACAACTTTCTCGAAAGCCGGGCATCGGATGGATGACCTACAATGAGTTCCTCTTGGCTTCGAAGACACGTAAAATCGTTAGTCCCGGCTGCATGTTGCTGCCGTTATGCCGTTAACAACCACCAATCCACACTGGGCCTGTGTGGTGGTTACGGGTTTTTTTTCTCTGTGGTGTTTCAATCCATAGAAATTATAAAATGACTAATTAAAATTATGAAATTATAAAAAACATTTCTAACTTTTATCGACAGATGATAATGCTAAGTCACTAATTAGCTTGTAGGTATATTATATTGTCACATACCATAAGTGTGCTAGTGCGAGTTTTATTTGACATTCCATCATTGTATTGCATAAAACGAGAAATTGTCATCGGTTTTTATGCCGTACAAATTCTCGTTTTCGTTAACGTGATGGAATGGCAAATAAAACTCGCTTTATTCGCTCGTTCGTAAAGGATCACTCTATCGATACTATCGACACTGCCATCGAATAAAATTACTACGCAACACTAATGGTGATTCATTCCAATTCGCAACATAAAGCTGTGCGCACGCGAAAACTATTTCTATAGTGAAGTCTATTTTAATACCATAACGTCTTTGGTGGCAAAAATAAGAAAAACTAGGTGAGTTTTTTAAATATTTGTGATTATGGTTATTATAGAACTTTACGCAAATTTTGTTGCGAACTCTCGGCTACCGAGGCGTTAATATATACATTTATATATATCTAATTGGGTCACCCATCCATATTTGCGTCACTCGATAAATAAGCGATCTATATTTAGTCTACTATTTGGCGTTACGATTACCGTTACCGTTATTGTTAGCAATATGTGTAGGTGTGAAATACTTAGGTTATTAAAACTCGGGTTTGATGGAACAATTCCTATATTTACATAAGAGACGGTAAGTAATTAAAAAATATATATAAGACAACATGACACACATTGTTCTGATCCCAAGGTAAGTAGCTAAGCACTTGTTTCATGGAAATCAGAAATAACGACGGTACATAGCCATCCAGACCCGACACAACATCGAAAAGTTCGGTTTCGACATTGACCCGACCTGGAATCGAACCCGGGATGAACTTTAATGAATTAGAAATTAATAGAAAGTATTATTAGAAATAGTAAAAATCTTTATTTGGTACAACACATACACATTTAACTCACCCATTTGGCAATATTTTTTTGATTCTGTAAAAGAAAGGGAGAAAAGAAATGCCCTTGCTGAGTTGGTTGCCGGTTCTTCTCTGGTCTCCTGCCCTATAGATTTACGAACCGAAGGCGTAGTGACATTCATCAGAGCAAATTCTTGGAGCCTAAACTGAATAAATGATTTATTGTTTTCTAAAGTTTAAGCTAACACTACACATTGAAATGAAATCACTTTTACAGATCTCATCATCATCATCATCATCAGCTAATTTTTCCTCTTATACCCGAGCTACCTACTGCTGGCGCACGAGCCTTCCCTATGGATGGATAGGGAGAACGGGCCATAAACCATCACGCGGGCCCAGTGCGGATTAGTGGTTGTTAACGACTGCTAATGCAACCGGGACCAACGGCTTTACGTGCCTTCCGAAGTACGGAGGAGCTCGAGTTGATAAATTTTTGGTCACCCATCCGATGACCGGCAGGGGGGGGAGTAATATAATTTCTCACTTCCCATTTCTATTATCATTCATCATCATCAATATTGTTTATTTATGTATTACATATGAAGATAGAACGAACGAATAGGCTTGATGGATTTCATCCGGAGCCGTAAAGCAAAAAAAAAAAAAGTTTTACCAATGAATTTCAAAAATTCAAAATAATTTATACAATTTATACATTTGTGAATGTCACTATGCCATCGGTTCGTAAGTCTACACATGGCGGGAGACCTTGTATTGAGAAGAACCGGCAAGAAACTTAGCAGGTGTCCAGCTCTTTTCTCCCTTACACCGTTAATATTTGGAAAATGCCCTGTCATAGCAGGACACAGTCCATTATAATATTATATAGTGATGCAACAAAAAACATGAAAGCAGAATAAATGCAGTAGAGATGAGAGCGTTAAGAAGTATGATTGGAGTTAAACTGAGTGACAGGATAAGAAATAGTGAGGTAAGGAAACGTTGTGGTCTGAAAGAAGATGTAGTGACAAACATTGAGAAAGGCATGCTGAGATGGTTTGGCCATGTCGAGAGAATGGATGAAGAACGATTGACGAAAAAAGTGTATAAGGCGAGTGTGAATGAAAGTGTTGGTAGGGGTAGACCTAGGCGGACGTTTCGAGACCAAATCAGGGACGTCTTGAAAAAAGGCCAGGTCAAGAGTACCCTAAACCGAAGAGCATGTATGAAGGGAACAATGAAAGTGGACGAAGCGAAACATGTATGTATGGATCGTAGCAAGTGGAAAGAAGTGGTCTCTGCCTACCCCTACGGGAAAGAGGCGTGATTATATGTATGTATGTATGTAACACTACGGACACAATTAAATAAATTACATTAGCGCTTTATTTACATATAACGTTACACGGTATAACATACGAAGGAAGGACAATTAACTGATAAGCAACACTATAATCATTATATAAACAATCGCTTACATTATAAAGAGGCTTCGTTAGCTCTTTGATTAAATAACTTTTCTCATTGCTGTTTGTAACGCAACATTTTCAGTCTGTGGCAATATAAAGTACCTATAACAATAGTTTGTGATATTTTCGAAAATTTATTTAAAAGTGTTATTGCGGAAAATACCTAGCAAAACATCAGCGTGTAAGTAATTTAATTATTTTAAACGCTTTACGTCAGAGCAAGTGACAGCTAAGAAATAAGTAAGAAATCGGCCATTTTGAAAAATTAAAATAACTTTACTATAAATACTCTGTTTACGATTTTAACTTCAATTGATAAGCCATGATGAGATCGATGGCGCAGTTAACGCGCCCGGTCTGCTTTCGCAAAGGCCGGTCATCGGATGGGTGACCAAAAATGTATCATCGCGAGCTTCTCCGTGCTTCGGTAGGCACGTTAAGCCGTTGGTCTTCGCTGCATTAGCAGTCAGTAACAACCACCGCACCACTCTGACCCGCGTGGTGGTTTATAGCCCGTTCCCCTTTTCCACTCACAGGGAAGGCTCGAGCCCCAGTAGTGGGGACATAAAATCAAGATACCAGCGCTTGGGACTTCAGCCTCTAGGTCTTTTTCCTTCAGTGTTTCTTGTCACTATCAGACTATTAATATTAAAATTAAATATAATACTAATTGTAGAATCAACTGTTCAGGTTCGGTTCCTAGGAGGCATGTTTGCGAATCGACATAGCGAATGGCATAAGCAATATAGAACTATGCCCAGCAATTTCTCTTCTGTGGCCCAGCAGTGGGTCGGAAAGGCTGATAATGATGATGATAATGATAAGGGGAGGCTACTAGGCATATAGGCTGATAACTTAATACTCTTATTTCAGCCACAGTACTGTCGTCTTGATATTAGAGTATCGGTAAACACGTCGGGAAAAGTGTCTTTCAAGGGACGAACGCTGTTCCAGAATGGAATCACATGAGAAGGACGCCAAGGTCACCGGTGAGACCTTTGACCTTGGACACAACATGACCTTTGAAATGAAAGGTGAGCACAACCTTTTTTTAATCGACATTGTAGTTTTTTTTTAAGATTATTGTTAAAGCGCTATTAATCGCGTGCACACAAACACGCAAACACACACTCCCCCACACACACACAACATAATAATATGCTCGCATCCTGCCACTAAAATTTAAAATAGTTTTTCTAATTTTTACAACCATCAGGATGCCATTGGTACCCCCTCACTCTAATCAATGATGAAGCTATACGCTTTCTTAAAATGTCGCGGAGGTCAACAACTCCTGCTTCCGCAGATAGCGGTGCGCTGCAGTATCTGGGGAGTTCCATCAGCATCCTAAAGGCATTATTGTACTGTACGCGTTCAATAAACACATTTTTATTCTTATTTTTATTTTTGAAGTGAAAACTTCTTTAGCGGCGTTGTACACTTTTTTTGTAATGGGTAAAAAATGTTAAATTCGCGTCAGATCACGTGTCCTGATCGAAAATTCTTAAGACGGATGGAGAGTAGACAGCCGGCGCGGCGTAGGAGAGGAAGTCCCCCCTCTCTTTCTACGGTGCGGCGAAAATGTATGCCTGCTGTTTCGTTTAGGCGGCGCAGGGCGCTTGCGCGAATGTTCGTGTGTGTTTGTGTTACAGCGTGCCACGCGCATCCATGGATGGTGACAGCCGATGGCTCGACCGTCTGTGTAGTGGCCATACTGCTGTGTATTCGTTAAATTCGTGTATATAAAGTGTTTAAAATATGGAAATTGAACAAAGTGCATCAGTGTTGATTTTTCTGAGAGATAAACTTTTTAATGTAATATAAATTGTCATGTTTGTGTACGATAGCGCAATAAATAAATATTGTATTCTACCACATACATTATAGTACTTTTATATTGATAATTGAAGCGATTCGTGCAAAATTATTCCCTAACCATTGCAAAATATCAAAAATGCACAACGTTAATATTCAAGTTTTCACTTCTGCCGGCACTCCCGGAGTGCAACCCGTCGTTTTTTTATTTACACATGTTTAGTTAACCAATCCAGAGAGCTAGCTAATATACACTTGTGTGAGGCATGGGCGCACGTCAGTAGTGTAACGGAGTTATGAGGGGCGAAGTGATTTAACCCACCCATATACACAAGCATTCAACCCCAGCATTTATCAGATCGGCTACCGACGCTTCTTACGTCTTAGTTTAAACGAATATTGCGTCGCCTTATCTTGCCGTCCCAATGGTACAACGGATCGTATTAATTAAGTAATTTTATTGTTATCGGTTTGGTTGGTGGTAGTGGTTAGAGTACTGTAGTGGTACTGTATGACATTGTGGAAATTGGAACTTTTACCTGAGGTAAATTTCTTAATTTAGATTTTTAATTTTGTTTTTTTACATGTGGTTGTCTTCTATATTTTTTTTATTTTTATGTGTTTATTTGTGATGGATAGTGTCCTGCTAAAATAGCATTGGCATTTTCCAATATTTTTGACGCTGTAAGGGAGAAAAGAGCTGGACACTTGCTGAGTTTCTTGCCGGTTCTTCTCAGTACAAGATCTCCCGCCCAGAGTAGACTTACGAACCGATGGCATAGTGACATTCACAAGAGCTACTTGTAGCCTAAACTGAATAAATGATTTTTGAATTTGAATTTGAATTGTATTTGGTAGGGCTTGTTTGTCCGCCTGGCTAGTGTAGTATAACACACGTCAATACAACAGTACTTCAAATAGCTTCCGCCATTCACGCTACGACTCAGCCCTGTTAGCCGGGCCACCTTCAAGCGATGATTCCGCTGGAGGACGCGCGTGTTCCATAATTTTGGTGTAAACAGTGCAATTAACTATTTATGCCACAATATACACTCATAATAATAATAATACCCAAATAAATTTATATTTAATTGAGCCACCGCTGTCACCATGTAATAAAACACACGCTAGTTGGTTTGACACTGATTTTATTGTCATAATAAAAGTACCCACACACTTTTATAAGCATACCGCACGACATTATGCTACAGCTAGCTACCACCGTCTTACCTAACTAAATATGCTATAACATCAATGTTTGTACCATTGTTGTGTTCCGGCAGCTAGAGATAAGATAGCCAGTGCCTCAGTAGTTGAGGATTCCGGATGAGGTACACTTCCAACATTGGCCTTATCATCTCTTAACATCAGGTGAGATGAAAGCACTGTGATTTCTCGTAAGATATATCAAAAATATCCTACTAATATTATAAACGCGAAAGTTTGTAAGTATGGATGGATGTTTGTTACTCTTTCACGTCAAAACTACTGAATGGATTTTTATGAAACTTTCCTCATATGACCCAGACCAGCATATAGGATACTTTTTTTTTTACTGTTTTTACTGTAGTCTTCGCGAACGAAGTCGCGGGCAACAACTAGTAAACAATATTTTTATTATAGCTTCGCTATTTAAACGAGTTTAAAATAATTTCTACACATTATTTAATACTTAATTTCCAACATTTCAAAGAGATTTATTTTTTCTTTTAAGACGTATAGCGCATAATTATTGGCAGAGATGTTTAGTCTTTATATTTTCTTTATATGTATATATAAATCTTCTGTTCGTGTGTATGTCACTGAACTCCTTCTAAACGGCTGGACCGATTATTGGACGAAATTTTCTGTGTATGTTCAAGTGGCTTCGAGATTTACAATTGGACCCGGTAGGTGGCGCTGCTATAGAGGTTCATCATGGGATACGGATGTTCTTCTTTCTTTCTTTCTTTTAGTTGATGGCTTCGTGCGATTAGCGCATTTAGCCGGTGTCAAAGTAATTTTTCTTACAAGTAATACATAAATATACAATATTTCCTTCCAGTCAGTATGATGATGAATGATAATAGAAATGAGAAGTGAGAAATGATATACCCCCCAACCCCTCGAGTATCTCAGTAAAGATGTGGGGCTTTACTAATTCCTCGGCGGACTTCTTGAGAGAATTTGAAAAGTAAAGTTGGACTGTTTTGTTTCATTTGCCAACACTCATGCACACTTACGAACACTTAACGGTTAATAATCCACCATTATTTCACATAAATATTCGACATAACACAAATTTTTGAAAATAAAACAAAACCGCAGACATGACTCTTCACTTTCCCGCCAAGAAGTCCCGGGTGTTCTTAAGCGGACGAATGATTTCTTTGTTATGTTGTCATGGAAACTGTCAACGTTTTGTTTGTTTTGTTGTCATGGAAACTGTCAAAGCGGCACGAAGTCCGCCGCCCGCCGGTCAGTTAAATTCATGTATGTATCTTCAATTTGCTAGCTCTACGATACACGATAGTACAATTTTGTCTCGATCATAATTTTTTTCGAAAACACTACCGAAAAATCACTATTGTTGAAAATCATAACAAAATTACATAATTGATATGCTTGGAAACCACTCGAATACATTGATAACATCAATGTTCGTAATTTTGTAGCTGCATATTTTGATAATTTAAACCAATACATTTTTTTATATTCTAAAGATCAGACTATTAATTTGCAGTATCAATTGTCACAGGCGCTACAATATTTTAGCGAAATTATGATTTATTTTTCTTTTTGCCATTTTCGCATAGTGGAGCCAACCCCATTTTTCCTGTGGTGTTTCCATACATAGGAAAGGCTGCCCCAGCAGTGGGGACATAAAATGAGCTGGTAATTAATAATAAATAAATAAATATTAGACAACAACACATACCCACATTGCTCTGATCCCAAGGTAAGTAGCTAAAGCACTCAGTTTTACGGAAATCGGAAACAACGACGGTACCATAACCACCCAGGCCCGACACAATCTCCAAAAGATGGAATAGTCTACCAGTACACGTTTTCCCCCCTTATATGGGGTCCTTCAAAAGAGGCGTGAAAAAGCACCTCGTTAGCCGGCAGAGTGAGGTTAACTGATGATACGTTTGTTTTTACGCTGCACCATTTATCTTCGCGTCTGGACTCCATTTCCACTTAACATTTGCCGAGCTATCTATAAAAAAAAATATCGAAAAGTTCCTTTTTGACATTGGCCCGATCGGGATCCAACCCGGGATAACAGAGTTAGCGCCGCCCCAAGTCCGGCGTGCAAGTCACTCGGGTACGGAGGTCGTCAAATGATGTTGACCGCCAGGCTAAAAACTTTTGTTTTCTTTCCCAGAAAATGGTGCACCACCATCGGAACACCGTCTCAAGAACTTGGACGACCTATTCCCCTACATCGGCCAGTTCGGGTGGTACCAACGGATCCTGTTCCTCCTGATGATACCGTACTCCTTCTTCTTCGCGTTCGTCTACTTCGCCCAGATCTTCATGACGGTGGTGCCGGCTGAGCACTGGTGCTTTGTGGACGAACTGGCTAACATGACGATTGAAGAGCGGTGAGTGACTGTATAACTTAGATTTCGAGGGTGTAGGAAACCAATGGTAGGGAGAATGCCACATTGAGGAAGGACAAAGGGAAGATCTTCCTCTGAGCTGGGTGGTATAGCTCGGGGACCGAGGTCCGACGGATGTTAGTTGGAGGTGCTATATATAGCGAAGGAGATATTGAAACTTCGCTATCGTGATGCAGGCTTCCCATACTATTTATCGTCGTAGTATGGCGACGTCGTTGGTATGCGTTTGTGGCGCCATCTGTTGACACGGTTGAGAAGGTGTTTGCTTCGTGTCAATAAATGTGCGGCGTATGCGTTAGGTGACGCCGCCCCAAGGGTATTCCTAGAAAGGATACCCCAATAATTCAGGGGGTTTCATCATCATCATCAGCTAATTTATGTCCCCACTGCTGGGGCACGAGCCTTCCTTATGGATGGATAGGGAGAACGGGCCATAAACCACCACGCGGGCCCAGTGCGGATTAGTGGTTGTTAACGACTGCTAATGCAGCCGGGACCGACGGCTTAACGTAAACTAAGGGGGCAGGGGGTTTACCATAAGCTAATTTTTGTGCAACAATTCCATCGGGAAAGAAGGAATTTGGTGAATCATTTCTTTGTCGCACCACTATGAAATGAAACTTCCTTCCAACACACGAATTTCCTGTTTCCTACAACATACCCTATGGTGTAGGAAACAGAAATCTGCATAGCCATCGGTTGCAATAACCGTTGGATAGATGGCGCGCATTTTTTTTGTTTCTTTAAGTGAATTGCAAGTAAATATTTGGTATTTGCTCGTTTGTCATAGTATGTGTTCTGATATAATACGTAAAGTTAACCTTTATGACAGTTGCAGAGCTTTTAAGAATATAAGATTGAGCACCGACCTATATGGTCTGGTATTTTTTATTTTTTAGTGCAATTTTATCAGTAAAATTTTTTGGAGTTGGATTTTTTTTGTTAAAATTTTTCACAAGCTTAACATCACTGCTACAAATAGTGCTTTTTCGCAGCTGCAAGATCTGATTAACTGATTAATAGCTCATGGCTTATGGTTATTGTCTTTGTCTGTGGTCAGGTCAATAAATGTTTCTTTTTTTATCTTTATATTAGACCACAGATTGACAATTGCATATTTTCAAAGATTTATCATAAACATCTACGAAACCACAGCTTGAAATAACTCTAGGATGTATAACGTTTTAAATGCGCTTTGGGAGCCGCTTTTGTTTCTGAAGATGAAAAATATTAGGTGGGCAAGCTTCTAAGGTGGGCTCGTCCTTTGGTCCAATACATAATATGATATTTATCGTTACGATATTTATTTGCGGAAGTAATACAAATTCAACTTTTCGACAAAGTCAATACAAAATTAATACATAACTCTAATTATGACTTTGTCATTTATTGACTTTGTATTGACGTTGTCATACATAGGTAAGTCAGTTACTTCTTTGTTAAAGTCAGTCTTTATAAACACTTTTTTGCAGACGACACCTTTCCATACCATTACAAGGCAACAGCTACGACAAATGCAGAGTGTACAACGTAAACTGGACGCAAGTATTACAAGATGGCGGCTTCGAGCCGGACACAAAATGGCCGACCAAGAAATGCGAGCACCAATGGGAGTACAACTTCACCGATGTGCCGTACGAGACGATAGCATCTGAAGTATGTTAAGCATTTTTATTAGTAAAAGCTCCTTGATTATTGGACAGAAATTGCTGTAGGCTGCTGATGGCTTTTACAGGGTAACCGGATTAAACCTTTAGTTTCTAGCCGTAGTGATCAAACATCCTTAGAAGGCTTCTAGAGGGGATGGCACCTGTCCCCTTTATTTTTTATCTGGGAAAATTGTGCTTTACGAATCATCCCGCTGGGCTCCTCTCTCCGGGCTGGGCTTACCATCCGGCCCTCTAAAAACCCAGGGCACCGCTTATGCGCGATTACGGGAACTAAAAGTCTTTTACGTCACGCTCAGTGGTACTACTAGATTCTCAGATGAGTTTGATTCAAAATCAAGTTCGGATCCTCCCGAGGGCGCCTCTAAAGGTAACTACGGTTTAGGTTGATCGAGTGTTGGGGGTGAACGGAGGGTAAGGTGCACGAGTAATAGGATCATCAGGGTCATCTATGCCGTGTCTTCCTAGTCAAGAAGAGAAACGAAGTGGGAAAGCATCTAACATCATAGTTCGAAGCTGTCACTAAAATGCGGGCTAGGATCATTGGGGGCAATATTGAAGTAAAATCAAGCTAGTCAAACTTTTTTAGAAAATTTTCAAGGTGATAATTGAAGCGTGTTGTGTATCTGTCTCGTTTTCTACCACCAGCTCTACTGGGTGTGCGACAGAGACAACTACCCGGCAACAGCACAGTCCATCTTCTTCTGTGGCGCTATAGTCGGTGGTCTTCTATTCGGATGGATCGCCGATAAATATGGAAGAGTACCAGCGTTAGTAGGTAATTCATATTATTTTTAAAGGTGTTTTCTTATAAATGTGCGATATCCTTCTTAGTGCTTTGGAAGGAACGTAAAGCTGTTAACAACAGTCATTAACCACCAATAACCCCTTTTATAAGTGTTATATACATAACAGAGTTATCCATCGGTTGCAATGACCGTTGGATAGATGGCGCACTGTGCCGCTATTAGCACTCAAAAATCAAAAAGCAGTGACAAAATTCAGCGCTTACGTCAGCCTTCCCAGCAGCATAGCGGTCAGTGCAGCCGCCCGGATTGCGGAAGACTCAGGTTCCATTCCTGGCTAGGTCGGGTGGGCGTTTAATTTTTTCACTGTATTTTATAAATTTTATAAATATTTAATTTAGCTTCAGTGCAGCAATTATTCCGATCCGATCCGAACCCTTCGGAGACCGATCCGATCCGAACCCTTCGGAGAATCTAGTAGGGCACGGGGACGCGCACTTGTGCGCGATGCCGTTCCCTCTAGATAACCTCTGAAGGTGATTCGTTTCACACGGCTTGAGGGACCCTTTACGTTCCTCGCCGCCCTCAAAAAGCCCGGTGAAGCTGAAAATGACGCAGCGGCAATCAGCAATCTCTCTCAAAAAAAAAAAGCAGCAATTATCACTTGAAAATGAAAAGTAAAAATAACAGAGTTAGATGACATTTTGTATTTCATTGCTAACAGCGCCATCTATTAAATTGTAATGTAACCTAACAGTAGTAGAAAGGTAAGCAGTAATCAGACTTTTGCCACAAGTAATATTTTTCTCTACTTCCAAGCAATTACAATTTTAGCTCATCTATACTCCTTCTCTCTTCAGGAACAAACATGGCCGGCTTCTTCGCCGGCGTAGGAACAGCGTTTGCCAACAGCTTCTGGTCTTTCTGCTTATGCCGATTCTTCGTTGGCCTGGCGTATGACAACTGCTTCGTCATCATGTACATTCTTGGTAAGTATGTATTATTGTAAGGTCCTCCTTTTGGGGGGGCCTTTGTCCAGCAGTGGACGTCTTTTGGCTGAGATGTTGATGATGGTGATGATGTAGAATGTCATACAGTTCTGGTTAAAGTTTTCTTTTTTACTTTAGTTGATGGCTTCGTGCGATTAGCACATTTTGCCAGTGTCAAAGTAATTTTTCTTACAATACATAAATATACAATATTTCCTTCCAGTATGATGACGATGAATGATAATAGAAATGAGAAGTGAGAAATTATATACCCCCCAACACCTCGAGTATCTCAGTAAAGGTATGGGGCTTTAATTCCTCGGGTGGACTTTCAAAAGTGAAGTTGCACTGTTTTGTTTCATTTGCCAACACTCATGCACACTTGTTACGTGTAGCTGCGCCCGCAATATCGCCGATCAGCATTAACCTACTTATTGCGTTCTATGGAAACTGCCCGGCACGAGGCGCTGACCCAGCACAACGTGACTCCCCGGACGCCGAGCTACGCGTCGCCAAGTTTCAACACTTTTGTTTCTGACATCGATCAATTGTCACGCTATAATTACTTTATAATTTTACATTGTAATTTCTTTATTAAATATATTTTATTAAATTTTGTATTTTTTTGCATCCTCCGGTTGTAGCCTTCGTAATTGGCGCAGTCGGTAGGATAGTCGTAAAGTAGAGTCAGTGAATCGATCACGGCATCCGGCTATCCCGAACCTACAAGAGCTACATTCCAGAGGAGTATCCAGAAATCGATACAGGCAGAGAAACGAAAAATGCATATGTAAGTACCTAGATCTAACTAGAGTTGCTTTCCTTTTTTTTTCATTGTTCCTATAAGTGTTCCAAGATTTTCCATCCGCGGCAATCACGGTCTCCTAGGTTAGGTATTAATCGTAGATTGTTAGAGTTAGATTCACATAGAAATTTAGATATTTTTAACGAGAACGAAGTACCACTACCCAATATGTCTGACGCAATTGTGGACCAAATCTATAAGGCCCTTCGGCTGGTCCCCGAATTTGACGGCAATTCAAACGTCTTAACGCGATTTATAAATTTATGCGATCAGTTGGTAACGCAATATATGCATAATGAACAGGGTTACGCACTGAGTAATCTTGCTCTCATTAACGGTATATTAAACAAAGTAACTGGGCCCGCAGCCCGTACCATTAACTCAAATGGAATCCCGGAAACTTGGGATGCGATTCGTAGGACGCTCATTAATAACTTCGCTGATCAACGTGATGAGACCTCACTTTATAATGATTTGTCACTTCTTACTCAGGGTTCAGCAAGCCCACAGGAATTTTATGAGCAGTGCCAAAACCTCTTCAGCATGATCATGACTTATATTAGTTTACACGAAACCGTGTCAAGCACCGTAGAGGCTAAACGTGCCCTTTACAGGAAATTAACCCTACAGTCATACCTACGTGGCCTTCGCGATCCACTAGGCTCTCGAATTCGCTGTATGCGGCCTGATAGCATAGAAAAAGCGTTAGAATATGTTCATGACGAGATGAATACATTATATCTGCAGCAACGGAACGAGCAGCTTCCCGATAGAAAGTCGCAGTCCACGTCTTCATTTAATCAACCCAAATTTACTTCTTACAGCTCACCGCCACCAGTCGCTTTATCGCCCTATAGATCTTTTAATTTTACTCCGCAAAAAACATTTAATATGCCAAACATGCCAGGTCCTTCTAGACCTTTCTTAGCACAGCCACAGAGGCCAATGCAGTTTTGGAAGCCCCAAACGCCTCTCCATAGTGGCCCAACACGTACCCAGCAGATGTTCGCGGCGCCTCCGCCGAATTATAGACCTCAGAGTAATGTTTTTAGACCACCTCAGAGGAACACGGGATTCCCATTTCATAAAAACGCGAGTAACGCGCCTCAACCTATGAGCGGCGTCAGTCACTACGTAGCTAAACCTCTTCCGTTACGTACGCCACATGATTGGAGTAAATTCGGCAATCCGCCACCTTCAAATTATTTCAAAACTAGAGAACTAAATTTTAATGAATCTTTTGAGCCACAGTTTTCTTATGAGCCGACTGACTATTACAGTGATAACTACCAACAAGACTACTATGATAATCCCGACTTTGCTTACGATAATTTATACGGGCAACAATCTTATTATCCGGAGTATGTTCCCGTATCCGTAGAGGAAGCCCAGGACGACGTTCCTTTGGCCGATAATGAGGATTTTCAGAAAACCTCCAAATCAGAAAAACTAAAATAGAAATTAATTTACAGACGCAACGTCAATTGCCATACATACAGATTTTAAATCCACCTCTTAAATTACTTATTGATACAGGTGCGAATCAGTCTTTTATAAGCCCAGAAGCTGTAGAAAGATTCTTCTCAGAGTTACCATGTAACTATGACCCTTTTGAAGTAACGAATATTCACGCTACTACGCGAAACGATTACTCGATTACTTTACCTTTTTTCCCGGAATTTAATGAAAAAAACGATATAACTTTATTCATATATAAATTTCACGATTACTTTGATGGTTTGATTGGTTATGATCTATTAGAAAAATTAGAGTCTAGTATTGATTTAAAAAATAAAGTTTTAATTACACGGCAATCTCAAATACCTTTACTAATGTACGACTCTCGTAACTGTAACCTATATGAAGAAATTATACCGGCTAACACTTCTAAGTTAGTACGGATTCCAGTAAATTATCATGATGGTGATGTGTTCATATCTGAACAAGTTATCTCTAACTGCTATATAAAAGATTGTGTGACCACAGTAACAAACAACCGTGGCATAGTTGAAGTTATTAATCCTTCCCGATATGACATAGTGTTCTCAATGGACAGACCAGTTAGCGCGGAACTTTTCAACGTTCAGTGCACTCGTACCGAACAACCTTCTAGTCGCGTAGACGACGTACTATCACGCTTACGTACCGACCATTTGAATCCTGAAGAGCGAGTCAATTTAGAGTCACTTTGCGCTCAATACGCTGATGTCTTCTACATCGAAGGTGAACCCTTGACCTTCACCAATAAGATCAAGCACAGCATCCGAACCACGGATGAAATACCAGTGTATACTAAAACCTATCGGTACCCTTTCATTCACAGACAAGAAGTCCAAGATCAAATATCTAAAATGTTAGATCAAGGCATTATTCAACCTTCACAGTCAGCTTGGAGCTCCCCCATCTGGGTAGTTCCAAAGAAAGCGGATGCGTCAGGAAAAACAAAATGGCGCATAGTTGTAGACTTTAGAAAAGTTAATGAAAAGACCATCGACGACAAGTACCCGATCCCGAATATCACTGATGTTCTGGATAAGTTAGGTAACTGTCATTATTTTACCACACTTGACCTTGCCAGCGGATTCTACCAAGTCGAGATGAATCCAGCAGATATACAGAAAACGGCCTTTAATGTAGAACATGGGCACTTTGAATTTTTGCGTATGCCCATGGGTCTAAAGAATTCTCCATCCACATTTCAGCGCGTGATGGATAACGTCCTCAGGGACCTCCAGAACGTAGTCTGCCTCGTTTACCTTGATGATATCATCGTTTTTAGCGTATCGTTGCAAGAACACATGCTAAATTTAGAAAAAGTATTTAAAAGATTGAGAGAATCAAACTTCAAGATTCAAATGGATAAATCAGAATTTTTAAAATTAGAAACTGCATATTTAGGACACATCATAAGTAAAGATGGGATAAAACCCAATCCAGATAAAATCATGGCCATCCAAAAATTTCCATTACCTAAGACAGCAACTGAAATAAAACGATTTTTAGGGTTATTAGGATACTACCGTAAATTCATTCCCGATTTTGCCCGTATAACAAAGCCAATGACTCATTGTTTAAAAAAAGGTTCTAAAATTACATATAACGACGTAAACTATATTAACTGTTTCGAGACTTGTAAAACACTATTGACGAACGATCCTATCTTACAGTATCCGGACTTCGACAAAGACTTCATATTAACTACTGATGCTTCCAACTACGCCATAGGCGCCATTCTCTCACAAGGCACCATTGGTAGTGATAAACCAATAGCGTATGCATCCAGAACTCTAAATTCTAGCGAGATCAACTACATCACTATAGAAAAAGAACTATTGGCGATAGTTTGGGCAACCAAATATTTTCGGCCTTATTTATTCGGAAGAAAATTTAAAGTAGTTACAGATCATAAGCCACTACAGTGGGTCATGAATCTAAAAGAGCCAAACTCTAGATTGACCCGCTGGAGATTAAAATTGAGCGAGTATAATTTCACTACAGTCTATAAGCAAGGCAAACACAATACCAACGCCGACGCTTTATCTCGAATCGAGATAAATAACGAAGACACTAGCTCCATTATAGTAAATCACTCAGAAAAGCCACCATCTTTAACCGGCTCCACTACGGTGACCGCTCACACTAGCGCAGAACACCCTATCTTAGAGATACCCATATCAGATGATCCTCTCAATAAATTCAACCGCCAAATATGTTTTATGGTAGTAGGTGACATTAAGAAACGACCTATAGTGACTAAACCATTCGACACTCATACTAGAACGACTATTCAACTCTCGGAGTCTAACCTTGAAGAAGATGTAATAACTGCAATAAAAGAATATGTGAATCCTAAAGTTAGAACAGGTCTTATAATCCACCCACCTTTGGCCATGTACAAAATTATACCTATTATACAAGACAAGTTTAAAAGTTCTTCTATGAACCTTATAATGACTAAAATAGAATTAGAGAACGTAAAAGAGTACTTACGACAACAAGAAATCATACAAAAGTATCACGAAGGAAAAACCAACCATCGTGGTATTAACGAATGCTTTTTATCTTTATCATCTCGGTATTACTGGCCTAAGATGAGAGAACATATCACCAAATATATAAATGAATGCAGCATCTGCGGTCAAGCCAAATATGACCGACATCCAATTAAACAAAGATTTTCTATAGTCCCACCTCCTACTAAACCATTTGAAATAATTCATCTCGATCTGTTTACAGCGCAAAATGAAAAGTATCTAACACTAGTTGACGCTTTCTCGAAATACGCTCAAGCTTATTATCTTAGAGACGGTACTGCCCTAAGTGTTGTTCAAGCCCTTTTAAAATTTTCTACGCATCATGGCATCCCTTTCACTATAGTTACAGACCAAGGACCTGAATTCACCAATCAATTATTTTCTGAATTTACGAGACTTCACAAAATTCAGCACCATAAAATCCTTGCGCACACTCCTAATGACAACGGCATTGTAGAACGATTTCATTCTACAATCCTGGAACATCTAAGAATATTAATGCTAGAAAAACGTAATGAACCCGTAGTTAACCTCATGCCGTACGCAGTATTGGCGTATAACAGTTCCATTCACAGCTTCACCAAGTGTAGACCCTTAGACTTAATTACAGGACACTTTGACCCACGCGACCCGCTAGATATAGACTTGACAGAATACCTATTACAGCAGTACTCATTAGACCATAAAAAAAGAATAAACCAAGTATACGATTTAATAAATGAATCTTCACTGCATCACAGGACTGAGTTGACTGAAACTAGAAATAAAGACCGCGAACCTGAAAAGGAATACTTACCTGACCAACAAGTATTTGTTCGAAACCCTTTGGCCAGTAGACAAAAGCTAGCCCCCAGATTTACACAAGACACGGTTCTCGCTGATCTTCCCATACACATTTATACTAAAAAGAAGCGCGGCCCCGTCGCCAAATCACGACTGAAACGAAGCCCTAAAGATCCTACCTTGTTGCAGGATACTTCTACTAACGTCACTGCTCCAACTGACTCGAGGTCAAGATGTAACGATTGACACCTTGGACGATGGACCAGGTTTACTCCCCTTTAAACTAGGACCTACTAAAATTGTAGCTCACTACCATTCCTTTCTTAATTATATAGACCTTAATAATATTCAAACACAAGTTGAACTAGTTAAATCGCAACTTCTCGAGTTTAGACCTCAGCTAAACAACAAAACGTTATCTCTCTATGACCCTCATATTGAACACCTTAGTAGCAAGCTTAGTAAAATTTCTGATCAATTGCATACGTTTGAACCAAATCGTAATAAAAGAGGTCTCATTGACGGACTCGGTTCGGTAATTAAAAGTATTTCTGGCAATCTAGACTATAAAGACGCTATAAAATATAATAAAGCATTAAAAAATCTTCAGAGCAATGAATTAAAATTAGAAACAGAGATAAACGATCATATAACCTTAAATAAAGAATGGATTTCGCGCAGTTCGAAAGTTTTAGATGACATAGTAAATAATCAAAATAAAATCAGTACAGTTTTAAATGTAATTATGGAAAGTGATAGTAAGAGAGAAACGGATTTAATAAAATATGCCCATCTGGCACAACACTTGATTATCTTAGGAGATAACATCGAAGATTTATCTCAAGAGTTATTTAAGTTAGAAAATACGTTAGCATTTATTCGTGCATCGAGCACTCCCCATTTCGTACTTAGTGTAGATGATCTTAAGGACATACTTAGTAAAATAAGGATTATGTATTCACGAGATGAAATCCTTGACGTAGATTATAGAGATTTTTATGATATAATTAAGTTAGGATATTTTTACACAGATAAACGCATTACTGTAGTAATTAAAGTGCCGATTGCCTATCCCTTACCTTATGACCTTTATAAGCTTTCTGTTGTCCCGAATAAAAACCATATGATCCTTATACCTACCTCACCCTACATTGCAATTTCTGGTAAAGATTATTTGTACATAGAGACAGAATGTCCGAAGATCAACTCATGGTTTCTCTGCCAGACTACATCTAACTATAGAATACGAGATGAACCTGACTGTATACAGCATCTGATCATCAAGCAAGAACTTTGTAAATCCTGTAAGCCATCTACGGTCGTCCTGATGAAAGAAGCCCTCGAACAACTCGATGATAGGCACTACACCCTGTCATTCCCAAGGCCAACCAAAGTCAAGATAACCTGCGGACAAGAGCAATATAGAACACTGCAAGGAAGCTACCTGATCGTTATCCCGTTTAACTGTCATCTTATAACGCCTGAGTTCACCATAGTCAATACGAACGAGCACATAAAAGGTCACGTCGTGAAGATCATGGAAATGCCTCAGTATAATGAAACGGAGCACCCAGTACATTCATCTGTTGTATTACACTCTATTAATCTGGAAAATCTGCATGCTGTGAACACGAAGATATCCCTGGAGACACCAGTTCGTCTTAATTCATCTGCCGAGCAATCTGTATACCACACTACAATTCCAGTCTACGTAATATTGCTATCACTCGTAGCACTCATAACCGCCGTAGCAAGCCACCGACTACGAACGCGCTGCCTACGAAAGAAAAACGTCATCATAGAATGTAGCACTGATGTGCCTCATGGCATCTATGCTATTCCAGAGATGAGATCTACCAACCCCTGCGAGATAAAAGTAGACCACAGGAACATCTCAGCAACTATCTCCAACAGAGTTCTCAAATAGTTGCTGAACTGCGGGGGGAGGTGTTACGTGTAGCTGCGCCCGCAATATCGCCGATCAGCATTAACCTACTTATTGCGTTCTATGGAAACTGCCCGGCACGAGGCGCTGACCCAGCACAACGTGACTCCCCGGACGCCGAGCTACGCGTCGCCAAGTTTCAACACTTTTGTTTCTGACATCGATCAATTGTCACGCTATAATTACTTTATAATTTTACATTGTAATTTCTTTATTAAATATATTTTATTAAATTTTGTATTTTTTTGCATCCTCCGGTTGTAGCCTTCGTAATTCACTCACCAACACTTAACGGTTAATAATCCACCATTATTTCACATTAATATTCGACATAACACAAATTTTAGAAAATAAAACAAAACCGCAGACCTGACTCTTCGTGTTTATTTTTTATATGATGAGAGTAGCCGCGGATGGTGCTCAGTTGCGTGCATTTAGAGAGGCCTATGCCCAGCAGTGGACGTGTATATGTTGATGATGATGATGATGATGATGATGATGATGATATGATTTAAATAAAAGTTAAGCAACTTCCGCAAAGACTGGTCATCGGGTGGGTAACCTAAAATGTATCGCGTAGTCCCCGAGTCGGGCAAAGTGTATTTCGGAGTTTTCGATGCATACACAAGGTTTGTAATCACCAACCCGCATTTGGCAAGCGTGGTGATTAAGCGGTCAGTCAACAGTGGTTTTAGTATATAGGCTAATTTTTTTACGTTTTCCGTGTTTTGGAAGGCATATAATCCGTTCTACGAAATCCGTTGGTCCCGACTGCATTAGCGATCGGTTACAACCACTTTCCGCACTGGGCCTGCTTGCTGAGTTATGGCGCGTTCACCCTATGGTGTTTCCATCCATAGGGAAGGCTCGTGCCCCAGCGGTGGGGACATACAATGAGCTGGTGATGATGACAACTTTTAACAGATTTCCTTCTCTTTCATTTTTAGTTCTCGAATACGTCGGTCCAAAATGGCGGACGTTCGTCGCCAACATGTCAATAGCTGTGTACTTCACGTTCGCTGCCTGCCTCCTCCCCTGGATCGCTATAGGAGTGGCCAATTGGAAGTATTACACGCTGATAACGAGCATACCTCTGGTGTTGTCTGCGCTGACGCCTTGGGTTGTACCTGAGAGTGCTAGGTAACAGTTCTGTTTATTCTTTACGATAAAATAAGATGGTGGTAGCAAGCCAAGTGGTCAAACGAGCCCTACCACCAAACCAAGTACACAAATGTACTCCCCGCTAGGAATCGAACCCGGGACCTCTGGGTCTCAGACCAGTGGTAAACACACCAACGCAGAGACGGTTAAAACAGTTTGTCATTTTCATTATTCAAAAGTTTTACGGCTAGTAGTTTTACGGCAACTAGTACGGCTAGTGCTACTAGTTCTACTGGTAGCAATAGTATAGTAAGCACGCCGAGATGACATTAGTGGAAATTTGATAAATTTTCGCAAAAACCCTTAAATGGGTGTCTTTTAAAAGGTTGAAGGTTTTTTTAAAAGGTTGATTCTTTTTAATCCGCGATTCCGGTCCGCACAACCCCGGAGGATCTATAAGGAGACGGCGACACGCCTGCATGATGCCATCCTCATTAAAGCCCTATGGTGTTAAACTCGGTTTAGTACACGTAAAACACGTACGTCCGAAGTCCTTAAATCCTTAATCACTGTTTCAGATGGTTGATATCCAAAGGGCGCATTGATGAAGCAATGGAAATTCTTGGTAGGTTTGAAAGATTCAACGGCAACAAAATACCAGAAGCCATCGCGAAGGAATTCAAGGTAAGAGAAATAAATTAGTATATTTTATAGTTTTTACGTGACTCTATTTTAATAATTTGAAGAAATTATAAAGAGAGAGAAGACGAGGGCGCGTTCACCACTGCGTCATCGAGCTCCTCCGATGATAACTTACAAACTCTGCAATTCATTCCAGGACACCGCAATTCAAATAGCGAAAGAAGACGAAGAAACTAAAAACTACTCGATACTCGACCTCTTCAAGAGCCCTCGCATCAGACGCCACAGCGTTCTCCTACTCTTCATCTGGACTTCCATTGCCATGGTCTTCGATGGGCACGTCAGGAACGTGGGCTCTCTAGGCCTGGACATGTTCGTCACCTTCACGATAGCTACCGCTACTGAATTTCCGGCTGATGTGCTGCTGATTCTGCTGTTAGATAGGTAGAGAATTTGTTTACTTCTTCAAACGTTTTAAGTAGAGCGACGATCTTCGCAAGAGCTTATAACCGTTTCTGTGTTCTACTGCTTAATACCACCGGTCTCAGGCCAAGAGATCCCGGGGTTTGTTCGTTTAGTTAGTAAGTTATCAATCCAATTTGAATTCAACTTTAGATAAACTAAACATTGGTTGTTGTTTGCTAAAGTTTACACTACTACAATTTGAATTAAAGATAAGTCGGTATAAATATGATATACTCATACGAATTAAATTAATATACAGAGTCTATTTAAACAATCAAAAACTGATATAATGTTTTCAACAAAGTCGTAAAAAAAAACCTCGATCTTATTGGGAAAATAGTAATTCATGTAACTATTTGTATATGTAAATACTGGTTTACAGCATGATAGATTTAGTTATATATTGATAATTCCGACGAAACAAGAATACGACGAATCAGGAATCCGACGAAACAGGAATACGACGAATCAGGACAGATTCAATAAAATGACAAACTAAACGAAACTAACTACTTTTACGGTTCTACTCGCGTTTTTTTTTACACGTTAATTTGAAACATTGGTTCTTCGAGCCCAATTTTTGTATCCCAGGACCCCGACCCGGGAATCTAATCTAATTTGTCTTAAACGACCTCGGTGGTCAAGTGATCCAGCACGCCGGTACTGGCCTTATTATGGTAACCTAACCTAACATCCCGGATTCAATTCCCGGTCGGGGCAATTTTGAAATTTATTTTTCTAAATTGTCTCGGGTCTGGGTGTTTTCTATGTATTTTCAGTATTTTAAATATTTACAAAAAAAAATATACAGACTGAGGAGAATGTTTAGAGCGATGACATGATTTCAATTTGCCCAGCTCTAGGGCAGTTTATAGCTTTATACACTCGGCGTCAAAAAAATCGCACCTTTTAAAAATCATCTTTAAAAATTCTTAAACCTTATGTAGAGGATAGTGTTGGGTATCATTAGAAAGGTAACAAAAAGGAGTATCAAAAAACAATTAAATTTAACTTTCTGTTTAATTATAATTATACAAACAACATTAAAATTAATAAAATAATAAAAATCCTTAATTAAGTCCTAATTAACAACAGATAATTTACAAAGAAAAATGTACAAAAAGTGTCTTAAAATTAACTTAAAATCTAGTGTTACCCCCCCTTGCCCTGATCACGGCTTCCATACGGTCCCTCATGGACCTCACCAACTTCAGGAGCTCTTCTTGAGGGATAAGCCCCCATTCTTCAATCACCGCGTCTTGGAGCTCCTGTAGAGTCGAAGGAGCTGGATCCCGAGATCGAACCTTACGTTTAAGATGGTCCCAGAGGTGCTCTATAGGATTCAGATCCGGACTTCGCGCTGGCCACTGCATCACAGAGATTTGGGACCTCTGCAAGAAGTCGCTCACGATGCCTGCAGTGTGAGCGCGAGCGTTGTCGTGCATTAATGTGAACCCCTCGCCAAAAGATTCGGCAAAGGGGACCACATGCACTTCCAGGACCCTAAGTGACATAGCGGCGAGCAGTCAGCGACCCTTGTCCGCGAGCACCTCCAGTCCGGGAGACGCAGACAAGGTCGGTTTTGCCGGCAGCAGACATACCGCCCCAGAACATGCAGGATCCGCCACCATATTCCACCGTCTCCTGGATGCAGGCTTGGGCGAAACGTTCACCCTGCCTCCGGTATACTCTTCTCCGTCGGTCGTTGCAGAAAAGACACACTCGCGTCTCGTCTGAGAAGAGAACAGCTCTCCACTGCTCAAGGGTCCAATCGACGTGGTCACGAGCAAACTGCAAGCGGGCTCGCCGATGCGCTGCAGTCAATTTTGGACCCGTAGCAGCTCTGTGGGCCGCTATCTTCTTCTCCTTCAATCTTCTTCTAACCGTAGATACGCTTACGGTGCGTCTGCGAACTGCCTGGAGCTGCTGTTGCAACTCAACAGCGTTGGAAAAACGATTTCTCAAAGAGTTCGACACAACGAACCGGTCGTCTCTTTCCGAAGTGCAGCGACGTCTACCCGAACCGTGTCTGCGGATATAGCCACCGGTCTCTATGAAGCGCTGGTACACTCTTCGAACGGAATAACGGCTCAGGTTCAGTTGCCGGGCGACATCACACTGCCGCACCCCTGATTGCAGTAGTGCAACCACTTGAGCGGCTTTATCAGCTGTGGTATCCATCAAAATCTGTGCGTGTGTCCTCTTCAACGGTTGAATAGCGAATGACCCACATTGAACCCGTGTTGACCGTTTTATACCCACAAAGGAAGCGCAACTAGCAACTCTCACGGGTAGCAAAATTTGCATCGAATTTTTGTGACACTTTATTTGTTGCATTAGGTTTTATTTGATAATGAAAAGTAATGTTTTTTATTAAGTTAATTAAGTAACCTTGTAAATAAAATCATAATTAATGCGACTGCATGTGCATATCAAGAGTAAATGACATTTGAAAGTGATTTTCTAAGAGGTGCGATTTTTTTGACGCCGAGTGTATTAACATTCAATAATGATGAGATCTAAGCTTTGGATACAAAATGCAATTGGAGAGTTATTTTCGTTTAATTAATATTTTATCTTTGTTCCAGGCTCGGTAGACGGTGGCTTGCATTTGGTTCAATGGCCCTAAGTGGTGTCTTCAGTTTATTGGCCACTACAGTACCTATAGGTAAGTCGCGCTGAGCTCGACGTTCATTCAAGTCGGTTTTCTATCAATTTGAATAATTTTTCTGTAGTGTCTGATTTCTAAATATTTTTTAAAGGGTGTTATATAAACGGTTAGCAAAGTGGGCAGCAACTTATGGTCAGCAAATATTTCTAAATCAGTCTGCTACTTGTATCATTCTGAACAGCAGTCTTATGCCGCTGCCCCTTCCGTGACTGGCCCTCGCTACGCTACGAATCGCTCGGGAAAAAAAATTACTTAACCAAACCAACAGTAAGGATTTCTTATGCTGACCGATTGTATAATTCTGCTGACCAAATAATCATTTTGCTGACCAAATATTTATTTTGTAATACAAATAAATTATTTCCCTTTTTTAAATATATATTACCTACTTAACTATTTATTGTTTTCTAAAGTTAACGCGTAAATGTATACTAACCACCTTTGGAGTCTAGTGATTGGACCACCAGTTTCAAAGCCAGAGGTATCAGGTTCGATAGCCAGCGAGTAACTTTTTTTTTGTGTAATCTACTATCTTTTTAAGTCTTTTTTTTTAATCTATGTAAGAGCGGAATCTCTTAAAACAAGCAAATCTTTTGCGCAAAAGGAGGTTCCAACAAACCCAATAGACAGAGTAAACGTTTAAGATAGCAAAATAAACATTTTTAATTTCTTTTCATTTTTTTCAATTCAGACGCAATTACGAAAGCGTAATTGGTTGGTGGTAGTAGGGCTTTGGTTTTTAGTCCGCCTGGCTACCTTACATCGTCTTATTATCCGCATTGCGGTGTTCCGGCAGTTAGAGATAACATAGCCAACTCCTCAGTGGTTCAGGATTCAGGGTGAAGCTTCCACCTTCATGCCTCATTTTCACTTGCCTTTCGTTATGTTGTTTCTCTACTACCCCTCAGGTGTACCATCAGCTACCCTGGCCATAGTGGGCCGCTTCGCAGTAAACATCTCCTTCAACATCGGGATGCAGTACGCAGCTGAGATTTTACCGACTGTCGTGAGGGCTCAGGGTTTGGCCCTCATACACATAACTGGTTACATTGCCACTATACTGGTGCCGTATATTGTGTATCTGGTGAGTGTTGCTTACTATTTATATTATCATCATCATCATCATCATCATCTTCACCATCTTCATCTTCATCATCGTCTCTGTCTTTGCCAAAAGACGTCCACAGCTGGAAAAAGGATTGGATTGGAACCAGTTGCTAACACGACTGCTACTAGTTGCTGTAGCTACAACTGGGGCCCAACCGCCTAACCGATTGCCTTGGCTACGTGTATAACTTATGACGTCATCTTGTCATCTAGCTAATCTAGGCATCTAGCTAGGCATATATCGAAAGCTATAGCCTATACCTTTCGATATTGCTTTCATAGGCGGTACGAAATGGCAAGATGGCTTCATAAACTATACACGTAGCCAAAGCAATCGGTTAGGCGGTCGGGGGGCTGGTCGATTTATTCTGTAGCGCCGTCATGCACTTTTAGTTCGTCAATCGCTCGCTTGTGGCGCCTATCGCAGCTTATTACATAATACGAAATATGTGTTTTGGTAGCGGTAAATTGCAAATTGTTGCGGTTGCGTCTGTCACCTAAAGATCAGTAATAAGTCTGCGGGACCAACGGCTTTACGTGCCTCCCGAATCACGGAGGAGCTTGACATGATAAATTTTTGGTCACCCATCCGACGACCGGTCTTTGCGGAAGTAACTTAACTTTTTTAATATAATTCGCATTTTAAGAAAAGAATCATCTTGTTATCAGGCAACCATATCTCCAGAGATCCCTCTACTCATCCTTGGCACGCTAGGCATTATGGGAGGGTCTCTTTGCCTCTTCCTGCCGGAGTCTATGGGCAAGCAGATGCCATCCACAATACAGGAAGGAGAGGACCTTGGGAGAGGGCAGCGCTTCTGGGACTTCCCATGTTGTCCTAGGTAAGTTTTAATTTACCAGTACTGTATGACATTCTACGTCATCATAATCTCAGCCAAAAGACGTCCACTGCTGGACAAAGGCCTCACTCAAGGCTTTTCACAACGTACTTTACCAGTTCGTTGGCCCACCTTTGTTGGAGGCCTGCCTGCACTGCGTTTTAACATGACATTTTGTGGTATTAAATTAAATTTAAATTGGTGCCTGGTGTAATTTGGCAAACTTGTGTGTGTTTATTTGTAATGGCAAGTTTCCTATGTACCATAGGGCGCAATTTTCTTATATTACGCTGCAAAAGAAAGGGAGAAAAGAAATG
This sequence comes from Eudonia truncicolella, assembly GCA_949315975.1. Taxonomy (NCBI): domain Eukaryota; kingdom Metazoa; phylum Arthropoda; class Insecta; order Lepidoptera; family Crambidae; genus Eudonia; species Eudonia truncicolella. The sequence continues at coordinate 2,136,966 of OX438853.1, read as the reverse complement.
GCCTTGCTGAGTTTGCTGTCGGTTCTTCTCTGTACAAGATCTCCCGCCCTGTGCAGACTTACAAACCGATGGCATAATGACATTCTTAAGAGCTAATTTATGTAGCCAAAACTGTGTTTATGATTTTGATTTCATGAGGATTTAAGACACGAAAGGGTCAGAGCTAGGATATGCAATTAAACGTTTACGATTGACGAGTCGTATAATTTTACGCAAATTTTGAATCAACAGTAAAAAAACAAAAGTAGCCATGCTTTTTTTTATCAGAAAACCAATGACAGATTCACACCAGTAGGAACGAACAAATAACTGTCTCTGTGTGTGTGGTAAACGCCACCGGAGTCATAACCAGAGTTTCCGGGTTCGATTCCCAGCAGCGATGACTTGATATTCAATGCCTGTAGTCTTTGCCAACAGTGTGACGTACCGATCCGATCCGAAGCCTTCGGAGAATCTAGTAGGGCACGAAATATATAGAATCTATATAGAATCTATATAGAAAACCTCCGAAGATGATTCGTTTTACACGGCTTGAGGAACCCTTTAAGTTTCTCCCCCTTCTTCTTATTTAAGTTTTAAGCCGCCTCCAAAAAAGCTGAAAACGCCGTCTGAGGCAATCAGCAAACTATCTCAAAAAAAAAAACTGGGACGTGTTTTTTTATAGGAAGTCCAGACGTCCAGCTAGTGGAATTAGAATTGTGCCTCAATAGCTATCTTCACCTTGCCGACCCGTAACTGCACTGAGGCACTGGCTATCTTATCTCTAGCTGCCGGAACACAACAATGCTACAAACATTGCTATCTTACTAAGCCAAAACGCTGTTCTTCTCAGTACAAGATCTCCCGCCCAAAGTAGACTTACGAACCGATGGCATAGTGACATTCACAAGAGCTACCTGTAGCCTAAACTGAATAAATGATTTTGAAATTATAAAGTTAAAATTATAAAGCAAGAACACTGTACTTCAAAAGTACAGTGTTCTTGCTTTATAATTTTAATTTTGCTGTACAATATTCAAAATTCAAAATTCAAAATTCAAAATCATTTATTCAGTTTAGGCTACAGGTAGCTCTTGTGAATGTCACTATGCCATCGGTTCGTAAGTCTACTTTGGGCGGGAGATCTTGTACTGAGAAGAATCGGCAAGAAACTCAGCAAGTGTCCAGCTCTTTTCTCCCTTACAGCGTCAAAAATATTGGAAAATGCCCTATCATAGCAGGACACTTTCCATTACAAATAAACCCAAAAAATATAGAAGACAACCACAACATGTAAAAAAAAACACAAAATAAAAAAAAACTACGTTAACAAATGTACATCAGGTAAAAGCTTCAATTTCTACAATGTCATACAGTACCACTACAGTACTCTAATAAAAATCAAAAATTGTTTAAGAAAAACAAAGTCAAACTATAGTTAATAATACTAAAAATAAGATAAGTATGCAAGAGCTGACCAGCCTCCACAGGCGGCACCCGCCTTATTAGTTATACAGACTGTAGCAAGTAAGTTTCCACTAGTTCTAAGTTTTTTGTCCAAATTGTTAATAATAACTAGATTAAGGGGTTATGAATAATTATTTTCTACAAAAACACAAAGTAAAAAAAAATCCACGAGCAGGATTTGAACCTGCACCCTTCTGACATACCGGGTCAGGTGCTCTTCCAATTGAGCTATAGTGGTTCTAACCAGCCTGCCGAAATTATTCAACATTATTTACTTTTTTTACTTTGAAAGCCAAAGGCGCCCATTCAATGTCAACAACTACCGTCATTAACACCTAAACATTTTATAAATAGCTTGCCTACTTCTTAACTGATCTTTAGTATATGTAAAAATATTATGATCGGGTGTTAATGACGGTAGTTGTTGACATTGAATGGGCGCCTTTGGCTTTTAAAGTAAAAAAGTAAATAGTGTTGAATAATTTCGGCGGGCTGGTTAGAACCGCGACAGCTCAATTGGAAGAGCACCTGACCCTTATTACTTAACTACTATGAAATAAGAGATTTAATTATTTTTTTTTATTTTATTTACAGAAGCAAGAACTCTGACGCAGGAGAAAAGTAATTTCCAAAGATAATTATCTATATTGTTTTCTAAAGTTTACGCGAACACTACACATTGAAATGAAACAACTTTTACGGATCTACTCGCGTTTATTTTACACATTAGTTTTAATTAATGTTTATCCTGACGTTTCGAACCGTTTGCAGGGTCCGTGGTCACAGGGAGACTGAGGTGTTGGTCGTCTCATCAAGCTACTAACTAATTATTAAAACTAATGTGTAAAATAAACGCGAGTAGATCCGTAAAAGTTGTTTCATTTCAACGATAATTATCTATTAAAAAAATTTATTTTTTTTGTCAACAACTACAAATATATTTGTTGAATCTTAATAATAATATCTAAGTAGTACTTGTATATCCAGACAAATGAAAAATAACTCATAAATATTTAAGCAATATTGGAATAAAGAGGAAATTAAAAATTTTACCTACCTTTTTGTTTTTTTTTTACATACATACACGCTTACATATGTAGAAAGCTGTTGACACGGTTGAGAAGGTGTTTGCTTCGTGTCGATTAATGTGCGGCGTATGCGGTAGGTGACGCCGCCACACATACATTAATACATACATCCATACATACATACATGCAAACTAACTCGCGTCCTTCTCTCAAAAAGGGAAGGGAGTTGACAGAGCATCCAAATCACCAATTTTTAGTAAACTCACCATTTATCATATTATTATACAAAGTAAGGGTCCTAGGTGGAATAGATATCATCAGTGATGGGTTGCGCCGATCGCCTGATGTGCGAGCATCTTGGAACCCTTGTCGGCTCTTATGACATGCACGGGAAGTTAGGCAGTTGATAAATTATTGTCACGTCCCAGACCAGCAGGCGATTTATTTTATTTATAAAAAAAAAACATAATTATGTAATCAATTATATTTGATAAACAACTTTTTGTTTTATTATCCCTGTTTATCTGAATTTAAGACCATCATTACGCTTTTAGAGTAAACATTGATTATGAGAGATATTGTTATATTTCTTCTTATCACAACAGCAAAACGCTTGGGCCCCCATTTCACCTGATGTTATGTGATGATAAGGCCGAAGGTGGAAGCGCACTTCACCCGGAATCCTCCTTTGACGACCTCCTTGGTGGAGTGGTTTGTACACCGGTTTTCATGGTGTCGCCATCTCTGAGGTCCCGGGTTCGATCCCCGGTTGGGTCAATTTAGAAATTATTGTTTTTCTAAATTGTCTCGGGTCTGGGTGTTTTCTACGTATAATAAGTATGTATTTAAGTATTTTAAGTATGTTTATCCGTTGTCTAGTAACCATTTAACGAGTTTCATAACGAAGCTTCTCTTGGGCTAGATAATTGGTGTGAGTGTAGGAAAGTTCAAAAAAAAATCCTCAACCACTGAGGCACTGGCTATCTTATCCCACTATGGCGACATATTTAGTTAAGATGGTAGTAGTTAGACAGGCCTTAGCCTTATCACCAACTTAATTGAGTACAAATATTTACCGCTGGGAATCGTACCCGGGAACTCTGTGTCGGAGCCTGATGGTTTAACCACACTACCACAGAGACAAGACCACAGAGTCGGACGTTAACGTCATCTGACTCTTTTAGTTTCCTTACTTAGTTTTGTTTCTAAACAACAGAGTACAGGCCTGCACATCAACCTAACCAAAACTGACAAATTTCTTCAATACATTTTCACCGGATAAGGTCCGAAACGCGCTTTTGCCCGATCTAGGAATTGAATCCAGGACCTCCGGTTATCAGGCCGAGCACTAAACCACTCTGCCACCGATCTTATCTTATCTTATCTTCCTAGTAACACTTCGACCCATCGGGGTCCTTTGTGCAACCCCATCCTTTACTCTTCTTCCTCTGTAAAGCTCGAAAGCATGGAGCTCGAGATAATAGGTAAATTGTTAGTTACCCATCCGATGACCGGCCTTTGGGAAAGTGGCATAGCGCTACCGATAAACATGCTTACAAAAAAACTTTAAGGGTAGATTTATACCAGTACAAAATAAAATTTAACATTAACTCTAAATTTTAAATGTAACTAATTACTCGCCAAAAAGAAGACTATATTTGCTACCCTCACGAATAAAAATGCTAAATCATGCATAGCCTATATACGGCTGTAAAATATATATAACTAGCGGCCCGTCCCGGCTTCGCACGAGTGAACATTTCTTTTTTATATAGCCTATGTTGTTCAGCGCTAATGTAGCATTCTAATGGTGAAGGAATTTTTTAAATCGGTCCTGTGGTTTTTGAGTTTATTCGTTATAAACAAAAATACAAAAATACAAAGCTTTCCTCTTTATAATATTAGTATAGATACATATACATATAGGTTTATACAAGTATTAATATAATATTTGTTATACCTCTGCAAACCTCTTTGCATAAAACTGTTTAACAAAAAACTAAAAGAAAGTTAAATTTTTATTTCTATCTTTTTAATTAATAAAAAGTAGGTCAAACAGTTATCGTAGGAACAATGGAAAAAATCTGTTGCAAAATAAAAACTAAATCGCACAAATAAAAATACGAGTGTCGTTAATTGCAAACCATTCCGAGGCATCGACAACAGTTGAAATCGTAAACATCTACTATAGTGATGGGACAACCAAAATATCGATAATAGGTGTTATCGACAAAATATGATTGAAAGAGCTGTCGCCTGAATCGTGAGAGGTCGTGAGTTCGTTAATCTAAGGTTCTGAAGTTAATACTCTTTTTGAATTGCTATTTCCAGTTGACAAGACAAGAGGCAATTATTTTTTTAGTAGCAAATAAATTTTTTAACAATATGAATTTTAAAATCGTATCTTCGCTTATCATTCAAAACGTTTTATTTACAACGAAACTGAAAACATCATTCAGAAAAGTCAATCACCTCAGGTGAGACTCGAACCCACGACAAGTGTCGATTTTTTTTTTGTGATAAAGTATATATTATATAGTAGAAGGCGACAAAAGTGCAAACAAATTTATCCTTATCTATACTATTAATGAGGAGATAAAATTTGTGACTTTGTTTGTTTGAGGAGGGTAATCTCGGAACTACTTGTCCAATTCCAAAAATTACTTCACTGATACAATGCTACATTACTTGCGGGTATAGGCTATTTTATAATGATAAAAAAGAGTTTCTTTTTAAACCTTAAACCAACGCGGACGAAGGTTGAAAAATTTCCTCGAGCAGAATTTGAACCTGCACCCTTTTGACATATCGGGTCAGGTGCTCTTCCGATTGAGCTATCGTGGTTCTATCCAGCCCGCCGAAATTATTCAACACTATTTACTTTTTATACTTTGAAAGCCAAAGGCGCCCATTCAATATCCACAACTACCGTCATTAACATCTGATCATAATATTTTTACAAATACTAAAGATCAAATCCTGCTCGTGGAATTTTTCAACATTTGTGTTTTTGTAATTTGTTTCGCAACAAAATTTGCGTTAAAATTATATAAACAAAGCAAAAATATTTTAATAATAAAAAGTATAGGCTAACCTTTTGTTCAAACACAATGTTTCGGGGGCACGAGCGACGTCATGACTCTTGAGAGAGAGAAGAGAGAAGACAAACAGACATGACTGCGAGCAGACCTAGTTTAAAAAATACAGTTTTACTAAAACAGCCGAGTAACGACATATCTCATTTCGATATCGACATCGATAATTTTCACGAACATCACTGAATCTCAACTTATGCTTACAAACAAACCAAAAACAGTTTCAGATAACGATTCAAATACATCCTAAATACCTTGTCATTCACGCATACTCACAGGCCATTCCCCCAAGACATGCCACAGAAGGCATAGTGATGACAAACTTTGTGTTTTTATCGACATTTTTAATTAACATCTGTGCGATTCGCTCCACATTCTTGAATCCTGAAGCCCACAATATCAAATCCCAATTGGAACGCAACAATATAGTGAACAAAGGGGTTTGGATCAAAAGCATACCGAAAGATCAGTTTGAGAAGACTCTAGGTGACTTTATATTTCGTCCGAATTCTTTGGATGTCGACAATGTATTGCAGAACAATTTCGATGCGTTCGGTGACAGCTTTATGCAGAGTTCTCCAATTCTATCTAGCTATGTTGAGCGTACAAAAAGGTCGGCTAAGAATTGTGAGTATTTTTTATAAATCTATATTATATAATCTCATTTTATGTCCCCACTGCTGCGGCACGAGGCTTTCCTATGGATGTTTTTTTTTATTTTTGAGAGAGATTGCTGATTGCCGCTACTGCATTTTCAGCTTCACCGGGCTTTTTTGGGGGCGGCGAGGAACGTAAAGGGTCCCTCAAGCCGTGTGAAACGAATCACCTTCAGAGGTTATCTAGAGGGAACGGCATCGCGCACTAGTGTGCGTCCCCGTGCCCTACTAGATTCTCCGAAGGGTTCGGATCGGATCGGAGTCCTATGGATGGATAGGGGAAACGGGCCATAAACCATCACGCGGGCCCAGTGCGGGCAGTGGTTGTTAACGACTGCTAATGCAGCCGGGATCAACGGCTTTGCGTGCCTTCCAAAGCTCGAGATGATACATTGTTGGTCACCCATCCGATGACCGGATTTGTGAAACCTACTTAACCTTAGCAGACGCAGATCGCAGACCGGGCGAGTAACCACTGCGCCATCGAGCTCCTTAGGCGCCAATATATTTTTCATATATTTTTTTCGAGAAATTGTCTTTCTTATATCATTGACTTACCAAATACGTACTAAGCTATTGTAAAATATATTAAATATTAAATATATTACTTTATATTATAATATATATTATATATTAAATATATTACTTTCTATGTTTCACCATATAAATTGAATTCAAAAGTTTTTAGGAGACTAAACGTTTTATACACGTTGTATAAAATGTTGCCTTTGTTAGTTAGAAGGTATTGGCATTTCACCGTCGATATAGGGTAACGTCAGGCAACCAGTGATCAACAGGCACCAATTATCGACCCTTTTTTACTTTTATCTTTAAAAAATGGGGATCATCAACTGGTTTTGCTAATCAGTGAAATCTCTGTACCCTTTTTTAAGCACATTTCGCGCACAGAAGAGTGTAAGACTTGGCAAAGCTAAAGCTAATTACCTATGGTTGACTGGTAAAGAATGCCTCAGTCATTAAGTCCGCCATGTTATATTTATGTGGCAAAAGATTAAATAAATAAATAGTTATTACAAGTATTAAATAATTATTAGAATAAGTTTTGGAGAGTGATGGCTGGATGCTTCTGTCGCTTTTTGCATTCACTTATCTACTTATTGTTTCGACAGCGTTCAATTAAGAAGACGTGTAATGTTATTATTTTTTATTTTATTCAAAATAGTTACCTGAAATATAATATGAAATGTTTTAAGATCCATTTTCAATTTCGATTAGTGGAGGTAAAATAATAATTCAAATAAAAATACATAATAAATTCAATGCTAATCTTAAAAAAAAATTACTTAACGCCAGTAGAAAAAATAATTACATGACATCACAATACTAATATTGACCTTGTTATTGCAGACGAAAAAAAAAGAGTTCTCAGAGATAGTTTGAAATCGTGCGACGGCGACAAGGACTGCATAATGAAGAACCTAAAAGAAACCACAATATTCGATAAAGCAAAGGTGATATCAAAACTGAGACCAACATCTGTGTCCAACGATTACCCTTACGAAGTAGCCATTCTTTTAGGAGCCAACAAATTAGATGATTCGCCTAGTATTATAAGGAAAACGAAAGACAGTGGCGATGTACCTCAATCAGTCATACCGCTGAATAGCAATAAAGAATCGCCACAACTTAACATCGACAGCTTAGTAAACACCGAATCGAAGGTCGAAAACTATATTAAATCTAACAACTCCGAAAACGTAAGTGGTGTACCGAAAAGAAGGATCAAAAATGACTTCGAAAGTGAAGTTATAAAGAAGATCGAATACACAGAAGAGATAGATAAGATCGTTGACAATTCCAGCAACAATAAAATTAATAGAAATGTGTTTGACAAAGAAGAAAGAATTTGGTATCAGAACAATCCATCGTTGGATTCGAACGCATATAACATGGCACCTAAAATGAATAAGCCGGTCAACGAGAGGGGCTTAATTAAAGTCTTGTCTATGTTAACGAAAACATTCAAAAAGATAATGAAACAGCATAGCGACATTAAGAAGATACACAACAAACTACACGGTTTGAACGAGAGAGTTGTTAAAAACGTCAATGACATATCAAAGAAGTTTACGGACATCGAGCAGAAGTATTCGTACATCGTCGATGTCAGTGGGAAAATGAAAGAGTTTGGAAGTATGCTTAATTCAAAAGAGGAATACTTCAAAACCAAAGACAAGGAGATGTCCCAGAATTTGCTCGAGTTCGAGAACCAACAGAAAAAGTTTTTGACTCAACAGAGGCAGTTTTACAACATACAGAAGCTGATGTTGGCGCAGAATGAGAAGATCAACATCAAGCAGAACATGATAGCGAAAATGCAAAGCGAGATTTCACACAAGCAGAACAACTTCGCTCGAATACTAAAGAAAGCGAAACAGATCTTTATTGACAACAAACATTCCAGTTTCAACAAAATATCAGTGTCATCCACTACTCCCATGCCGCAACCTGTCACAATAGCATCCACTGAAGAGGTTTCAACAGTAACGCACACAACTACCCAATCGCCACACACTACAGAATCGATCAAAATCAATCTGTTCGCCATACCGAGTTTCAACAAATTGCTGAATCAAGACACACTTATCTTGAAAGATAAAGATGAACAGAATGTTGACGATTTAGTTTACAAATATTACTTCAACAACACATTTATAGACAACTTAATGAAAAGCAAAGTTTTAAACAGCTTTACGAACAGTCCCGAAAACAACGAGCTCATTAGAAACGAGAAGAGTAAAAGGAATGACGATGATGATTCTACTATACATATACCCGTCACGAAAACAGGTCAGGATGGGACTTTGAATAGAGAGAAAAGATGGATTCGTCATGGACAAGGGAAGTCGAAACTAAAAAGGAAATTACGTGGTAAAAGTGATGTTGGCGTTATAGATGTCAATGACGAGAAACCTTTGAATAAGAGGGGTGTGGAGAAGGCGTCTCACCCTCTTGCGGAAGCAGTCACGAAGTTGGTTCCGCTCAAAGATAATAATCCTTTTATGGTAATGGCGAACAGTTTCTGTAATGAAATAAGGCAGAACACAAATGCTCAAGTTCTCAATTGGTGTGTCGAGAAGGCGTTGAGGCGACTGCAATTTTTAGGTAAGTCAATAAAGAAGTATAGCTTATATAGCTGATGTTAAGCGATGATAAGGCCGATGGTGGAAGCGCACTTCACCCGGAATCTGAACCACTCAGGAACTGGCAATCTTATCCCTAACTGTCGGAACACATTATTTAGGTAAGATGGATGTAACAAACATGTACGCTGGAAATAGAACCCGGGACCTCTGGCTCTAAAACCGGTGGTCTTAACCACTAGGCCCCTGAGGAGCAGCGGTGATTAGAGAAATATTGTAACCAGGTTTTTTTTTGTCTTTTAGTATCCAACGTTTCGGCACAAAGTGCCTAGTGTAAGTTTCATTTGACATTCGATCACGCTAACGAAAACAAAAATTTGTATGGCTTGAAGCAGCGCCTCCTGGCGGCATACGAGAAGGGTAAAAATTTTGCCATACTAACTTTCGTTTTTGGACTTCTTGGCGGGAAAGTGAAGAGTCATGTCTGGGGTTTTGTTTTATTTTCTAAAATTTGTGTTATGTCGAGTATTAATGTGAAATAATAATGGAAATCTTTTTTTGTGTTCGTGAGTGTGCATGAGTGTTGGCAAATGAAACAAAACAGTGCAACGTCACTTTTCAAATTGTCTCAAGAAGTCCGCCCGAGGACTTAGTAAAGCCCCACATCTTTACTGAGATACTCAACGGGTTGGGGGGTCTATCATTTCTCACTTCTTATTTCTATTATCATTCATCACAATCATACAGGAAGGAAATATTGTTTATTTATGTATTACTTGTAAGGAAAATTACTTTGACACTGGCTAAATGTGCTAATCGCACGAAGCCATCAACTGAAGGAAAGAACAAAAACTTCAGTTTTTTTGTAAACGTAATAAAATGAAAATGGATAATAAAAAATACTCACATTAAGCACTCTGGGTGCCTAGCGCAAGTTCATTCGCCATTCGATCACGTTATGATGCTCCAATACCATACTAATTTTCGTATTCGTAAACGTAATCGACAAAAGTCACACTCGGCACTCAGTTGCATGCGTCACGATTACATGCGGACGGATGAACAGAATTATCGGACACACAAAGAAAACAAACACGATTATAATCCGGTCGGTATTTGCACGAAAAATCTTTATGTGCTACTGGGAGAGGGAAACCTCAGCAGACCCCACTAAGATAAGATAAACTTGTAAACCAGTCGATAAATGTTAGTGTAGAAGTTTAAAATTAATTGTATACATACACATCAGTGGCTGTAGCCAGAGTAACATTAAGAAAACGATAGCGAAGTTCGAAAAGAACAAAATGTATGGGATTGACATAAGATTGACCACGTGATTTAGCGCGGCTTATGTCAATCCCATACATTTTATTATTTTCGAACTTCGCTATCGCTTTCTTAATGTTACTTTGGCTAAGCCTACAGGGAGCCTAGTATGAGTTTTCATTACTATCCGTGTTCATTCGATTACGTTAACGAAAACGAATTTTAGTATGGTATTAAAGCAGCGCCGCCTAAAATTTTGCCACACAAATTCTCGTTTTCATTTACGTGGCCGAATAGCGAATGAAACTCGCACTTGGCACCCTGACTGCCACAAACTGTCAAATTTCCTCCATAGACTTTGAAATTTATGTCTAAGGCATTTGACGACCTCCTTGGTCGAGTGGTTTGTTCACCGGTTTTCATCTCTGTGGTCCCGGGTTCGATCCCCGGTCGGGTCAATTAAGAAATTATTGTTTTTCTAAATTGTCTCGGTTCTGGGTGTTTTTTGTGTATATTATGTGTATGTATTTAAGTATTTTAAGTATGTTTACCCGTTGTCTAGTAACCATTTAACGAGTTTCATAACGAAGCTTCTCTTGGGCTAGATAATTGGTGTGAGTGTAGGAAAGTTTATTTATTTATTTTATTTATTTAAGGTTGATCTTATAATAAAGAAAGGCAATTTTGGATCTATAGGTTGATATGCAGGCGTTGCCATAAAATTGTGTAAATACATAGCAGGTGTTAAGCATAATTGGGAACAAACAATTTACCCTAGTCGGGCATGCAATTTTTAGTGGGTAGGTATATGTTACATAGAAACAGCCACTATGCTATATATTGATTAATTTATCTATAATTTATTGTTTTCTAAAGTTTACGCGAACACTACACATTGAAATGAAACAACTTTTACGGATCTACTCGCGTTTATTTTACACATTAGTTTTAATTAATGTTTATCAATTAATAAACGTCAGGATAAACATTAATTAAAACTAATGTGTAAAATAAACGCGAGTAGATCCGTAAAAGTTGTTTCATTTCAATTATCTATAATTAATAAATTAGGTAAAAGTAAGGTCTGAAAAAAAGATTGCTTTTTGACAACTTATTGCATTTTCAATTTCTTTTATGTTATGTATATATAACCAATATTTATAAGATTTAAATTTATTTTTGTTATTAATAATTAACTACGTAATTTTAATCAAGATAACTATTGACTTTGACATAGAAATATATATAGATATATATATAGAACTTATCCTATTTGTCAGAGCATATCCGTACATTAAGACTAATTAGTTAATAATTAATAATTAATTTAATTTGTGCCATAACTCTCTCTTTTCCAGATCAACAAATAACATTCCCAGTGCCTACAGTCGCTGACACCAAACCTCTGACAACTGTTTTAAGTCCAATCACTGTACCAAAACTTAACATAATAAATTCTGACGGCAATATTTTAAGCAGGATACCGCATGCAGGTTAATATATTTTTATATTTTTTGGAGAGCGTTTACCGTTGCAATAATAATGTTATGTTAAGAGTTGCCTATGGCATATAAAGACAAACTTCCTTCTGGGGGTGGAGCCGCTGGAGTCGCGACACAATCTCAGCTTCAAAGCATTTGTGGTGCGAGTCCCGACAGCCAAGCTGGACGACATCTTCACGAGGGAGGCGCTTTCGCGGTAGACTGCCAGCTAACGATGTGCTTCAATACTATCATTAGCTATAAGTTTTATTTTCTAACATTACTGTTTACTCGGATCGGATAGGTGAGCGGGACAACCCGAGGGCGCCTCTAAAGGCTCGGACCTCGGCTCGGGTTGACCTGGTCGTGGTTGTGGGGAGAAGCGTCTAGGTACATGTCTGTACCTGGTATAGAACGCCTGTAAACCGGATCGTCGTACCCTTGTCCTACGAGTACGGTGTCTTGGGCCTAAACTAGTGTGCATGTTTAGTGTATTCTGTAAATGTGTAGTGGCATTTAGAGGATTTAAAAAAGGTAGGCAACCTCTCGCAGAAACGAAATCTCGCAACAGCTGCGTTCAGACTGATCCGAGCTGTTCCGTGTCTGTGAGTTACAGACGGCAGCAGATCTACCTACTACAAAACGTCAAATTTCTTTAATAAATTTTGAACCTTAGCGTTTGGGTATAAAAATCAATATCGATTAGAGAAATTTGACAGTTTTGGATAAATCGATGTGCAGGCGTGTGTACCTAAGTGAGCGTTGCCCGAGTGCGGTATGTATCCGATCCGATCCGAACCCTTCAGAGAATCTAGTAGGGACGGGGACGCGCACTAGTGCGCGATGCAGTTCCCTCTAGACAACCTCCGAAGGTGATTCGTTTCACACGGCTTGAGGGACCCTTTACGTTTCTCGCCGCCCCCAAACAAGCCTGGTGAAGCTGAAAATGCCGTCTGAGGCAATCAGCAATCTCTCTCCAAAAAAAAGCAGTATGTATGAAACTTATACCATCTACAGTCTCATTTTGTGTCTATGGCCTTACCGGACGTTATGTGGGTGGCGAGAAAATCAAAGGATTCCTCAAGCCGTGTGAATGAAACAGAAACACAGTCAGATTTTCTAGATGGAATGGCTTCAAGCAAGCGTGTATATATGCGTGTTAAGGCCATAGGCGAAGTTACCCATTTAAAAGTAACAAATACAGAGTACTAATCTACACGATAAGGTTAAACCCGGTTTGTGAGAGACTTGTGTCTGAGTTAAGTGCGTAAAGAACCTGTAGGTATTACAGATCACCAGATCCAAAGATGGCTGCCATTACTTTGGCAACAGATATTGTTTTCTAAAGTTTACGCGAACACTACACATTGAAATGAAACAACTTTTACGGACCTCAGTCTCCCTGTGACCACGGATCCTGCAAAGGGTTCGAAACGTCAGGATAAACATTAATTAAAACTAATGTGTAAAATAAACGCCAGTAGATCCGTAAAAATTGTTTCATTTCAACGGCTTTCAGACTGAAGAGCGTAAAATCTTATTAATTTGTTTACAGTGTCTCCATCAGTACCATTAGCGGTATCGCAGGTCACTCAATCTTTCCCTACCATACAATCACAGACGGAAGCTACAACGAACATATATTTTCCAGGTAACTTTATATATATATATATATATATATATATATATATATATATATATATATATATATATATATATATATATTTTTCATTCTCGTAGGAGCTCGATGGCGCAGTGCTGAGGTTAAGCAACTTTCGCAAAGGCCGGTCATCGGATGGGTGACCAAAAAATGTAACATCGAGCTCCTCCGTGCTTCGGAAGGCACGCAAAACTGTTGGTCCCGGCTGCATTAACAGTAGTTAAGAACCACCGACCCGCACTGGGCCCGCGTGGTGGTTTATGGCCTGTTCTCCCTATCCATCCATAGGGAAGGCTCTTGCTCCAGCAGTGGGGACATAAAATGAGCTGATGATGATGATGTGATTATTTTTCATTCCTTACGGGTAATCCTTCATCTCACCTGATGTTAATGATGATAAGATGAAGATGGAAGCACACTTCACCCGGACTCCTCAACTTTTAAGGCACTGGCTATCTTATCTCCAGCTGTTGGAACACAACAACGCTCCATCTTTTTACATTAATTATTATTTATTTATTTATTTTTATTTATTTATTACAACACATAACAGATTACATTCAGAAAGTACAACAATATTGGGGAAACTTAAAACAATTGGATCAGACTATAACCCAATAAAATGCGTCTGTAACATGGACTATGGTTACAAGTAATAAACATCACAACTCAAACAATATCAAAATCAATAAATAAATTTAACATAATTCATCGTAGTAATAATTTTAGAGCTAAAATCATTTTTAGTATAAACATTATTATCATAGTCATGAAAAGTAAACCAAATTACTTTACAAATAGAATTACAGAACTTTTTGGATTGCCAAACTGGTTTATGAAAATAGTTTACGGATGCTAATTAAAAAAAATGTCAATATTGGAAATTCAAAATTCAAAATCATTTATTCAGTTTAGGCTACAAGTAGCTCTTGTGAATGTCACTATGCCATCGGTTCGTAAGTCTACTCTGGACGGGAGATCTTGTACTGAGAAGAACCGGCAAGAAACTCAGCAAGTGTCCAGCTCTTTTCACCCTTACAGCGTCAAAAGTATTGGAAAATGCCCTATCATAGCAGGACATTACTTACTTATTACTTTAAAATCCCTTTCTTTATGGTAATTTTTGGTGGATAACTATAGTGAAGTTTATATTTTTCTGTAATTGCAGACAATGACGAATTGGAACTAAATTTGAAACAATTTGGTAAGTTTAATTTTTTTTCTCTACGAGTAAATAAACACTTCGCATTCATCTCCAATAATTAATTTAGCTTCAGTGCAGCAATTAGCACTTGAAAATAAAAAGTAAAATTTTCTATATTAAATTATCAAATTTGTGGTATTTCATCTGCAAAGGTGAATCTGCATGGCCATCGGTTGCAACGACCATTAGATGGATGGCACTGTGCCGCTATTAGCACTCAACAATTAAAAAGCAGTGACAAAATTCAGCGCTTACGTCAGCCTTCCCGATAGTATAGCGGTCAGTGCAGCCGCCCGGATTGCGGAAGACCCCGGTTCGATTCCTGGCTGGGTCGGGTGGGCGTTTAATTTTTTCACTGTATTTTATAAATTTTATAAATATTTTACTCTAACTGTCAACACAACAAGGCTACTCTTTGATGTTATGGCAACACATTCAAATAAGATTGAGGTGACTAGTTAGCTAGCACAATATATGAAAAGAACACATTTTTTCATTAATAATGATTTAACCACAGCTTTTCTTTACAGATCTGAAGAGAGATACTGAAGGGACTGTATACTATGACGGTAGCGTTCATACCAGCGATATAGGTGACGAACACTCCATACATACATCTGGGTATCGCGTACAAAATTCCCGATCCAATCCGAACCCCTCCTAAAATCTAGTAGGGAACGGGGACACAGATTATTGCGTGATGCCAATCTCCCTAGAAAACCTCTGACGGTATTTCGTTTCACACGGCTTGAAGAACTTGGCCTTTCAAATATCTTGTGACCTCAATTCTCGGTTCGAATACCGCTTGTGGAAAACTGTTTCATAACTTATCCAATTTGTTATTTAAAAATTATATTATTACCCGTATTATACTTACCCGTGATTCGGAAGACACGTAAAGCCATTGGTCCCAGCAGTCAGTAACAACCACCAATCCGCACTGGGTCGGCGTGGTTGTTTATGGCCCGTTCTGCCTGTGGTGTATAAAATGAGCAGGAAAGAGAGAGAGAGAGAGAGAGAGAGAAAGAAAGAGAGAGAGAGAGTGTCCAAAGTACCAGGCTATCATAACCCACAAGGAGGTATACCTGGCGTGAGCTATACTTGGGATGAGGCCGTGGGGTGGTTGAAGTACCAGGCTACCATAACCTACAAGGAGGTATACCTGGCGTGAGCTATACTTGGGGTGAGGTCGTGAGGTGGTTAAAGTACCAGGCTAGCATAAGCCACAAAGAGGAGTAACTAGCGTGAGCTATACTTGGGGTGAGGCCGTGGGGTGGTTAAAGTACCAGGCTAGTAGAAGTCACAAAGAGGTAGGTATATCTACTTGGCATGAGCTACACATACTTGGGTCGTTGTCGTGACGTGGTTGAAGTACCAGGCTATCATAACCCACTAGAAGGTATACCTGGTGTACGCTACATACTTGGGTTGAGGCCGTGAGGTAGTTTTAGTACCAGGCTATCATGAGTTATAAGGAGTTACGCACTGGTCCCGCGCGATAGCTCGCAGCCCGATTTCCCTGTGGTATTTTCATCCAAAGGGAAGGCTCGTGCCCCAACAGTAAGGACATATAAATAAGCTGGTGATGAATGTATAGCCATAATTATTAAGTCTATGTTGTTAATTCCAGCGCTGGATAGCAATGGCTTCTCAGACATCATGCCTGGTCTGGATAGCAACTCCCGGGTCGAAATGGACCCTCTCATCTTTGACCTACGAGCTTTGAGACGCCGGGACCCCTATCGCAGGTACCTGTTGTCTATCTATATGTTTATGGCCTGTTCTCCCTTTGGTGTCTCCATCCATAGAGAAGGCTTGTGCCCCATCCACAAAATGAGCTGATGATGATGATATCAATATGAAAAAAATCTTTGTACTATTGTTATAAGCAAACTAGCATAATGCCCGTCCACGTTGATTTCGTATTTCCAAAAACTAAATTTTTTATCATAATAAAATATAGCCTATATTATCCGCAAAGAATGTATCATTCTATCAGTGAAATAATTTTTGAAATGGTACCAGTAGTTCCAGAGATTACCCTCCACAAACAAACAACCAAAAAATGTCATAAACTTTAATAAACAAAGCTTCGAATTGTTATTCCGTGTTTTGTCTCTTTTACTCTAATATGAAATGATGTGGACATGACGGGAACAACACACGGAATATGTTTTTTTTTCTTTTAGTTTGTGGCTTCGTGCGGTTAGCACATTAAGGGTGGATTGCACCATCCAAA
The DNA here is from genome assembly GCA_949315975.1 of Eudonia truncicolella. Lineage (NCBI taxonomy): Eukaryota > Metazoa > Arthropoda > Insecta > Lepidoptera > Crambidae > Eudonia > Eudonia truncicolella. Next base: position 2,119,787 of record OX438853.1, on the reverse strand, counting down.
GTTATCGTCAAATTTTCTGGCAAATCAATAGTTTTGCGAAAAATCAGTTGCACCATGTAACAATCGTTAAACTGACGAAGATAAACGCATATTTTAACGTTAACCATAACTGCTCAATTTACCAAATTTATAATTATTGCGTTGCTATTAAAAAATCTTATATCTTATGGTTCCATCCACCCTTAGTGTCAAAGTAATTTTCTTACATGTTAAATATAAATAGATATATCTTTTGTTAAAGTAAGATGATGTTGGTGAATGATAATAGTAATGAGAAGTGAGAAATTATATACCCCCCAAGCCCTTTAGTGTCTCAGTAAAGATGTGGGGCTACTAAGAGTTCACGCGGACTTCTTGAGAGAATTTGAAAAGTGACGTCGCACTAATGACGACCTCCGTAGCCGAGTGGCTTGCACGCCGGACTTTGGGCGGCGCGAACTCTGAGGTCCCGGGTTCGATTCCCAGTCGGGTCAATGTCGAAAACGAACTTTTCGATATTGTGTCGGGTCTGGGTGGTTGTGATACCGTCGTTGTTTCTGATTTCCATGAAACGAGTGCTTTAGCTACTTACCTTGGGATCAGAAACAATGTATGTGATGTTGTCTAAATATTTAATATATTTATTTATTAAATCTAATAATTCTAAAAATAATTCTACTATTTTGTTTTAATTACCAACACTCATGCACATTCACGAACACTGTTAATAATCCAACATTATTTCACATTAATATTAGACATTACACAAATTTTAGAAAAAAAAAAAAAAGCGCAGACATCACTCATCACTTTCCCGCCAAGATGTCCCATTCCAAACTTATTCTTTGTTTATATGTTAGGCTTTTTATCTTTATTAATAGTAGATTTCGCATAGTTAAAATTCATATAAACATTTTTCCATTCTATTCTATTCTATAAAGAGAAGGAGTGCAGAAACATTAAAAAAATATTATGTTATCTCTTGAGCCGTTTGGGTTAGAGACATTACGACACCTGCAAGGAAAAACATTGTAACTCAAATTTTGGTAATTTTAAGTTATAGTCATAATCTAAGCAATAGTATGACCGTAACTGAAGTGCACCTAAAAATGAGTTACGGTCTTTTTCCTTGCAGGTGTCGATTAGATCCATATATCTAAATTAGCAGAGACCAACCGGTACCCCAGAGCTAGCAGCTACCTGGGACAGTGAATAAGCCTCGCTACCCCAACGAGGCAATGCTGCAAGCTCACTGGGTACTCTGCCTAATGGGGATGATCTGGGGCAATTTTTTTATTTATAAATTGTATCACATAGTTTTTAAGAATTTAGTTTTATTTAGATTAATTTACTTTGTAAATATTTACGACTTTGAGGACCTCCTTGGTCAAGTGGCTTGCACACCGGTTTTCACGGTGTCGCCATCTCTGGGGTTCGATCCCCGGTCGGATCAATTTAGAAATACCTGTTTTTCTAAATTCTTTCGGGTCTGGGTGTTTCCTATGTATGATAAGTATGTATTTAAGTATATTAAGTATTGGAATGAAACAACTTTGACGGATCTACTCGCGTTTATTTTGCACATCAGTTTTAATTAATGTTTACCCTGACGTTTCGAACCCTTTGCAGGGTCCGTGGTCACAGGGTTTCATTTCACCGTGTAGCGTTCGCGTAAACTTTAGAAAACAATATATATTGAGTATGTTTATCCGTTTTCTAGTTAACATTTATCGAGTTTCTTAAGGAAGCTTTTCTTGGGGCTAGATTATTGGTGCGAGTGTGGGAAACATTTCTTTATTTATTTATTATTATTACTTAGTAAATATTACTTGTAGATAGAAAAAAAATAGAAATAATGTTGGTAATTTGTACATTTGTCGTTTATAATAAACTGGTTTATATTATGTTAATATTATTTTTTAAACAGTCGAATTTCGATTACGGGGCGACTGTATTTATTAATAAAGTTTATTTTATTTCAGATTAGCCGATATGAATAATATTGCCTACGGATGATGCCTACGCTTGGAACGACCGTTTTTATTTTTAGTTTTTTGTCTTACCCATTATGCAATAACTGTATATTGAACAAAAAAAATTATCAACTATGTTAAATATTATAATTAAAATACCTTCTTAATGTTTATCTTTGTTTTTTTACCTGACAACACTATTAGTTCAGAAAAATAAGAATATGAATGACGACATTATCTTATCTTATCTTAGTGGGGCCTGCCGAGATTTCCCTCTTGCAGTAACACTTCGACCCATCGGGATATTTTGTGCAACCCCATCCTTTCACTCTTTATCCTCTGTAAAGATAGATGCCATAAGTTTGGCAACGTCTTTAAGAGCGAAGAGCCTGGAGTCCTCCGGTTTCGGATAGGCCGACACCAGGAGTCCCATTCTTTTCCTAGCCAGAGAGTCGCAGTCACACAGTACGTGCTGCATTGACTCCGTTTCTTCTCCATACGCCCTACACAAACTATTTGACGACATTTAAGGCTCCTTTAGAAATAGAAATAGAAAATATAGAGGTAGCTGCCAGCCTTCTTGTCAATAAGGCGAGCACTTAGCTCTTTGACAAGCTGCCTTGCCCCCGGCCCCCATGGACCCATTGTTTCCACCGCAAACTGAACAAATAACTAATTACGATCCAGGTTCGCGTATTTGTGCCGTTTGCGATTTTCAGCGCTTACCGCAGCAGCCCCCACATGAAGAGAAGTGGCGCGAACATGACTGATGTTTTGTATGGAACAGCTGAATTTTATTTTCGAATTAGGGAGTTGGTCCAGTAGTATGAGTTGTTCATTTGTATCACCGGAGTCATCTTAAAAGGTTTGGACGAAGAAAAAAGTAAATCTGTATACTTAATACTAAATATAACAAATAAATTAATACACTATTTTATTTCGAATGCGTTTTCTTCCAACTATACTAGAATTTGATATCTACAATAGATCATAGATGCATATCGATGGCGGGATTGGTGGGCCCAGTCGCCGGAATACTCATATTTTGGGGGATCGCTAGCTCCTGGCCGCTGAGCTGTGCATTGATCCGGTAATCCACGGGTCGTGGGTTCGATTCCCACTTTCTGAGACCGATTGATTTTTTACTAGTAAAGGTTTAACTTGTAACTACATTACAAAAACACAAATGTTGAAAAAATTTCCACGAGCAGGATTTGAACCTGCACCCTTCTGACATACCGGGTCAGGTGCTCTTCCAATTGAGCTATCGTGGTTCTAACCAGCTCGCCGAAATTATTCAACACTATTTACTTTTTACTTTGAAAGCCAAAGGCGCCAATTCAATGTCAACAAATACCGTCATTAACATCTGATCATAATATTTTAAGTCCCCGATCCGGTCCGAACCCTTCGGAGAATCTAGCAGGGCACGGGGACGCGCACTAGTGCGCGATGCCGTTCCCTCTAGAAAACCTCCGAAGGTGATTCGTTTCACACGGCTTGAGGGACCCTTTACGTTCCTCGCCGCCCCCAAAAGAGTCCGGTGAAGCTGAAAATGCCGTCTGAGGTAATCAGCAATCTCTCTCCAAAAAAAAAGCAATCTACATTATCAAGAATCGGCTATTGTAAGCTGACCAAAAAAAACTTTTTTTTTTGTCTGAGGCAATCAGCGAACTCTCTCCAAAGAGAATGTCTGAAAACCAGCGCGCTGGTTTTATTGCATCTTCTGTGGCATTCTGTGTTTTGCCACAAAAGCATTGCTGAGACAGCTACCCGTTGGCCTGGCACATCATAGTTTTTTCTTTTAATTGTTTTTTGTGATTGTTTCAAATGTTCAAACTGTTTTGCTCTGTGTTAGTGATCTTATGATGTTCTTTTTTTATTTATTTATTTATTACAATTACACTATTGATTATATATAAAATGTTAATAAACTTTTTTATCCTTATTTTATTTTTTCTCATCTGTTTGTACTTATAAGTTTTTGTGCAGGTTAATCAATGTTTAATTCTTATTTTTATTCTGTTGATAGGTAAAAATATGGAGCTTTACTGAGAACTCACGCAACATCTTGAGATAAATGTTTATAAAATACAGATACAAAAATTAAATGCTACCGGGAAGGGTGACGCAAGCGCTGAATTTTTTTACTGTTTTCATTTTAACTACTTTTTAGCGGCAGCAGTGCCATCTATCCAACCGCAATAACTTATAGTGGGTGAATTTCAACAGGTCCATAAAAAACATTATTTCCGTGGATTTTTTTTACCTTTAAATTTAAAAAAAAATCGCGTTTAATAAAGTTTTTGACAATGTATGTATTTTTGCGTAATATCTGGCTAATAACTTAAAACCTAACGAGATATACAAGATTAAGCCACGGTGATGGAACGAGCGTCCACGGCAATGAAAGAACTGTTTTTATAAGAAGCAAGTGCACTGTATTCGGTACTACCTCTGTATTACAGGTAAATGTTTTCTTTGCCTAATAATACCATGGCGATGAAAACATAAGTCACGGAAATGAAACACCTGGCCACGGCAATGAAACTAAACTGTTTTACAAGACATGAATGAATTTTTTTCATTGCCGTGTCTTTTTTTCATTGCTATAGCAAATTTTGGCCACGGAAACCACGGCAATGAAAACGGCGATGAAAATCAAGGCAAAAATGTAAAATAACTAAAATCTATTAATTATTCGAAGTAATAAACACTTCACAAACAAACGTAAGAGAAATTGCGTTCTATCGAATGCTTAATCAAGAGGACAAAAATGGCGGAAACTTATTCAAATAGAAGTTATACCTATCCACGGCGATGAAAGAAAAAATGTCCAGTAACATAATAAATGGAATACTTACATTTATGGCGGGAACGTCCTTCCACGTCGAGCACTTAGGCGGCACCAAAGACATTTAACTACTTACTTCATTAAATCTCTTTGGGCGGCACTGATATGCAACGTTTAGCGCACAGGGGGGAGGACGCAAGTCGTTACATAAAACAATATTCTTAAACATGTTTAGGACACGGCGATGAAAGGTACTTCTGGGACAAATTAATTTTTATTAACCATTCGTTGTATTGTTTAAATATTTGAATAAATGTATGTATTATATAACAATACTTTAACTATTCACGTATCAAATAAAACTAAGTTTTAATATAAATAACCAGTAGATTTATATCAATGAGGAATTAAGTGTCCGTGAGTGTGCATGAGTGTTGGCAAATGAAACAAAACCGTGCAACGTCGTCACTTTTCAAATTATCTCAAGATAAATTTTAACTTTTTATTTTTAAGTGCTAATTGCTGCACTGAAGCTGAATTAAATATTTATAAAATACAGTGAAAAAATTTGCACTGCTGCCTCTAAAATTCAGGTAAAAATCAAAGCAGTGATACAATTCAGAGCTTGCGTCACCCGCCCGGATTGCGGAGGACCCGGGATCGATTCCTGGCTGAGTCGGGTAGGCTATTTTTTCAGTGCAGTGCAGTTCAGTGCTTTATTAAAAACTTAAAGATAAAAAAAACCACGGAAATGAAGATTTTAATGGACCTGAAATTCACCTACGCGGGTGGGTTATAACCCACCCGCGTACCACTTATGTATATATACAATAAGTACAATCAATGCCATCGTCACTCTTTTTAGAAAAGTAGCTCAATGTCTACGGCCACCAAAAGACAGCTTTCCCCTAGAAAAAGCCTGGTGTATATAAGATAGATTGCAGCTGTGGTAACTCCTACATGGGCCAAACAAAACGTATAGTAGCCTGCCGAATTAAGGATGGCAACACACAACAAAAAACGAGGTAATAACAATTCCGTTAATAATTATTATTCTAATGTTAGTGACCAATGATAATTTAAAAAGTTATAGTATATTAATTAGTTATATTTATAAACAAAAAAAGACAAACCTGCATCATGTTTCGAAACTTTACCGTCGAGATAACTGAAAAATCTTTTTATTTCATTTCCACTCAACTTCTTTTTGTTTACTATACCTGCCAGCTACTTTTTGAAAGCACCAATTTGTACCTTTATTTGGCAATTAAACTGTGCCCAGATTGTTTTGAAAACATCACATTCATACTTTGGTCGTTGAATGCATCGCCATTACAATCAAGTCATTCGACTGTGTGGTTGAGATAACCCTCCATGCTACGTGGTAGAGTCTGGTAAAAACTGGTGAGCAGTTGGTTTTTTTATTAATTTTGTTTTTAAAACACTTTTGTAAACAAACGCTTTGGATTCTGAATTGTGTAGCGGCACCAGCTTTCGACAGGATCCGGTAATCGACATTGTTTCTTGTAAACATTTACTTATTCATAAAAACCATTTAAACATTATTTAGTTAAATATTGTTTTGTCAACGTCACACAAACGCCATTTTGAATTTGAGAAAAAGTGACAAAACAATGATTAACTAAATTCTTAAAAAAATAGTGGTCAATAACTGATTTTGTGACAGCTAGGTCATCCTGTAAAATTTTAATGACGTCCAATGTTATTTTTTGGCGCCGAAACACTGGTCTTAAAGTTTCGATCACTGTCATACCAATTTCTGCCACTAAGCAGCGTTGTTGTGTATTGCTGCTTTCTTGTTGAAAGGGTACAAGATCCAGGAAGGGCGTAAACGCATAAAAACTTTTTAAACATCCATTGTACAGACCTGCACATCAACCTAACCAAAACTGTCAAAGTTCTTCGATACATTTTCAACCATATAGTAAAAGCATATAGTTCAAAGTCTATTGAGGAAATTTGACAGTTTGTGGTAGGTTGACGTGCACGCGTGTATACATACGCCTGCTGCAGGACATCGGAATATCCAAAACAGTCAAATTTCTTCAATAAATGTACAACCTTAAACCGCGGACATAAAGTTCGAAGTCTATTGAGGAAATTTGTCAGTTCTTTAAAATCTAATGTGCAGTTACGTGTACCTCTATTCCATGGATAATGTATTTAAAGAGTCCACTACATTAAAGATGAATGTCTAAAATTATTTTTTAGTCATTCATTCCGACATAGCCCGAAGAGTTGCTAAACTCAAATGGCAGTGGGCAGGGCACATTGCTCGCAGGACTGGTGGCTGCTGGGGCGGAACAGTCCTTGAGTGGTGACCGCGTACCGGAAAGCGCAGTGTGGGCAGACCTCCAACAAGATGGACCGACGATCTGGTGAAGGTCGCGGGAAGCCGCTGAATGCGAGCAGCACAAAACCGGTCGTAGACGAGATCCTCGGGGGAGGCCTTTGTCCAGCAGTGGACGTCTTTTGGCTGAGATGATGATGAAGTCAATCAAAATTCTAAAAACTCTTTATTCTAAATCATCTATTTAGTTAAGGCTACAAGAAGCTCTCATGAATGTCACTATGCCATCGGTTCGTTAGTCTACACAGGGCGCGCGACCTTGTGCTGAGGAGAACCGGCAAGAAACTCAGCAAGTACATTTCTTTTCCCCCTTACAGCATCAAAATATTTGAAAATGTCCTATCACAGAAGGACAATTTCCATTATAAAATAAAATAAAATAAACACTTTAAAATATAAAGGACAACCAACATGTATAAACAAAACACTATATAGATACATATTTTAAACTATTGAAATGAAACAACTTTTACGGATCTACTCGCGTTTATTTTACACATTAGTTTTAATTAATGTTTATCCTGACGTTTCGAACCGTTTGCAGGGTCCGTGGTCACAGGGAGACTGAGGTGTTGGTTGTCTCATCAGTCATCATCAGTCTCCCTGTGACCACGGACCCTGCAAAGGGTTCGAAACGTCAGGATAAACATTAATTAAAACTAATGTGTAAAATAAACGCGAGTAGATCCGTAAAAGTTGTTTCATTTCAATGTGCAGTGTTCGCGTAAACTTTAGAAAACAATATATTTTTTATTTTTTTTTACTTTTTTTTTGTCTTCGCGAATGAAGTCGCGGGCAACAACTAGTTACAAAATAGGTCTAGTCTAAATAATAGTATGTCGCCATAACATCAGTGTAAATAGCATTGTTGTGTTTCGAAAATTACAACAAAGATAGCTAGTTCCTCAGCCAAGTGAAGTGCGCTTCCGAGTGAAGGCTGAAGGTCCCTTCTCACAACTTAGCATCAGGTGAGATAAAGGCCAAGTGCTTACCAGGAAAGAATAAAGCAAATAACAGTACAATCAATTTAGAACCCTATTCTTTCCCACACAGGTCTGACAGCCCCATGACGCGATGCGACTACGACACCATCTTCCAGAGGGTGTTCTGCGTCACTCTGGTGGCCATAGCATTCACCTTCACCGTCATACTGACCAATGTGTTCGTGGACATTGACGGGCTACTGTCCCGGAAGGATAAAGGAGGTGGGAATTGAAATAAAACACTGTCTGACTTGGCCCAAAGACTTGCATGGAGACGTCCGTCCTGTCGGGTGGTTGCGTCACGACTGACTTGTCAGCTCCCCATACTCATATGGTCTGTTTCATATGGACTCGGATGAACATGCTTATATGGATGTATCATCAGTATCATCTGCTGCTGAACATAGGATAAATAAATAAATAAAAAATCATCATTTACAATTTGTTTGATTAGGTCACCCAGTTCTGGGTTCTAATGACATAAGTGTTTTTTATATATTTTTAGCGTTTTATTAACGCTTAAATATACGTAAGTAAAATTTAAACACTGAAAAAAGACGACAACCTCAGGCGGGAATCGAACCACGCACCTTCCGCATTCCGGGCGGCTGCCTTAACCACTTGGCTACCGAGGTCTGGCTTTCACCCGTCGAAATATTTCAGTGCTTGATGCTTATGTTTTTTAGTCAACATTGCTTCATCAATCTTAGAAGTTTTCACCTCTGAGATCCGAAAGAAATATTTTTACAAATATTTGAACATTCGGTTAAGATGAAGCTGCGTTATAGATAAGTGTTTTTTATATATTTTTAGCGTTTTATTAACGCTTAAATATACGTAAGTAAAATTTAAACACTGAAAAAAGACGACAACCTCAGGCGGGAATCGAACCACGCACCTTCCGCATTCCGGGCGGCTGCCTTAACCACTTGGCTACCGAGGTCTGGCTTTCACCCGTCGAAATATTTCAGTGCTTGATGCTTATGTTTTTTAGTCAACATTGCTTCATCAATCTTAGAAGTTTTCACCTCTGAGATCCGAAAGAAATATTTTTACAAATATTTGAACATTCGGTTAAGATGAAGCTGCGTTATAGATAAGTGTTTTTTATATATTTTTAGCGTTTTATTAACGCTTAAATATACGTAAGTAAAATTTAAACACTGAAAAAAGACGACAACCTCAGGCGGGAATCGAACCACGCACCTTCCGCATTCCGGGCGGCTGCCTTAACCACTTGGCTACCGAGGTCTGGCTTTCACCCGTCGAAATATTTCAGTGCTTGATGCTTATGTTTTTTAGTCAACATTGCTTCATCAATCTTAGAAGTTTTCACCTCTGAAATCCGAAAGAAATATTTTTACAAATATTTGAACATTCGGTTAAGATGAAGCTGCGTTATAGATAAGTGTTTTTTATATATTTTTAGCGTTTTATTAACGCTTAAATATACGTAAGTAAAATTTAAACACTGAAAAAAGACGACAACCTCAGGCGGGAATCGAACCACGCACCTTCCGCATTCCGGGCGGCTGCCTTAACCACTTGGCTACCGAGGTCTGGCTTTCACCCGTCGAAATATTTCAGTGCTTGATGCTTATGTTTTTTAGTCAACATTGCTTCATCAATCTTAGAAGTTTTCACCTCTGAGATCCGAAAGAAATATTTTTACAAATATTTGAACATTCGGTTAAGATGAAGCTGCGTTATAGATAAGTGTTTTTTATATATTTTTAGCGTTTTATTAACGCTTAAATATACGTAAGTAAAATTTAAACACTGAAAAAACACTTATCTATAACGCAGCTTCATCTTAACCGAATGTTCAAATATTTGTAAATATTTCTTTCGGATCTCAGAGGTGAAAACTTCTAAGATTGATGAAGCAATGTTGACTAAAAAACATAAGCATCAAGCACTGAAATATTTCGACGGGTGAAAGCCAGACCTCGGTAGCCAAGTGGTTAAGGCAGCCGCCCGGAATGCGGAAGGTGCGTGGTTCGATTCCCGCCTGAGGTTGTCGTCTTTTTTCAGTGTTTAAATTTTACTTACGTATATTTAAGCGTTAATAAAACGCTAAAAATATATAAAAAACACTTATCTATAACGCAGCTTCATCTTAACCGAATGTTCAAATATTTGTAAAAATATTTCTTTCGGATCTCAGAGGTGAAAACTTCTAAGATTGATGAAGCAATGTTGACTAAAAAACATAAGCATCAAGCACTGAAATATTTCGACGGGTGAAAGCCAGACCTGGGTACCAAGTGGTTAAGGCAGCCGCCCGGAATGCGGAAGGTGCGTGGTTCGATTCCCGCCTGAGGTTGTCGTCTTTTTTCAGTGTTTAAATTTTACTTACGTATATTTAAGCGTTAATAAAACGCTAAAAATATATAAAAAACACTTATCTATAACGCAGCTTCATCTTAACCGAATGTTCAAATATTTGTAAAAATATTTCTTTCGGATCTCAGAGGTGAAAACTTCTAAGATTGATGAAGCAATGTTGACTAAAAAACATAAGCATCAAGCACTGAAATATTTCGACGGGTGAAAGCCAGACCTCGGTAGCCAAGTGGTTAAGGCAGCCGCCCGGAATGCGGAAGGTGCGTGGTTCGATTCCCGCCTGAGGTTGTCGTCTTTTTTTTTTTCAGTGTTTAAATTTTACTTACGTATATTTAAGCGTTAATAAAACGCTAAAAATATATAAAAAACACTTATCTATAACGCAGCTTCATCTTAACCGAATGTTCAAATATTTGTAAAAATATTTCTTTCGGATCTCAGAGGTGAAAACTTCTAAGATTGATGAAGCAATGTTGACTAAAAAACATAAGCATCAAGCACTGAAATATTTCGACGGGTGAAAGCCAGACCTCGGTAGCCAAGTGGTTAAGGCAGCCGCCCGGAATGCGGAAGGTGCGTGTTTCGATTCCCGCCTGAGGTTGTCGTCTTTTTTCAGTGTTTAAATTTTATCTAATGACATAGCCAGACCGAACACATTTTACCAGTTATTGTAATAAAATTTAACAAAGTACTAGTTATATTGATTCTAAGTTTCATCAAATATTACCAAATAGCTTATAATGGGCAAGTACTTTGAAAGGCAAATAAAGACGTTGGTCCCAGCTGCAACAACCACCAATACGCACTAAGCGTTGTCTTTTATGGCCCGTTCTCTCTGTGGTGTTTCCATTCATAAGGAAGCCTCGTATCCCAGCTGTGGGGGCATAAAATGAACTGGTGGTGATGGAGGCAATATGTTCATTGTATACTATAGAAGAACAATATGAAAATATGAAATTATGAACAATAACTTTTGAATTATTATAGGGTTCGCAGTGAAAACGTATACCAACTTGGAACCGGTCTTGGACAATGAGAAACATGTCCAAAGGATGCCGAACTCCATTGCTCCACAAACTTATTACAAAGCTGAAACGGATTTTGATGAAGAGTCTGAAGATACTTATAGAAGTAAGCGATCGTTGGGTAAGTCATACATTAGGTCAGTAAGCTATAAGCTTATACAGTCCCACTACTAGACAAAAAAATAGAATACGTTATTGTTATACGTTATATACACACAAAAAGAGACAGACATACTAAAAGAAACGTACAACGGGTGGCCTATTCTAAAAGGTAATACAAATATAACGAAAAAAATAGTAGACTGCATAGATGAACAATAACTGCAAGGATAGATGAAAACCATGTAACTCAAAACGTTTAACTGAGCAAAATCATTAATTTTGAGTGAACTCGCCGTTATTGACCTTGACGCCAGATCTAGCATAAACAAAGTAGGATTCCAAGGTGGAATACATAACATCAGTGATGGGTTGCAGCCGATCTCGTGATGTGCGAGCATCTTGGAACCCTTGTCCCTTAATCGGTTCCTACGACGTTTAAGGCAGCTGATACATTCTTTTCACGTTCCTGACCAGCATGGGATATGAAAGGAGTAGATGGATAATGGAATGTAAAAGTGTATACATACAATATCTTGACTGCTACCTCTATGTTATTACTTCCAGAGTCACAAAACTTCCTGTTTCGCATAAGGAACCCAAAAATGAAGAGCATTTTGACCAGCCGCCTGGCAACGCTTTTAGAAGAACTTGACAATGAGGAATCACCAGCGACTGACAATAAAAATGAGAGACCAGCAAGAGCGAAAGAGATAGAAGAGCTTACTACTAGAGCGAAAGACAGAGACAGAGAACTTACAAAAGACAGAGAATTGACAAAAGGCAGAGATATAGAGAGAGTGTTCCCTGAAGTGGATCCTGATGAAATAAGTAAAGATATGAAGGCACGCCAAGATTCAGGAAATACTGGAGACGATTTACTACATTTGGCGATGCATAACATATTGTTGCAAGGTATCGTCGGGCATATGGACCTCAATGATGTGTACAGAAAAATCCATGCGCTGGTCAACAATTTCAAGGATACGAATGATGTATCTAAAGGTATGCAATGTTATGTTTTGTAAAAGTAGTTTTTAGCTTATTTAGAAAATTGTTCAATACAAAACAGACTAATATCTTTTTTGCCGCTAAGTAAGGAGCCTTGTTTTGCATAGGTCATCATCAACATCATCACCCGCTAAATGTATGTACCCACTGCTGGGGCAGGAACCTTCCCTTTGGATGGATAGGTAGAACGGGCCATATACCACCACGCGGACCCAGTGCGGATTGCTGTTACGGCTCGTTATTAGCCTTTGTTTCTGCCACGTGCTCTTGTTCCTTCCATTTTGTCATGACCTACAGAGCTCTTCCACATACCGTTAATAATATATGAAGCTTTCAGTTTTAGTCGGCTTTTTTCAGTTTTGGTGGCATGGCAGCCCGAAACTTTCAGTGTAACTGCAGAACTACTAAAACTATTATCTTTCCAATAACGAAAATGTGTAATGGTTTGCCCTTCTTGCAAAAAAACCTTTTCAAAAAATTCGCTACCAAAACTTATAAAATTTCGCACATGTTGGCATTCACCTATAAGTGCCTATAACGTGGTCTTCTTAACACAACTGCTGCTAGCCATTATTCTTAAATAATATCATGTGGTAAAAATATGTGTTCTTACAGATCAACTGCGTAAACAGCTCAAATTCAAAAAACAATTGACACCCATGAAATTGAAGCAAATAACATACGACATTTTGGAGCAAGACGACGAAGTAAAGAATATTAAAAACTACAATTATAACATGCTAAGGAGTGTACCTCGTGACACTAAACAAAATGCAATTCGTAATCCCACAAATGAAGAAATCAAGTTCTTTGAGGAGATAGCTGAATGTGACCAACTGAAGAGTGATATTATAAAATCGGCACAATTGAATTACCCACAAGAAACTTCAACCATCAAACCTAACAAATGTAATTTTTATTTTATTTTTATTATGTAAGTGTAAGCCCTTGGCCTTTATCTCATCTAATGAATTGATGATAAGTTGAATAGTGGAAGCGCACATCGCCCGGAATTCGCAACTACTGAGGAACACTTTCTTTTTTTTTTTTGAGAGAGATTGCTGATTGCCGCTGCGGCATTTTCAGCTTCACCGGGTTTTTTGGGGGCGGCGAGGAACGTAAAGGGTCCCTCAAGCCGTGTGAAACGAATCACCTTCGGAGGTTATCTAGAGGGAACCGCATCGCGCACTAGTGCGCGTCCCCGTGCCCTACTAGATTCTCCGAAGGGTTCGGATCGGATCGGGGAGCGGAGCAACCCGAGGGCGCCTCTAAAGGCACGGACCTCGGCTCGGGTTGACCGGGCCGTGGAGGAGGAGAGAACCGCCCAGGTACATGTCTGTACCTGGTGTAGAGCGAGTGTGAACCGGTTCTTCGTACCCTTGTTCTACGAGTACGGTGTCTTGGGCCTAAACTGGTGTGCATGTTTAGTGTATTCTGTAAATGTGTGCTGTCATTTAGAGGATCGGGCGGGGTCTGAACCTATCATTGTCACCATAACATTTTATGTCCCCACTGCTGAGGCACGAGACCTTTCGTATGAATGGAAACACCACAGGGAGAACGAACCATAAACCAGCCCATGGTGCTACTAACATTGAAGTTATGGCGACATAATTTTAGCATGGTGGTCATCATCATCATCATCAGCCTATATTAGTCCACTACTGGGCGTAGGCCTTTCTAAGTGCACATCACTGGCTCTCATCCAGCTCTTACCAGCCACCTTACACTATGTTTGTATGCCACTAGCACGGTGGTGACTTTCTTTTTACTGTTTTTAAATTTATTATTGTTTATTAAAATTAAAATATTGTCATTTTGATTACAGTGCCCAACGTTTTGATAAAAACAATTATCGATATCACCTCATTAAACAATAACAAATCGCAAAAACATAATAATAGGTAAGTTATACTTAATATGCAACTCATCACAAAACTTCATTGAGACTTTAGGTTCCTGGGGCCCTTCTGCTGGTTCCACGGGCTCCCAGACTCACTGAGAGGGTGGAAAACACCATTCTCCTCACACTCTTCGCATAAACTCTTCAAGGTGTAGAGGTGTCCCCCCGGCAGCCGGGCGGTGAGGCGCTTTAGTAAGAACCGTGTCCATGGGACTACAGTGGCCCTTCTGCTGGCTCCACGGGCTACTCCACAAGTCCCAGACTCACTGAGAGGGTTTAGAACACCATTCTCCCTACACTCTTCGCATAAACTCCTCAAGGTGTAGAGGTGTCCCCCCGGCAGCCGGGCGGTGGCGAGTCGTGAACGAGATTTTGAAAATTTAGCAAATCCGTTGCTTAATTCTTCTAGTAACTGCCTCTGTGGTCTAGTGAGACTACCGGTTTAGACCCAGAGGTCCCGGGTTCAATTCCCGGCAGGGGGTACATGTTTGTGTACTCAGTTTGGTTGGTGGTAGGGCTTGTTTGCCCGCCTGGTTAGCTACCATCAACTTATGTAAATATGTCGCCATAACATCAATGTTTGTAGCATTGTTGTGTTCCGGCAGCTAGAGATAATAGGGATAAGACAGCCAGTGCCTCACTAGTTGAGGATCCCGGGTGAAGTGCCCAAGCATTGGCCTCATCATCACTTAACATCTGGTGAGATTAAAAAAAAAATATTTTTTTGAAATCCCTAAGATGTGACAGATTTCTTGTACTACGTATTAAAACTTTAGTTTTGTGTACAAATTATGTCAGACAATTTTTACTTTTGTATTTGTTATTTTTCCAGCAACTCCAAGGAAAATGTGAAAGGCATAATACAACTTATATACAATGGGCAGGCAATTAAGTTCAGTAGGATGGAAGAGGAAGCGAGATCAGCTAGGAGGTTCGATGAAAATATATATCGTACAACCACCAATCCTCCACCAATACAAGAGAATGTAACAAGTGAAAAGCCTAACAGCGACGCTGAAATTCTGGACTCATTGAAAATTCTGCAAGAGAAAATCCAACAAAGACCA
Organism: Eudonia truncicolella; assembly: GCA_949315975.1. Taxonomy (NCBI): domain Eukaryota; kingdom Metazoa; phylum Arthropoda; class Insecta; order Lepidoptera; family Crambidae; genus Eudonia; species Eudonia truncicolella. The sequence goes on along the minus strand of OX438853.1, from coordinate 2,104,236 downwards.
CGTGGCCAAAATACGTATTTAAACAAACTAATAAATGAATACCTAAAGAGGAGTCCCGATAAATTCACCAACCTTCTGGAGGGAACCATGGGTAGACACAAGTACAAATCAAAACGTTACAAGAGACAAATTAAAATACGCTATCAAGACACCAACACGCGCACGCATAAAACAAAGCCGAAGCGAAATCACGTCGCCAAACCAGACGACGACGAGCTTTACGTTGAAATCGAAACACACTTTGACAGCAAAGGCATGAAAGGTGACAAGAAAAGAAAACTGGTACGCACTTTAATTGAAAAAATACAAAAAGCCATACATTCTGATATCGACTCGTTGAAAGACGAAAAGAAAAAAAAGCACGGACATTTTCACGTCAAAAAGAGGTCGCAACATCCGCTTGATAAGAACAAGACGATGTTAAACAAAATAATGATTCCATTCGAGGCTATTATTCAGAGACATTCAGACCCAATCAGTAAAACTGCAGCGCAAGGACAACCTTTGCCATTAATGACTGACAAATTTGGTGAAAATTGGAAGAAGACTTTCATGGGACCGGCATTCTTAACTGTATCAAAATCTATGAATTCAGCAGAATTAGGAGAAGTCGATGTGGATTATAGCAAAGTTAATACAATACCACAGCGATTACAGAAACCACTTAACACTGACGATAGTGAGGACCAATCTAATACATTCTTAGGTGTAGGTAACACGAAATTTTACATTAAAAACCTTGACGGTACTGGGTTGTCGATTGGTTTCAACCAGTATACGGATGAGCCTCCGGATCCGGACACAATGAAACTTTATACAGGTATTGAGAATATTATAACGAATTATAATCAAAACGATAATCAAATTGACAAAACTGAACATGAGGATAAAGACAAAATGCCCAACCCAATGGAAAAGAAATATCGTGGCCTATACAAAAGAGATGTAAGTAACAATAACGAGCATGTAATAATTCGTCGATCTATCAAAGAGTTGAATGAGAAAGATTACCACTCCAACGAATACAAAATCATATTTGACAGCAATTTTCTTCCCTACGACAGTTACCAAGAAATTATTGAGGATAAAAATAAAAAAGTTGCGTTCACGATTAATAAAGACAACGAAATTCTTTCTCCCATAAAAGGAAACAGTAAAGATACTGAAGTGATCAGAAGGAGTATTCAAATCAATGAGCTGCCAGCTTTGTTGGGTGACAACATATTTCACAGGAAACTAAAGCCGTCAGAAATATTGAAAATAGCAAGCATGTTGAACAGAAAGAAACGTGGGTTGAACGTCAAGAGGATATCAAGTATAAAAAACAGACTTAAAATAAATAAATACATCAACACTAGAAGGATGGGCACAAAAAAACTGATATTGAACAAGAAGAGAAACAAACGTCAAATTGATAAAATAAGAATCATTGCGACAGACGCTTTGACTAAGTCTAGAGTTAATTCCGATGAGAACTTTTATATCACGTCCGATGAAAACGTGCTAGCTGACAGAGCAGTTATAAGAGAAATGGAAGCTCCCGAATTAACATTTGGAGAGATTGATGTAGGAGAAGAGAAAACAGAAGAACGGTATCATAACGTTATACCATACATTTTCGAGGATAACCCAATTACTCACGCACTTGATAGCAAGTTCAGACAAGATCCATTAATGTCTAAATACCCCCATATTTTTGTTGATACAGTCTCTAGATCCAATGAAGAGTTTGAACCAGTTGTGTTTAATAAAATAGAATTGAACCCGTTTAAACGCAACTACATAAACGCCCATCGTATCACCACGGAGACAACTACTGAGAGTAGTACAGCAATGAACTTTATACCAAATGTGGAACAAATCTTCAGCGCCATTACACCGAAACAATATCCGAGGCAGAACTACAAGCTGACTGTGAGGGTTATGCCCAAAAATGGTACTGGTGCCGATTCTGGCTTTAAAGAAATACACACGAGCATAAACAAAAGTTTCAATAGAGACGGACTGTCGTATTCCTCCTTGGTTAACGTATCAGAAATATCGAAAATCGAAAAGCTATTCTCGCCGGTAGAGTCTGGCGATACAGTACCTACGACAACTGTTACATCTGTGATACCCAAAAAGGAGTGTGCTTCCAAGCGCATAGCAGAGCAACAAGTTAACATGGATTCACTTCTAAAACAGCACAAAAGAAGGATAGACGATCAATTGGAGAGCTTGAAGAAGGAGAGGATGAATTTAGAAGCAATAGCTCTTAGGAACATACGTCCTAAGTCGGCAGAAACTTTCGAATTTACCACAAACAAAAATGGAAAGTTAGACATAAGCAAACTATTAGCGTCTGCGTTACTAAGAATACAGACGAACGGTGACGTCACGACATGTCGCGACGCCCATGGTGTCCCGACAACCTCAGCATGTACAACAACAACAACAACAACAACAACAACAACAACACCAGCCCCAACATTAACACGAAGCGTTACGTCAACAATACCTCCAAGACCGGAAAAGTCGAAACTGGTCAACACAATACAGAGAAACGAGAATTTGACCAATGAAATATTGCATCAGATAAATAAAAACACGGAGGTATTACAGATGTTTCTGTCGAAGTTAGCCGACAGATTGGTTTCTAAAGAAACACGCCACAATCTTAGAGAGGATATGAAACCTCAGGTCCGGCAGATGACGGTAGACGAAAGCAAATTATGGAAAGCTATGCCTATACCGATCCCTTATCCAAACATGGGTCCAATGAAGAACGGAACGCAAATGCAATCTGTGCCTATGCAGCAAATACCTTTCATGTACGCGATTCAGCAACCATTTCCAATTAACCATAAGTCAATTCCGGAGATGCCGCCACTAATACCGTCCGGCAGCCATATACACCTCCATACGGCTTTCCATAAGATAGAGAATCCACGTGATGCCCAAAACAAAATGAACGATCCTGAGGTCGGTTACGCGTCGAGATACTTCATAGACAACATGGAAAATGAGTACGTCAGAAAAAAGAAAGAAAATAGCAGCGCCATTGTTCCTCCAATGCCTGTGGGTGCCAAAAAAAAATTATTAACTCCAGTTCGTTTATAATAATATTGCAGTTGTTTAGTTCTTAAACCAACTTACTTTATACTTACCTATATACATTTTTATAATTTTTTGTATTATTGCAATAAATATTTTTTTCTCACTTTGAATATTGTGCATTTTTTGTTTACGGTGTGTCTTCGCCAGGAACCGGAGACCAACACTTTTTTCTAGCTGTCATCCAGTAATATTTCAATGAGATTATATGCTATTTTTCGGCGACGAAAAGTGGTGTCGAACCACAAAACAATAACTAAAGCTAGTCGAACCTCAAGTCGAACACTGAGTTACTGTCGCAATACTCACAATAACTGTCAACACAATAGAAAAATATTGTTTTCTAAAGTTACCGCGAACACTACACATTAAAGTGAACCTACATTTACGGATTTACTCGCTTTTTAATAAACACATTAATTTTGGTTTAATGTTTAGCGTCAGTTTTATTTCAATAATAAATAGTCAATTCAATCAAAACCAAAGTCTCGATAAGTTTGTAGGGGAGAGCGGAAACTCTTCAGCAGATTGCGCAGCACCATCACCTTTTGAAAAACGACAAAATAGGTCACATAGCTTGACATATGCGATCGTTACCGAACAATCTTCGATTTGGAACCAAATGCATAATGAAAATGGCCGCGTTTGCTTAAGCAAGTCCAACCTGTCCAAAACTGTCAAATTTTTTCAATACAATGTCAACCATAATACTTAGGAATCAAGTTCAAAGTCTATTGAGGAAATTTGACAGTTTGTGGTAGGTTGATGTGCAGGCGTTCGGATCGGATCGGACAAAAACTAGTATATCGGGAATCTAGTGCAGTGCATCTTTTCGGCTGTCGTCGGATTTCTATCAGTTATAGACTCTGAATAATTACTAAAAGTTATTGTTCTGAGGTTATGGAGTACTAGCGGCCCGTCCCGGCTTCGCACGGGTGGACATTTCTTTTTTAATATAGCCTATGTTACTCAGATCTAATGTAGCGGTGAAAGAATTTTTTTAATCGGTCCAGCAGTTTTTGAGTTTATTCGATGCAAACATACAAAAATACAAAGCTTTCCTCTTCATAATATTAGTTAGTAGAGCGTATAGAGTTGCTACTACTTATTTCACTTATTACATTTGATCAATAATTGAAAGGAGCTTATTACTTTATTTATTTAGAACGAGTGTACGGGCCCCAACCCGATACGTAGCTGATTTTATGCTGTTGGTGTTATTTGGTAAGTTTGACGGAGTGCCGTCTGTAAGGTAAAGTCATACAATACATAATAATATGTTTAATGTAACACGCGCCAGTGAAATGTGAGCTGTAGGAGCTCGCTCGTACAATGAGTGGTAATACATAGTGAGGGTTAGTCACTCGCGTCCGTAGGATTACCCTTGAGACCCTACACGTGACCCCTGGGTGGTGCTAAATGAGTGACACTGTCTGAGTGGTAGAGCCACGAAATGGGCCGGCTCGCCCGGCGTAATACCACCCACTCACAGAATGTCGGCGTGAAACAATGGCACTTGTTGCTGATGTGTTTCGTCCGGTGAGTGAAAGTACCGGAGGCCCATCTCTCACCCCTCCCCCCTCCCAATTCCTACTCCCTCCTCAAGATCCAACTCCTTCCTCAAGGCCGGCAACGCATCTGCGATTACTTTGGTTTTGCGGGTGTCCATGGGCGGCGGTGATTACTTTGCATCAGGTGACCCGCCTGCTTTTAATATTAAAACAAAAAAATACAAAACAACAATAAATTACCTACGTTGTTCTGAATTCAAACTGTTATACTAGTACATGATAGTTGTAATAAATAATAAATGGACATGAAAAATTATATTCGGTTGCATACGGTAATGCGATGATTGCCGAGAGAAAGACAGACAAGACGTTAAGTGCCTTACAAATAAATAAAGAATAAGCTCCGAATAGTTATTCCTTGTTTTGTACCTGTCACTTAAACGTCATTTTAAATTAGAGTGAAAGAGACAAACACGGAATAACTAATCGCACCTTATTCTTTGTTTATTGGTAAGGCACTAAAAAAATAGCAGCACCGTACTATTATTAATCGAATCAAACACATGACTTATCATGAACGATGCCCGCTAACTGTTTCTCCACTAATTGAATAATCAATTAAATATTTCAAACGGTATTCTATCCGTATCATACCGAGTGTCAATATCTACGTCATGTTTACATTAACGATTACTATTTTAGTGTATGGCTTAAAAGTTGAGGGCTCGACTGCCAGAAAGGTTTTTTTTAACTTACGGGTAATTACAGTGCCTTCATCTCACCTGACGTTAAGTGATGATAAGGCCAATGACGGAAGCGCACTTCACCCGGGATCTTTAACTACTGAGGCACTGGCTATCTTATCTCTAGCTGCCGGAACACAACAATGCTACAAACATTGATGTTATGGCGACATATTTAGATAAGATGGTAGTAGCTAGCCAGGAGGACAAACAAACCCTACGACCAACTAACCGAGTACACAAACATGTACCTTCCCCCGCTGGGAATCGAAGCTCAGACCTTCGGGTCTGAGACCGGTGGTCTTAACAACTAGACTACAGTGACGGTTGAATTGCATTGAAAGAGCGCCGACAAATCGCGCCCTGGCTTGTTCCGCACCCAATCCGATCCGACCCCCTCGGAGAATCTAGTAGGGAAAGTGGACACGCTACCGTGATGCCGTTTCCCTCTAGAAACCATCTGACGACGTTTCGTTTCACATGGCTTGAGGAACCTTAGTTTCTCGCCGGCACTGCCCCGAAAAAGTCCGGTGACGTTGAAGAGGTCGTTTGAGGTCAATCGCATTGCCATACAAATCATATCTTCATCAGTCCATATTATGTCCCCACTGCTGGGGCACGAGCCTTCCCTATGGATGGATAGAGAGAACAGGCCGTAAACCACTACTCGGGCCCAGGTGGTGCGGTGGTTTTTTTATTATTCAACGAAGACAAGTACGGCTACACCTAGTTTTAGCCAGCTGCACCTAGTTGTAGCCGGCTAAAACTAGGTGTAGCCGCACTTCGGCTATTAGCCGTAACATATATATATATATATATATATATATATATACATATATTTTTACGGGTAACAGTGCCTTGATCACACCTGATGTTAAGTGATGATAAGGCCAATGATGGAAGCGCACAACAGATGATACATCATATAGACGATAGTCAACATTAGCATAAAATAGCAATTATAATAGAACAGTGCAAGACCGACATCCCAAAAACACACAGCTAATCGTACAGATGCGAAATTGGTCCTTCATGCCGGATCAATGTAAGGGTCCGAAGACTTAAATAAAAAGCGGACTTTAAGAGGGTCGCGCGTGCTGTCCGATAGCCGAGTGTCGTCCGGTCTGTAGTCGGTGCCGGTCGGGGGTCGGCAGTGGGGGGCTTTTTTTTTTTTTGGAGAGAGATTGCTGATTGCCGCTGCGGCATTTTCAGCTTCACCGGGCTTTTTGGGGGCGGCGAGGAACGTAAAGGGTCCCTCAAGCCGTGTGAAACGAATCACCTTCAGAGGTTATCTAGAGGGAACGGCATCGCGCACAAGTGCGCGTCCCCGTGCCCTACTAGATTCTCCGAAGGGTTCGGATAGGATCGGGGAGCGGAGCAACCCGAGGGCGCCTCTAAAGGCACGGACCTCGGCTCGGGTTGACCGGGCCGTGGAGGAGAGAACCGACCAGGTACATGTCTGTACCTGGTGTAGAGCGAGTGTGAACCGGTTCTTCGTACCCTTGTTCTACGAGTACGGTGTCTTGGGCCTAAACTGGTGTGCATGTTTAGTGTATTCTGTAAATGTGTGCTGTCATTTAGAGGATCGGGCGGGGGCAGTGGGGGGCGCCCGCGGCAACCGGTTCGATGCTCGCCGCGATGATGTCACGCCCTCCACCCTCGCGTCTCCTCCCGTGCGTATGTGGGCATCAACAATGGAAATAATACATACAAGCAATTTAAAATTAAATAGAACTCTAACGCATGTTTTACTTACAGTAAATTAAATTTGAAATATTTTTTTTATGCTTAATTTAATAACATTATCAAAATTGTTACAAAAACACAAATGTTGAAAAAATTTCCACGAGCAGGATTTGAACCTGCACCCTTCTGACATACCGGGTCAGGTTTTTCAACGTTTGTGTTTTTTTTAATTTGTTTCAAGAAACACTAATGAGCATTTAAAATTGTATCAAAATAATTATAATGTAATAAATTACAATGATAAAAATAAAATAATAAACACTTATTTAAATTATAGCAAAGCATTCATCAAGAATTAATTTTTCTAACCTTGGTCATAAAAATGTTATGTTTTAAATAATTAAAGTGTGATATCGAGCTGTTCGAATAAGGACATTAATAATACTCTAAACCCCTTACAAATAAACCAAGAATAAGGTACGAATAGTTATTACGTGTTTTGTTCCTGTCATGTAAACGTCATTTCAAATTAGAGTAAAAGAGACAAAACACGGAATAACTATTCGCACCTTATTCTTTGTTTATTTGTTAGGCCCTTACTCTTCCGTAACCTAATTATATTCCAGTTAAATGATCATCGATTGCTTGATAACGATCAGATAAGATCTCCAAGTTAAAATAACTAAGATAAAATAACGATTAACGATTAATATTTAAACAGGGAAAATAACGGTGCGGTTTTAATACTATTGTGGTGGTGTTCTGTGAAAGTAGTTTTTGTATTCACAATGAATACTTTAATGGTAAGTTTTATTTACTTTTTAAGTTAATTTATGATTTTAGAGAAAAGCGATCTAAAAATATTAATTTAGATTAGTTTCATTTTGATAAAATGGTGGTTGCTAGCATGAAAAACGAAGTTCAACGAACCGGCCAAGTGAGTGTCGGGCCACGCGCAGTGTAGGGTACCGTAGCCCATCTCAATAATAGCCCGGTGACGCTGAAAATGCCGTCTGAGGCAACCAGCAATCTCTCTCCAAAAAAAAAAAGAAAGCGGACTATGAGAAGAGGGCTTTTATGAACATTTATTTAACGATGGCTCATATACTTAAATGTAGATACAACCGGTTTCACACACCTGACAACGTTATTTAAGTAGTTCCCAATGAGGAATTTGTACTGCGCCAAGTACATTTTATAAGTTGGTCGACTGTTACTCGTAAACTTGTAAAGCCTACGTAGCTGTGATAGCTGTTTTTTCCATGAACTTTTTCACGTATCCAAAAACAACCATTTGGCTGGCAGGGGTGGGGGACACTTGACTCTAACAAAATTTTGCGCTTTAAAGCTTAATAGTTCACAAACTGATGCCTCAATCAAAAAACTGTTTTCACAAACCCAAAATATTTTTGAAATTGCTATCCAACGACCTCCCATACTATGGGGTAGACAAGAAAAAAAAATTGCATCCGCACTTCACGTGTAGGGGAGGAAACCTAAAAAAATTTTTTTTTATAAATAACATGTATATCCATGCTAAATTACAGCTTTATAGTACTAAGAGTCTATGAGTTAGGCTGGAAACAGACACACACACACAGTAATTTGTTCGCAAAAATATATGAATAAATTCTATATTTTCATTTTTTTGTCGACGATATCTAGTGTCGAACAATGGGCTTACTGTGCCGAACATTGGTACAACGACGATAAGTACATAGGTAATTTGTATTTTTGTGCATTTTTTTTACAGATTGCATCAGCGTTCCTAACATTGGCAGTGAGTTCATGCTTCTGTCATGCAATAGCTAGAGTGGAAAGGAATGAGGAGAGTAGGAGTCAAGAGTCAGTACGTATACTTTTAGGATCCCAAAACAGAGAGAGAGAAGAGAGAGAGAGAGAGAAGAGAGAAACATTTATTGTCATACAAATATATAAAAAAATAACAAACAAAAAAACAAGACAATTATTGACAACCTAACCGCCTCTGTGGTCTAGTGGTTTAGACCCAGATTTCCCGGGTTCGATTACCAGAGCCAAAGTAAGAAGCCAAAGCACTCGTTTTAAGGAAATCAGAAACAACGACGATACTACAACTACCCGGTCCCGACACAATATCGAAAAGTTCGTTTTCGACATTGACCCGACCGAGAATCAAACCCGGGCCCTCAGAGTTAGCGCCGCCCAAAGTCCGGCGTGCAAGCCACTCGGCTACGGAGGTCGTCAAAGTTGTTGGCCGTAAATGGACTTTACAGCACCACCAGCACATTATAGTCAGTCATAGCGTCACGTTTAGGTCACTAATTAACGTCGCCACATAGTTTTACATAGTTGTACTACCTGGGAATCGAACCCGGGACCTTTACATCTGCGACTAATGGTTGAATTATTCGACCACAGAGGCTGTTAGACTTTCTTACTATGTCTTTACGCTGTATTATTTTTCAGAGCGACGTTCCACCTCAAGATATGTACAAAGTGAATGACAAGTTTTCTACCATCAGCTTCGCGTACCCTCACCAAAAGGAACAGACGCTAAGAGAAATCACTTACTACCACGTAGTCGAGAGGCCTTACAAACACCCTAATGTAAGTAACGATACTCTGGTGTAAAGATTCAGGTTCACTGTCCACAGTGTGGCTATCCACAGCCCATGTGTGGGCTGTTCACCCGAACACTTTCTTTACTTTTTTGTGAGGTGGGACTCATAGGGTTTGGAGCCTACAATAGTGGACTTGATAGAACCAACTATAAGCTACAAAAACCTACTTGGACTTGGGGTCATATCTTACAATTGGACTGCGAACCTGTTAACGTCCCAACTGTGCATAACAATAGACCCACGCTGACCAAATGCGAGGTGGAAACAAGACGTTCATCATCATCATCATTAGCTCATTTTTATGTCCCCACTGATAGGCCATGAGCCTTCCCTATGGATGGATTGGGAGACCCGGTCTTATAACCGAGAAAAGTTAACTGTACAATTGCAAAGCAAATGATCACACAGAGTTACAGCGCAACTGAGTCGCAACTGAGTTACAGTTGATCAATTGGTATTACGCGGACACAAATCGCTCAATGTATGTGGACTATTGCATACATTTTAATCGCAAATGCACTAAGCGAGCGATCATTACCTAACCACCACGAGGGTCCAGTGCGGATTGCTGGTTGCCTGCTAATGCAGCCGAGACCAACGACTTTACTTTATTTATTTATTACAAAAACACAAATGTTGAAATAATTTCCACGAGCAGGGTTTGAACCTGCACCCTTCTGACATACCGGGTCAGGTGCTCTTCCAATTGAGCTATCGTGGTTCTAACCAGCCCGCCGAAATTATTCAACACTATTTACTTTTTTACTTTGAAAGCCAAAGGCGCCTATTCAATGTCAACAACTACCGTCATTGACATCTCATCATAATATTTTTACAAATACTAAAGATCAGTTAAGAAGTAGGCAAGCTATTTATAAAATGTTTTTGTTTTGTTTATATAATTTTAACAATTACAATAATTTCGGCGGGCTGGTTAGAACCACGATAGCTCAATTGGAAGAGCACCTAACCCGGTATGTCAGAAGGGTGCAGGTTCAAACCCTGCTCGTGGAAATTTTTTCAACATTTGTGTTTTTGTAATTTGTTTCGCAACAAAATTTGCGTTAAAATTATATAAACAAAACAAAAACATTTTATTTATTTAATCTCTAGTGCACATTACAATAAAATAAAGTACAAGAGGCGGATTTAATGCCAAAGGGCATTCTCTACCAGTCGACGTAAGGGCTAAGCAGAAAATTGGGTAAGCGGTGCGACAAAGAACGTAAATGAAACATATACTACATAAATAAGAACTGACATATACATATTATGTTTATTAAATTAAGTGTTAATAATATAATATATATACCATAAACTTAAATAAAAATAGACTACATGAACATACTTAAACATAACAGAAGAAAAGATGATGGGAATCTCTTGAACGTGGGTGTTGATTCCTGTAGAAACAGTTTATACACCATTGTTTTAAAGACCAATTTACTTGGAGCTTGTCTGACTTTTAAGCATGGAGGAGCTCGAGATAATACACTTTTGGTCACCCATCCGATGACTGGCCTTTGCAAAAGTAGCTTAACCTCAGCACTTGCAGCACCGGCGCCTTGACCACTGCGATAACAAAGTGTTACTCTTCGGCAATCCATGCGTCATCAACATCATCTCAGCCAAAAGACTCCCCCAAGGATCTCCACAATGACTGGTTTTGTATACAAAAACGCAATTAAATGATGATTTTTACTGTAAGTACTTATTTGTTTTTCGAGCTTGGACGCACGCAAGCCCGCAGAATACACAAACATGTACCCCCTTGGAATCGAACCCGGGACTTGGTCTGAGACCGGTGGTCTTAACCACTAGACCACAAAGGCGGTATGAAGGCCTTCCTACATTGCCGCTAGGTTGAGTACAGCCCCCCAACCGCCTAACTCTATCGCCATCGCTCTCGCTATCACGCTTTATAATTTATGGCGTTATCTTGTCATTTCGAAAGCGATATGAAAGCAATATGAAAGTAATATCGAAAGCTATAGCCTATAGCTTTCGATATTGCTTTTATATAACTTTCAAAATGACAAGATGACGCCATAAACTATAGAGCGCGATAGCGAGAGCGATAGCGATAGAGTTAGGCGGTAGGCCCCCTGGTGCTTAAATGCTAAATCGGTAGTCCCAGTCATCCTAGTGACTTTTGGCAATGTTTACAGGGACCGTCAGCTGATGGCCCGGACTTTGATGACACCCTCAGACCGTTCACAAACAGTCATGGATACCAATTCTTAGACCCTGACCTTGATCAAGTGAGAACAAAACTTAAATTATCATTGTCATTGAGGACATTTTTTATTTATAGGTTTTATTTTGTCTTTAGTTATATTATCTTCGTTTCTTTTGCTTTATTTTGTCTTATGGAGTAAGATAAGTTATGCTTCTTTTCATTATTTTTTTTTAATAATAATCAAGATCTAATGAGGCTCTCGTTAGGCGGCTGGATAAAGGGCCTGATTCAGAAGGCAGTTCTCCTCGATACGGCACGCATTGTGAGGAGGTGCCTGTCTCTGGAGCCCTAACCACCGGCAGCTTGGACCCTGGTCCCGATTTTTTATATTTTTAAATGTTTTATTTATTTAGTTTAATATTTAAAAATGTTAATTAATACGAGAAAAAATAAATAAAGATACAATAATAATAACAACAAAAAAAAACAAGTTTCTGTTTGTTTTTGGCGGCGAAAACTCATGTCGAGCCTTGGGTTGCTGTAGCGATCGCTTGTGTGGTGCCACTAAGAACGAGTGTATTTCAATTTTATTAACGTTTTCCAGGAATCCGTTCAGGAAACAGACAACGAAGCGGTCACGCCAGCTACCACAACAGACTCTGAATACGAAATTGTTTACGTGGATGAGGTAACTAATAAGAATATAATGTTAAAATATACCTACATTAATAAATGATTTATTTATAAAATATATTTATAAAATATATTTATATAAATGTAAATATAAATATGTAGAATATAATATATTTATATAAATTTAATTTAACCGCCTCTGTGGTCTAGTGGCTAAGACCACCGGTTTAGACCAAGAGGTCCCGGGTTCGATTCCCAGCGGGGGGGTACATGTTTGTGTACTCGGTTTGGTTGGTGGTAGGGCTTGTTCGTCCGCCTGGCTAGCTACCACCATCTTATCTAAATATGTCGCCATAACATCAATGTTTGTAGCATTGTTGTGTTCCGGCAGCTACGGATATGATAGCCAGTGCCTCACTAGTTGAGGAACCCGGGTGAAGTGCGCTTCCATCATTGGCCTTATCATCACTTAACATCAGGTGAGATCAAGGCACTGTGCTTACCCGTTAAATATAAAAAATAAAAATAAAAATCTAAAAATATATAAATGCAAATATAAATATGTAAAATCCCTACAAACCCCCTTAAAAATCGGTCGTTACCGAGATGATTCTGCCAAGCAGCCAAGGTGTGTACATGTCTTTAAGAAAATAAATCGTATAAGAATGTAGGATGGTAGTAGTAGGAGGATGGTGCGCCACAATGAGGAAAGATGTAGGGAAGATCTTCCTCCTAGCTGGGTGGTATAGCTCGGGGACCGAGGTCCGATGGATGTTAGTTGGAGGTGCTATATATAGCGAAGGAGATATTGAAACTTCGCTATCGCGATGCAGGCTTCCCATACTATTTTATCGACGTAGTATGGCGACGTCGTTGGTATGCGTTTGTGGCGCCATCTGTTGACACGGTTGAGAAGGTGTTTGCTTCGTGTCGAATAATGTGCGGCGTATGAGGTAGGTGACGCCGCCACAAGTACCTATACCCAATAAAAGTTGTTATATTAACGTGTAACAGCAAGGTGGGGTAAAAATGAAAAGACCCAAAGTGTTTTTTTTTTTGGAGAGAGATAGCTGATTGCCTCAGACGGCATTTTCAGCTTCACCGGACTTGTTTGGGGGCGGCGAGGAACGTAAAGGGTCCCTCAAGCCGTGCGAAACGAATCACCTTCGGAGGTTTTCTAGAGGGAACGGCATCGCGCACTAGTGCGCGTCCCCGTGCCCTACTAAATTCTCCGAAGGGTGCGGATCGGATCGGGGAGCGGAACAACCCGAGGGCGCCTCTAAAGGCTCGGATCTCGGCTCGGGTTGACCGGGCCGTGGTGGAGGAGAGAAGCGCCCAGGTACATGTCTGTACCTGGTGTAGAGCGCCTGTGAACCGGTTCTTCGTACCCTTGTCCTACGAGTACGGTGTCTTGGGCCTAAACTAGTGTGTATGTTTAGTGTATTCTGTAAATGTGTAGCGGCATTTAGAGGATCGGGCGGGGGGGCGTTCGCAACTGTTATGGGATCGTCGGGGTCATCTAGGACGTGTTTAGGACGCCAAGATGATCCGATCTAAATCTTGTATGCAGAGTTACTAAAACATGATGGTGGGTCGAGGAACAGCTAGTAGTATTATAAAGTTATATAAGTGTGGATGTTATATATTACAGATTGACGATGAAAATGCTTCACCTTCTACAACTACAGAGCAACAAACAGATGTAAATGACGAAAAACCTGAAGAGACTAAAGTCAGAGAAGAACCAGAAATCAAGACGGTTAGCAAACATAAACAATCATTTTTTTTTCGACTAAGCTGGCTATGTTTTTTTATATATATATTTTACGGGTGAGCAAAGTGCCTTGATCTCACCTGATGTTAAGTGATTATAAGGCCAATGATGGAAGCGCACTTCACCCGGGAACCTCAACTAGTTAGGCACTGGCTATCTTATCTCTAGCTGCCGGAACACAACAATGCTACAAACATTGATGTTATGGTGACATATTTAGATAAGATGGTGGTAGCTAGCCAGGCGGACAAACAAGCCCTACCACCAAACAAACCGAGTACACAAACATATACCCCCGCATATACCGAATCGAACCTGGGACCTCTGGGTCTAAGTCGGTGGTCTTAGCCACTAGACCACAGAGGTGGTTATATGTCTGACCCGTGCGAGTTTATCAACACTACCACAAATTAAGTGATATCGTAATGGCGCCAATCTTCGACACTTAAGCCCAGTTTTCGACATAGTTTTCGTTGCCAAAAAATAATATAGAATTTCAATAACATTTTAATGGATGACAGCTAAGAAATTAAGAATCTGGTGGTCTGTATTCATTTGTCATTATTGAGTATCGATCCTCTCCATCCTTAGGTTGCCTGGATGATATCGCTATTAGTAATAAAACCGTCCTTTGTACGACTCCTTAACCTTTAACCCCCTTACAAATAAACAAAGAATAAGGTCCGAATAGTTGTTCCGTGTTTTGTCTCTTTTACTCTAATTTGAAACGACGTTTACGTGACAGCAACAAAACACGGGATAACTATTAGGACCTTATTATTTGTAAGGAGTTTAGGGTCTTACAAATAAACAAAGGATAAGGTCCGAATAGTAATTCCGTGTTATGTCTCTTTTACTCAAATTTGAAATTACGTTTACGTGACAGGAACAAAACACGTTATTCTTTGTTTATTTGTAAGGGGGTTAGGGTCTTACAAACAAACAAAGAATAAGGTCCGAATAGTTATTCCGTGTTGTGTCTCTTTTACACTAATTTGAAATGACGTTTACATGACAGACAGGATTCATTCTATTATAATGAGTGTTTTTTTGGATACATAAAAATGTCACAAATCAGTTGCTGAACTCTATTTCTAATGATAAAAGGGAAAAAGTGTGGTCACTGGGTCCTGCCGAAGACTGGTGCCACTGCCCTAGTTACTAACTCTACTCGTACTTTGTCAGCCAAAGGATCCAAAGGTGAACAATTACACGATTCTCTTTTTAGTTAGCGTAAGCGAATGTTGAATACCCTCGCACTCAGCTCTTTGAGATAAAACCAATAAGCTCGGATGTCATACGTACCTAATCATAGTTTTGTCATGTTTGTACAACGCCGCTAACAACAATTAATCCCTCTGTTGTCAAAGAGTTTTGTTGTCTTATTTAATATTGTCAGTATCTGTAATCCCATGGGGTAATCCCATGAGAAGCATGCTTCTATATTGATCTGGGACGTGTAAAGATTGTATCAGCTACATAACTTCCCGTGCATGTCGGAAGAGCCGACTAAGGGAGAAGGTTTCCAAGATGCTCGCACATCAGGCGATCGGCCGCAACCCACTATTGGTGTTATATATTCCACCTCGGAGCCCTACTTTGCTTATGCTAAATGTGGCGTCGAGGTCGCTAACGGCGAGTTTACTCAAAATAAGGGGTTTTGATGCTCGGTGTACCTGTTTTATGGAGAAGATCGTGGGATTGTGTACGTATGCATGTATCTGTAATGAAGCTGAGTGCCCCATATACTCACTGATAAGATGGGAGCTCTGGGGGTCGGATACATTAGACATAGGTGACTTGAAGGATCTGAAGGTGGAGCAGATAGCAAGATTCATAAAAGAGACTAAAAGATTCGACGGGGCACCGTGAAAGCTGGATAAACCCAAGCTCCTCCAAAGGGGAGAACGGGAAAAGGATGAAGTGGGCCGCAGATAACGCGGGTGGATCGTCCGTTCGGCTGGCGACGTCCCCACGAGAAATAGTAATAATAATAATAATAATCTGTTTAAAATAATTTCTTTCAGGTGACCGAAGTCAAAACAGTGACAGAAAAGCCCTTAGAAACTAAGGTAGGATTGATCAAAATCCACAACTCGGTACCTATCTCTTGGCCTTTCTACTATTAACGTATTATAGGTCTAAAAAGTCACATTGAAAGATGCAACTTAAAAAGACCAACAGCCTCTCAGACTAGGGTCGCCAACCGTTCTAAGTATAATATACAGGATGTTTGGTAATAGGTGTATATTCCCAAAACATAGCCATGCAACCAAGTATAAAGGACACTGTGGTTACATGCAAAAACGTATTTACGTAGTTTTTTTTTTTCATACAAAGACATAAATTTATTTTATAACATTACGTTTTGGCTTCTGTTTTTGTTGGAATACGAGATTGACGACCGAGAACAACGTATCAGCTTGACCTAGGTCAAAGTCATCAGTGCCACTTTACAGTTTTACTTAGTAACAAACAACCTCAATATCTCGGCCATGTGATACATACATACATACATATAATCACGCCTCTTTCCCGTAGGGGTGGGCAGAGACCACTTCTTTCCACTTGCTACGATCCTTACGTACTTGTTTCGCTTCGTCCACTTTCATTATTCCCTTCATACATGCTCTTCGGTTTAGGGTACTCTTGACCTGGCCTTTTTTCAAGTCGTCCCTGATTTGATCTCGAAACGTCCGCCTAGGTCTACCGCTTTTCAGTTATGTTCATAACGACGACGACCTCCTTTGACGACCTCCGTAGCCGAGTGGCTTGCACGCCGGATTTTGGGCGGCGCTAACTCTGAGGTCCCGGGTTCGATTCCCGGTCGGGTCAATGTCGAAAACGAACTTTTCGATATTGTGTCGGGTCCGGGTGGTTGTGGTGCCGTCGTTGTTTCTGATTTCCATGAAACGAGTGCTTTAGCTACTTACCTTGGGATCAGAACAATGTATGTGAAGTTGTTGTCAAAAAAAAAAAAAAAAACTTTCCAGGGTTCTATGAACGGTACCCTATCTGCCATATTCGGTATTATACAGGTATTACCAAACACCCTGTATATATAGAATGGTTTTAAAGTTTAATTTTGTCCCTTGTTATAGGTGAAACACACCCGCAAACTACTTTTTGATCTGGTCAAAGAGAAATATTATGGGAATAGCAATGAACAGGTAAGACCTGCTAGGGTTGTGGCTCACCAATGATCGACACGAACCAGTGATCAACCCTTTTTTCTTTTAATACTTAAAAACAGTGATAAAATTACAATTTTCAGTATTTATTTAAGTATCATATAATCAAAAACAAAAAAAAACAATATTGTTTATGCTGTTATTTGTTAATATTATCTACTTATATAATATCTACTTTTTTATATAATAGTATTTTTATCGACTTCATCTTAGTCCTCTCGTTTTATGAATAATGTGATTGTTGTAAGTTGTAGTTTTTAAGCATCATGTGTCATTACTTTCTTTTTTTTATTATCCTAAACCTAAATTAGTTGTGTAGATTTATATTGGCCTTGGCTGTTTATTTACCGCTCCAAATGAAATAAGGTAAGGTGGGGTAAGACTAACATAGTTTACTGCTAGATGTGAATGATGGGTTTTTCCGGCGCAATTATACGTCTTACTTTTAAATGAATATTGAAACTAGGTTGAGAATCTAATATACTTTTATAGAACTGTATTATTTTTAACGCAAGTATATTAGAAACAGATAATATTTAGAGAAATCTATAGAAGACTTAAACTGATAGTCTTGCCCCGCTAACGGGGTAAGACTAACAGTGCCTTTTATTATTATAACAAACACATGTTCTTAAGTTTTGACAGAAAAAACGTTACATAAATAGTAGCCACTTAAATTTTAAATTCTATGATCAACACAATAAGGTTTATTTTCTATCTTATGTAAGTTTTTTCTTATTTGGGGGAAGTCTAACATATGTTTGATGTCAGGGGTGCAACACCTGTGAAAATAGTAAAAGTACAAATACGTAAAAATGTTTTTAATGTATTAAAAATAATGTCACTTAAAGTATTAGTGTTACTAATAATTACTTTGTTATACCTTAGGTAATCAGTCTTTTTAATTATGGCAAAAAGTATTAAGTAACAATGTCTAAATCATCTTAGGTTAAAATACAGTCTTCTGCGTAACAAAATAAAATACCTCTAAACAATCATTCAAATAGTAACGACAATGATAATTAACTTCTTACATAGGTACTTAGGTAAAAACAGTTTTCTGCGTACCACTACTGCGTCTACGTAAAAAATGTTTATTACAACTGAATTGGGGCAAGTCTAACATACGTTTGTCTAGCCCCGAGTGGACTTATAGTCTTACCCTACCTCGTTATTATGAGGTTATCTATTTGTTTTGATCAATATTATTGAAACCAATCTGTTTCACGTTGTAACGAAATCATTACTTAAAAGCTAACAGTATTGAAATACTATTTACGTTTATAACATTTCAAATTCACCACTTTTTCCACCAAAATTTTGTTCGACCTCGTGTTTTGTTCCCTCAAATGTCAGTTTTGAATGTCGCCATGTTTGCCATATTTACGTAAAGTAGCGACATCTGTGTTTGAAGCCGGGAACTTTGTGAGTGTTTTCTGCTTTACCGACATAACGAACTACAGAAAAAAGCTGTGTCTAACGAGATAAAGGACTGTGATAGCCTTTCCTCGGTGATTGTCTTACCCCACCTTACCTTAAATAAAACAGATTTTGACCTTAGCAACAATTGAATAAACGAGTCACTTTGTGATATTAACATTGAAGTGGCATAACGCTAATAGTGAAATTGAATGATTCACATACGCGATTGACAAGTCAACGATACATGTAAATGACATTTGTGTCAATCCCATACAATAATCGTAGCTTAATTAATTAAAATATTATTATTATTATTATCTTTATTTATTTTTTCTCGTATAAATTTTCATTTTTAAATATTAAACAAAATAAATAAATATAAAAAAATAGGGGTCCGCCGGCATCGGGACAAGGGTGCAAGCTACCGGTGGTTAGGGCTCCAGAGACAGGAACCTCCTCACAATGCGTGCCGTATCGAGGAGAACTGCCTTCTACATAAGGCCCTTTATTCTTCTTGAAATAAAATATTATTATTATTATTATTATTTATCATTCTATTTCATTTATATTCTATTAGCGTTAGGCCACTTATCTAGGAGGGCTGCTTACTGGTAGTATCCAGTAAAATTTCAATTAATTAATATTATTTTTTGGCGACGAAAACTCTTATCGAAGCCTGGGCTTTCTGTGACGAACACTGATGTCATTACAATATAACTTTTTCAAAAAAATATAACTCGTGCGGTATTCGCCAGATGTCAAAATTACATGAAATATATTTACAAATTATTGCTATGAAGTAATAATAAGGCTTAAACCTCACTAGAATATTATCTTGTTTTATTTTTAAAAAAATATAAAATACAGGCTAAAAACCTAGCCTTCCCGGTAGCATAGCGGTCAGTGCAGCCACCCGGATTGCAGAAGACCCAGGTTCGATTCCTGGGCGTTGAATTTTTTTTTTTTTTACTTTATTTTATAAAATTTTATAAATATTTAATTTAGCTTCAGTGCAGCAATTAGCACTTGAAAATAAAAAGTAAAATTTATAAAGTATTATTTAATTCTGGAAAGTGTTTTTAAAGTGACACAATATAATTTTTGTTAGCTTTAATAATTTTGCATTCACAGTGCCATTTAAAGTTACAAGGTAATTTTCTTCTAGTAAATATTAACTAGCCTCAGGAAGCTCAAGTGGGAATCGAATCCACGACCTTTAAAATAACCGGTATCCAATGCTCTGACCGCTGAGCTAACGAGGCCTCAGAAGACTCGTTGAATTTTTCTAGTAGTTTGAGATTGACGCTGCAAGTCAGCGGTATTACGTCACTGTGAAGTTACTACCCTCACAGTCGAAAGGACAATTTTGCTAGTATTTAACAATCGAGAAAGGAGGAGCTCGATGGCGCCGTGGTTAACGCGCCCGGTCTGCGAGTTCTGAGGTTAAGCAACTTTCGCAAAGGCCGGTCAACGGATGGTGTCGAGCTCCACCGTGCTGCGGAAGGCACGTAAAGCCGTTGGTTCCGGCTGCATTAGCAGTCGTTAACAACCACCAATCCGCATTGGGTGGTTTATGGGTGATTTATGACCCGTTCTCCCTATTCATCCATAGGGTAGGCTCGTGCCCCAGCAGTGGGGACATAAAATTAGCTGATGATGATGATGAACAATCGAGAAAGACGTAATTCCTTAAAATATTTGCAATAATTTAAAGATGTTCCTTTTTTTTACAGAACGCCACTTCAACACCTCTTCCACAGGAGAGACAGAAGCGAGCCATAAAACAGGTGAGACACATATTTTAATATTATCACGCCTCGGTAGCCTAGTTCCTAGGTTCAACTCCCAGGTCGGGCAAAGAGTGTTTCTGATTTTTAGAAACGCAGCCCGGGTTTGTAATCACCAATTTTTTTCATCCGATTGGCAAGCGTGGTGATTAAGGCAAACTCCATCAATTGTAGTGATGACTTGATTTCAATGATGGAGGCCTTTGAACAGCAGTGGGACAATAGAATACATTTGTATTCTGTAAATGTAAGAATAAAATAAATAAAAAAAATTGGCTATTTACCTAATACACTTGTTAACAGATTCCCGAAGCTCCGAGATTGGGTGAGCTGAACCTGGACAGTCTACCACCGTACCTTCGGAAGATGATCGCCGCAGGGGAGCACGTCAGTTTATTTTATTAATTCAATAAAATTAATTGAAATTATAATAATTGAGAGCATATAAGTAAGCCAATTAGACATATTAGACTTTTTCAATCGAAAACCGAGACGGTCGCCGCACAGTGACTCAATTTTTAAAATTCTACTGACGTGACACTATTCCGACAGCAAATATTTTTATAGATTTAAATTATGCAGCTATTTAAATTACATTTAATTAATTCTTAGCATATTCTTTTTAATTAAAATTAACATTAAATAAAAAACATTTTGTGTTTTCAAAGTAAAACACTGTTTATTGACTTCACACAAAATACCTTATCATTAAAATGACATAGAAAAATTATCATTACATTAGACATTTAAAAAAATAACAATTATAATAATCAGTCTAGAAAACGTGAGAAATATTCATTGGTTGACTTAAAAATTAGACAGCTTCAAAATCACAGCTTTGTTTGACAATTTTCACATAGTGGCTTAGAACACTGAAGGCAAATTGGTTTCGAACAATCACAGCACACTCACCGACGCGCGAGGTCACTGTAGTAAGGTACTGAGAGCGACGACACTCAAATTTAAAAATTAACGAAACTGGATTTTCTATTTGGCGGTGTCTGTTGGACGAGGTATTCCTCGAAGCGCTCCCAACGAAGCGCCCCAAAACTATTCCTCGAAGCTCTCTACCACGTCAGTCGCAGAGGGTTAAGCCATGACATACCATGGCGTTTGTATTCTGTGTAGGGACGCGCATCTCCAGACATGAACGTTACTAAGATATAGCAGCCCTCAGACTAGGTGGAGCGACGATCTCCGCAAGGTGGCTGGCGAGAGCTGGGTGAGAGTAGCCGCGGATCGTGCTCAGTGGCGTGCACAAGGAGAGGCATAGGCCTCTCCTGTCTAGACTGTCTAGTCCAATGCTGGACATAGGTCCAGCATTGGACTAGTGCAGGCTGATGATGATCGCCCCAATCAGGGGCGGAGGAGGGGCTCGCCCATCTACAGGGCGAGCAGTCACCGACGGGGTTGTGGAAGTGTCCGAAAGGGTTCCCATGACCTCGTCAGGCTCCACCATGCGATCGTTCGATGCGTCCCCCTCGGATGAGGACGACGCGATGATCGCCGGTTTGCTGGTTCCAAGGTGACGGGAGGACATCGGAGTGGTTTTTACCGAGTCGGCCTAGACTCGCTTTCTCTAGGGCTTCGGCCCTGGAACAGAGTCTTAAAAAAGGCTGATGATGATGATGATAGCAGCCATCAAAAATAATACAGGAAGAAATTTTGTGGGCATCTAACATAAGCTTTATACTATTACCCGCAGATATTATTGCTCAATTAAACTACAAAGTATTGTCATTTATTCGTTGATTTAAAAAAAATCTCTTAATATATTTAACGTGTTACAGGAACAAAAGGACGACAATTCAGATGAGGATTTAGAAGAGATCGAACACAAAGTGCGGGGTCTCTTCGAGGAGTCGGAGACAGCTGATGATGACGAGGAGCCGAAGCCACACGCTCCAAAGACTTACGGCATGAACTTGACAGGCGACAGTGGTTACATTTGGAATGTAAATGATAGTATTACTCATTATCATCAAAAACACAAATGTTGAAAAAATTTCCACGAGCAGGATTTGAACCTACACCCACCCTTCTGACATACCGGGTCAGGTGCTCTTCCAAATGAGCTATCGTGGTTCTAACCAGCCCGCCGAAATTATTCAACACTATAACTTTTTTCCTTTGAAAGCCAAAGGCGCCAATTCAATGTCAACAACTACCGTCATTAACATCTGATCATAATATTTTTACAAATACTAAAGATCAGTTAAGAAGTAGGCAAGCTATTTTATAAAATGTTTTTGTTTTGTTTTATATAATTTTAACGCAAATTTTGTTGCGAAACAAAATTTTGCGTTTGAATTTGAATTTTGAATTTACGTTAAAATTATATAAAACAAAACAAAAACATTTCATTATCATCAGCTCATTGTTAGGCCCCACTGCTGGGCACGAGCCTTCCCTATGAATGGAAACACCACATGAGAACGGGCCGTTAACCACCACGCGGGCCCAGTGCGGTAGGTGGTTGTTCAGCATCATCATCATCATCATCATCGGCACATTTTATATCCCCACTGTTGGGGCACGAGCCTTCCCTATGGATAGGGAGAACTTGCCGTAAACCACCATGCGGGCCCATTGCGGGGCGGTGGTTGTTAACGACTGCTGATTAAAAAAAATTCAATTCAAAATTCAAAATCATTTATTCAGTTTAGGCTACAAGTAGCTCTTGTGAATGTCACTATGCCATCGGTTCGTAAGTCTACTCTGGGCGGGAGATCTTGTACTGAGAAGAACCGGCAAGAAACTCAGCAAGTGTCCAGCTCTTTTATCCCTTACAGCGTCAAAAATATTGGAAAATGCCACTAACAGGACACTTTCCATTACAAATAAACACAAAATCATAGAAGACAACTACAACATGTAAATAAAAAAAAAATATCACAAAATAAAAAAAAAACTAAGTTAACAAATTTACATCAGGTAAAAGTTTCAATTTCCACAATGTCATACAGTACAACTACAGTACTCTAAAAAAAAAATTGGTTAAGAAAAACCAAGTCAAACTACAGTAAGTAGACCAGCCTCCACAGGCAGCACCCGTTCACACGAGTATGACATATGAATCAGCCATCGCTTCGCTCAACCATATTTTAGGGAACGTAACGACCCGACGCACACGCCACCACCGCAGAGACAAATAAAGAGAGCATGACATACTCAAGATACTCTAAATAAAAACTTAATTATCTATTTAATAAATATAAATTTAATTTAATTGATGCAGCCGGGACCAACGGCTTTACGTGCCTTCCAAAGCACGGAGGAGCTCGAGATGAGACGTTCAGGGCGATTTCAATTTAGACGTTTCGTGTCGGACCGCTGCCGTGCGTTTTCATATTAAACGCCAGCCGCACGACAGCCGCACGCTTGTTTTAATATGGAACGCAGTGCAAACGCACGACAGCGGTCCGACATAAAAACTTTTATCCAACAACTAATTTATATTATATATGTAAATTATATAATTATACATATGTATATAGATTGAGGTAATCAATTGTATAAATAAATACTAACATAACTCAAAAAGAAAGTAGAAGGGAAAGCATTAAATTATTTGAACACAACACAGAAACATGCAAAATATCCCACATAAATATTACTAAATATACATCAAATATACACTATTTTCAAATCATTGAACCTCTAACATATAAGACCTACCTATGTACTTAACTACAAAACAAAAATATGATTGTACAGTAAATAGAGGGGTCTCTTCTAAAACAGGTGTTTTCAAACTTAACAGAAGAGACCCACACATTTGTAAAAAAACTACTTGTAGTTAATAATAAAAAATTTTGATTTTGATTTTGATTTTTGATAAAACGCCTAACTTGAAAGAGGCCTTATGGTGGAGGATATAAAGACTAGTGCTATATTCTGCTGCAGTGACAAAAAGACAGCAAAATATATAGCAGTTTTACAATGAGCCATTATGGATCTTATCAAAATGTGCTTGTATTTTTCAGGATATGTGGTCGGATCCAGGAATGTACTTTAATGTCGAGGTAATTTGGAAGTTACGTAATTAAATACCATGTTTAATGCCTCGGTGGTCCAGTGGAAAATCGCTCGGATTGATATCCGAAGGTTTGACGGTCTTGGGTTAGTTTCTCAGGTCGGGCAGCGTGTTTAAAATTTGAAATATCGTGCTGATTAGGCCGATAGTCGTAAATTGTAGTGATGACTTGATTTCAATGATGGAGGCCTACGCCCAGTATTAGAATTTACAAGCTATACTTTACTTTATAAGTAAACAAGAGTACTGCAAAAAGTTCGCACTTTAAGAGTTTCATATTTCGAATAATAAAATAAACTTGCAATAAGCACGTTATTCTAAAACTAATTCATCGATTTCAGGACTCCCATAAAGAAGTAACTACAGATGCAGAACAAGAAAGCATTGAAGAAAGTCAAGATTCAGAAGATGATGATGTAAGTCTTATGAAACTGAGATACTACACTACACAGTGGAACAGTATATAGGCTTATATCTTTGTCTATATTTATAATGAGATTTGTATTTTATTATTTTTGACACTTAATCGGTGGTTGCTGACAAAGTTTTTTTTCTTGTTCACATGTTGCTGACCGTACAAATGTTAAAATTAAAAATTTGTTTCTGAAAACACAGGACGACGACATCGAAGTGCATATCACGAAAGAGGATCGTCGTAGGGAGCCCAGTGCACGTATGAAAGGCAACGATGACGTCATAGATGATGCAACACTGCCTGATGACGTAAGCGTTTTCAAATAACTGAGTGTACCCGGTCAACCCGAGTCGAGGTCCTAGCCTTTAGAGGCGCCCAAAAGTTGTTCCGTTCCCGAACCGATCCAAACCCCGCTGAGAATCTAGTAGGGAACGAGGACACACACTAGTGCATGGTGCCATTCCCTTAAGAAAACCTCTGACGGTGTTACGTTTCACACCGCTTAAGCAACCCTTTAAGTTAATAGCAATCCTTTAGTTACTAACAAACTTAACCGCCTGTGGTCTAGTGGCTAAGACCACCGGTTTAGACCCAGAGGTCCCGGGTTCGATTCCCAGCGGGGGGTACATGTTTGTGTACTCGGTTTGGTTGGTGGTAGGGCTTGTTTGTCCGCCTGGCTACCTAACACCATCTTATCTAAATATGTCGCCATAACATCTATGTTTGTAGCATTATTTTGTTCCGACAGCTAAGTGTGATCAAGGCACTGTGCTTACCCCGAAATATAAAAATCTATGTATATTGAATATACAATTTTGTGATGGACAATATAGTAGACTTTTTATTTTAGGTTCCCATCAAGGGTAGATCCAGGAAGCATAAAAAGCGCAATCATGAAAATCAAGATGATACCATGAAGGATTTGGTTCAAAATGTAAGTGATTATATTAGCAACTAACAAAACACCAAGTAGAGAAAAATATGTTTCGAGTTTTTCGATACATAGCCCGCATTTGGCAAGACATCTATATCTGTTTAATTGCTTACAGTCATAAACTCACAGAATATAAAAACTTGTCATGTGTTCAACAGAAACAATTTTGGAAGTGGCTGGCAGATTGGACTTCAGTTTACATGGAAGCTATTAGCGAAGTGAGTTTTAGTATTTTTATAATTTATAAGTAAAATGCGAAAGAAATACGCAAATTAAATTGCGAACTACTTTAAATTTAGAAAAACATATTGAAAAATCTATTTACAATCGTGATCCGAACCCCCGCTCTGGCATATACCAGGTGCACTACCAACTTTGTCCAGCCCAAGCAAATATCAACACTATCTACTCTTACTTTTGAAGCTGAAGATGCCTTATTCAAAATCAACAACTACGCCATTAAATGTTTCTATAAAATACTAATACCTCATATTTTTACAGCACATAAAAGAACAGATCACAGAAGAAGTTGCTAGGCAGACCACAACAACTAACACAAAGAAGGAAACCAAACCAGATTCTGATGATAAACCAAATCATGAGGAAAGCCCGAAGGAAACCAAGGATTCTGAAGACGACCATTCAGACAGCCAAGATGCAGCAACTGTTAAATCAGAGCCTGAAATTAAAGATAACAAAGATACTGCCACAGATAATGTCGATGAAAAGCATACGCCGGTAAACATTAAAGCTAAAAATCTATTCGGCAGTACAATAGGCAGTGAAAACGTAACTAACATTTTTATATTTTATGCTAACAAAGAGAATAACGATATCATAGCTGACTTACAAGCAGCTAATATTTCGGAACCAACAACATATGTTATTGGTAAACCAAGTGACATTGTCGATGTCACTAACGCACCTAATAAAGATATTGAAGATATAAATTATCCAACAGAGACAACAACTATCCCTGCTGTTATAGAACTATCAACTGAATCTTTGGTAGACAATAATAATAAAGATAGAACATCTACAATACTGACAACAGCGTCTCCTAATGACCAACAAGTGACAACAACAACAGAAGAAATATTAGTTACGAAAAAAATTGTATCAGCTGAAAAGCTAAATGATGCATCTACGCCTAAAAGTAAAGAAGTAATAAGTGAATCGACGAGAGATGAAGTTTCAGCAAAAGGGAATAGTCCAGCTGACGAAATAGGTAACCAAGAATTAGACAATGAGAACAAAAAACAGGATCCGTTCGAAAAGGTCGAAACCGTTGCAACTGACGTACTAAAGACGAAAGATAAGGATTCAACTAAAGAATTAGAACTGAAAGATAGTAAAACTAATGAAAGGACATCCCTTGAGACTTTAAAAGATGCCGCTGAAAGTTAGATTGACATACGTGTTAATGATTTAGCTTATCTAAATTAAAAATTATGTGATTGATAGTCAGTATTTTTAGATTTGTTTCTCTGTAAGGTATTTCTATCTTAGGACCTAACCCGTGGAGCGTTGTGTTCTAGTGGTAGAACACATTGCATAGTCATCAGCTTGACCTGCCTAACGAGCGACACGTCAGGTCAGACTGATATGCAATGCGAAGAACACTTTGCGCTCCACGGGTTAAATAGATATTGATTTATTTAAATAATGTTTTAATTAAAATTTGTGTAATAAATAATTCAGTATTGAACCAAAAATGTATTTTATTTCCCTTTTACCATCACCACAAGGTACTTGCCCAGGTTATGTATTGCATGCAGTACATTGTGAGAACGAGACCCGTAACGCCCCGTCCCAACGCAATTGCTTTTTCCAATCGAAATAGCACTTGAAATCAAAATAACAAGTTTAAAATTTTACTTGACTCTTTTTTATCTTTATATAATATAAATCTTCTGTGCGTGTGTTCGCAATTAAACTCCTTCTAAACGGCTGGACCGATTTTGTTGGATTTTTTTGTGTGTTCAAGTGGATTCGAGAATGGTTTAGATTGGAGCGAGTAGGTGGCGCTGTAATAGAGGTCCATTATGGGGTACGGGTGTTTTCAAGCGGACGAAGTCGCGAGCGGGTCACTATCATAATATAGTTTTCTTATACACACACGCCTGCACATCAATCTACCACAACCTTAAGCCTTAAACTTTATGTTTAAGGCTTAAGGTTGACAATGTATTGAAGATGTACTGTGTACGCTATTTATGGATGACTGTCAAGTCTTTCTATAATCTTAAATAAATAAATTGTAAGAAATAAAAAAGAACGGTTATTTAACACAATTTTATTTTTATATCACTACATAACAAGTCCAATATTATGGCACAGATGAAAAAACACATAAAAAAATATGTTCAGGTTTTGAATACATAGTAGTATGATTTATAATTATATTATATTTTTTAAAGTATAAAGCATTTACCAATATTAAAAAAAAAATAAGAATATATAACTCATATCTTAAAAAAAGGAGACATAAAACAATTTAGACATAAATATAAGCTACATAATGACTAAATATAAATATTGTTGTGAACTCATTTTTTTATTGGCCAGTAAGATTTTAAAACAATATGTGTGTAGTATAATATTATTATGTACGTGATGACAAATGACAAACAAATATAATTATTAAATAACAAATAATATTAATAACACCGATAAAAACACATACAACAATGATTATTTTTTTAAATTTCATTAATTAATATTATTTCATGAATTTACAACATAATATTTTATGAAAAAATGGCAGTAATCGAGACATAATACAACTGTATACTTTAACACATAACCTATGTAAATATGTATTTTATCTTACTTCTTAACTTAGTATTAAAAGAATTGTGATAACTTTTAAAAGGCAAGATATAAATTATGATTATGTTTAAAAAAAAAATCATATATTTTTTGACATAAAATAGTAATCAATGTAATTTATGCTATTGACTTAAACTTGAAAATCTAAAATTAAAACTATGCAGACTTATTAAAAACGACCAAAAAATAAAACGATTTTCTTAAATAAGTATATGTTATAACTGTCATTACTCTACTTCATATATAATTTCTGCTACAATCAAATTCTGTTTTATTTAGTACTCGTTTTGACTAAGCAAAACAAATAATTGGTACAATTTTGCTCAGGGGTGCGATTTTAAACCGGTGTTTTTTTATATATATATTACAATCCATTCAAGATTGTCCTTCCATAACTTCATTCAAATTAAAGCTCAAAGAGCACTTTTTAAGACTACCGGTATAACATGATCATTATATATTATGTTTTATTTATATTATACCATTATGTATTATTATTATATAAGTATTATTATTTGTAATTTTATTTATTTGTATGTTATTTATTTTTATTTATATCTGTTTTACATTTATTTTGGTTTAGGAAATAGTGTAGTTTTTTTTTTTTTTTTTGTTGTTGCACTTTGTGTCACCCTTGCTACATTTATCTCGCACACTCTCTGGGTTGACTGGAAGAGATCTCTTCTAGAGATAAGTCCGCCTTTGCATTCAATGTCTCTGTTGTAATTTTTTTTTTGTTACTATGTTTCTGTGCAATAAAGAATATATTATTATTATTACAGGTGAGCACAGTGCCTTGATCTCATAGGCCAATGATGGAAGCGCACTTCACTCGGGATCCTTATCCTCTAGGTGCCGGTACAAAACAATACTACAAACATTGATGTTATGGCGACATATTTAGATAAGCTAGAGGCGGACAAACAAGCCCTACCACCAACCAAACCGAGTACACATACATGTACCCCCTCACTGGGAATCGAACCCGGGACCTCTAGGTCTAAGCCGGTGGTCTTAACCACTAGACCACAGAGGCGGTAAAATAGTAATTCACGCTATGATACTAGTAACGAATGACCCTTACCCGGAATTGAAGTAATGAAAGTAATAAGTAATTACTCATGCATTGATTGTAATCCGTTTGTGTACCTATAGAAATAAATAAATAAATAAATGAAGTCGGGTTACAAACCTACTCTATTACCTAACCTACGAGTATGTAACCTAAAAAGTTTGATTTTGATTTAAAAAAATGTATATTCTTCAAAAAATAATTAAATTTCATAGTGATTTCATTTAATTTTAATTTAGGGTAACTCCAACTAGACATAGGTTCTAAAACTTACCTATATACGTTAAATTGTAATAGGTACTCAAAGTTTTGACTGGTCAAAACGAGTAATGACTGAAATTGAGTTTTATCCGTAACTTAAATAGGTTATTTGGGAAAGGAAAAAATCATCTATTTATTATCATTAAAAGTCAATATGTATGAAACAGTTGATTTTTATTTTTAATGTAACCAATTGGTTGTTTTTTTCCCTCCCTTTTAGTCCATGCTGTATGTATGTTCCTATGTTTAATTATAAATTGTCTTTTCTCTGTGTGCAATGAAGTAGAAGGGCTCAAACTGATTCTGTCTCTTTCACGTTAATAACGCCAGACAGAGATATCATCAGTTTTTAAGTTCCATTTATAAATAAGGAAGAGAGACCATTATTATGACATATCCTTTTGAAATTAAACAACTTTTACGGATCTACTCGCGTTTATTTTACACATTAATTAAAACTAATGTGTAAAATAAACGCGAGTAGATCCGTAAAAGTTGTTTCATTTCAATGTGTAGTGTTCGCGTAAACTTTAGAAAACAATATCCTTTTGAATTACAATATTTAGTTAACATTATTTTTATTAGCCAATAATTAGCAAATAATTTGACAGATTAAAACGCAAACTACTAAGTATATTGATAGGTACCTACATAAAATGTTTTTGTTTTGTTTATATAATTTTAACGCAAATTTTGTTGCAATACAATTTTTTTCAACATTGTGTTTTTTCAACATGGTGTTTTTGTAATAGGTACCTACATACTAAGTATATTGCTTTAAACTCATCATGGGTATCATAATCATCAGCTCATTTTATGTCCCCACTGCTGGGGCACGAGCCTTCCCTATGGATGCTTTGGGAGAACGGGCCATAATCCACCACGCGGGCCCAGTGCGGTGCGGTGGTTGCTAACGACTGCTAATCCAGCCGGGACCAACGGCTTTACGTGCCTTCCGAAGCACGGAGGAACTCTAGATGATAAATTTTTGGTCACCCATCCGATGAACAGCATGTAAAAACATGGAAGTATAAATTCGTGATATTACAATACATTTAAATAACACATTTCGTCGCATACAATCATATCTTTAACAATATATAACATACTTTGTAAAATTTTATGATTTAAAATTAATTTCATGGATTTAATCTTAGAATTATGTAAGATCATCTTTTTTTTAATTAATCAATCGAAGAATGATCGATGTTTCATACAAGATAACCATGCAATGGTTAAATTACAACAACATTGCAATAAAACATTTTATATGTGTTTTTTAAAACATTTTATATGTAAAAAATTATTAATAAAAAAATGTCCACGAGCGTGATACGCCTTCTGATACCGGGTCTCAATAGAATTTGATCTCACTGCCTTGATCTCACCTGATGTTAAGTGATGATAAGGCCAATGATGGAAGCGAACTTCACCCGGGTTCCTCAACTAGTGAGGTACTGGCTATCTTATCTCTAGCTGCCGGAACACAACAATGCTACAAACATTGATGTTATGGCGACATATTTAGATAAGATGGTGGTAGCTAGCCAGGCGGACAAACAAGCCACCAACCAAACCGAGTACACAAACATGTACCCCCCGCTGGGAATCGAACCCGGGACCTCTGGGTCTAAACCGGTGGTCTTAGCCACTGAACCACAGAGGCGGTTGCTTGAGTGTTTTAACGAAACCGCATACTAAACATTTTTATGTAATTAGCGATTATTTACTTACTTTGTGTTTGAATATTTTTTTATTTCCATACAATTTACATACAAATCGTTAACCGATCAGGGTTATTGATACATACCGTGGTGGCACCAGTGGTAGACATCAGTTTTCGTTACCAAAAAATAAAAATGGAATTTCATTGAAATTTTACTGGATGAAAACTAGGAAGCAGGTCATCTGTATTCAATTTGTGGTTCAAGCCACAAACCAGTTGGTTACCTTTAGTTTTAATGGTTAAAACAAAAGAGTCGACCACTGGTTCTTGTCGAACACTGGAGCCACTAGCCTAATGTATTTATTTTAACCCTACACTTGACAGTGATTTTTTTTTGTGGAATTATATATATTTTTGTATAATGTGTTCTTTTTTCATTACTCGAAAATTTTTGTAAGTTAAGTGTCTCAAACAATCCACTATGCCAAGAATAGGGTTAACTATATAAAACAGATATTTTCTTATTTCATCATCATCATCATCAGCCTACACTAGTCCACTGCTGGACTTTCTCAATTGCTACATTATAATTGTATTACATTAAAGGGCACAATACAATTCATACAATCCAACGCATTTATATTGTTGAGCTTGATTTCTAAATAACTTAATGCAATCGCAAAAGTTAAGAAACTTTCATAGAGGCCATTCACAAGATGGGTGAGCAGCAGCCATGCTTAGTTTTTTTTATAAAACTAGTTAACTGGAGAGCTACAAACGGCATTTCCAACATAACCGGAGGTGATTTACAAAAATAACTATGTAGGTACATGAGCAAATAACTTGATATATATTGCAAAATAGTTTTCTGTATATTTTTACATTTTGTAATATTTTATACAATATTTTATATTAAAAAACACAATCTGAAAGTAGTTTTCAGGAAGAATCGATTTCAGGCATTTATAATAAACATATTTTTCTATACTATATATACTTATAATAAATTTGTTCTTTTAAACGAAAGATAACGTGTTGTATTAAAAATAATGACGCTTACATTAAAGTCACGAGCATAACGACATGAATAAAAAAAAAATTACCGAATTGATTAGATTTAAAGTTTACTAAAGAAACTTTTAAAACGCATAAATTCCGTTTCTTTGAAATATTTTAATGTCTCTGTATCTCCTTTAAGCATAGAAAGTTAGCTTAATAATTAAAAAAAAAATAGAACTTCGAATAAAATAAGTTACCATAAATTGTGTTATATATTTATAAATATATATCTTTACAGGGTGTTTGGTAATATATGTTTTATCCCGAAACATAGACATGGTACCATGTATAAATAACACCGAAGTAACATACAAAATACATATATATGAATATTTACCTATCCATACAAAAACTCGTTATTTTATTGCATTATTTTTAATCAACCCTTACATGTTTTGACTATTGTTTCGTTTGGACCAT
Source organism: Eudonia truncicolella (assembly GCA_949315975.1). Classification (NCBI taxonomy): domain Eukaryota; kingdom Metazoa; phylum Arthropoda; class Insecta; order Lepidoptera; family Crambidae; genus Eudonia; species Eudonia truncicolella. Next base: position 2,070,919 of record OX438853.1, on the reverse strand, counting down.
GAGGTTGTCAACCAAGAACCATGTATTAGCTAAACTTAGGATTATCACTTTGCAATTTTACTAAGTAAGAAACAACCTTAATATCTCTACAATATGGTACTTTTCAGGTATGTTTATAATATTCCGGGGTCCTATGCTCTGTGCCCTGTTTGCCATATTCGGGATTATACAGGTATTACTAAACACCCTGTCTTCATTGCTACATACCGTCTGGCAGACATCCCATTTGGGAAAACTAGAATTAAATATATAATGTAAAATTATTTTTTAACATCCTCTTTAAAATAAAGTTTGCCAAATAGGATGCGTGTTACACGAGATGTAGCGATATTTATAACGTCAGTATTACAAGCTGCCACTTTAAAACAAATGAGACTTCTCGTCCTGTCCGAAGCCAGAAGAATTTAGGCTCTTCGCTCTCAAAGATGCCAAAATGGCATCCATCTTCACATAGAAAGAAGAGTGAAAGGATGGGGTTACTTATAAGATCTTGACACTTGCTGAGTTTCGTGCCGGTTCTTCTCAGTACAAGGTCTAACCCTGTAAGAACTACGCATGTCTACTCTGGGCTCAGACATACGAACTAATGGCATAATGACGTTCATAATAGCTATTTGTATACTAAACAGAATAAACGATTTTGAATTTTGAATTTTGAATTTTTTGAATTTTGATCCCGATAGATCAAATTGCTAGTTAAGATAAGATAAAATGCAAGCCTCATCTAACTTTGAAGTATGTAACAGACAGGATTGCTTTTATCATTCAAAAGTAATGAAAGGATAGGGTTGCACAAACGTCCCTATGGAAGTGTTACTGGGATAAAGAAGCCTCGGTGGGCGCCGCTAAGATAAGATAAGATTAGATACAAGCCTCAAATAACTTTAAAGCTTTTATGATGTAACATCGAAATGTATAAACGCTTTATGCTCGCGACCGACATGCTTTTATCATTCAAAGACAATGAATGGATAGGTTTGCACAAAACATAACGATGGGTCAAAGTATTACTGGGAGAGAGAAGCCTCGGTGGACGTCGCTAAGATAAGATAAGATTAGATACAAGCCTCATCTAACTTCGAAGCTTATATTTAACATCGAAATGTATACCTAAACGCTTTATGCTCGCGACAGACTTGCTTATATAATTCAAAGGCAATAAAAGAATGAGTTTGCACAAAAGATCCCGGTGGGTCGAAGTGCTAGATAAGATAAGACAAGATACAAGCCTCCTCTAACTTCGGAGCTTATATGTACCATCAAAATGTAATTACGCTTTATCGGTCGCAACAGACATGCTTATATTATTCAAAGGTAATGAACATGAATGGTTTGCACAAATATTCCGATGGAAGTGTTACTGGGATAAGGAAACCTCGGTACGCGCCGCTAAGATAAGATAAGATAAGATTAGATGCAAGCCTTATCTAACTTCGAAGCTTGTGACATCGAAATGTATAAACGCTTTATGCTCGCGACAGACTTGCTTATATCATTCAAAGGCATTTAATGGTGTTACCTAACAATATTTTAGTTGTCCGTGATCCTCAGCTCTGCTAACTCCTTCTCTTCATCTACTTCGTCTTCATCATCAGAACCGTGGACTGAGGCGGCTGGGGTGGTGCCTCCTGGTAAAAAAAACAAAGCAAGTTTATACAGAATGATTATTTACATGTAGTTTTACGCAAATATTGATGCGAACAAATTACATTTTGAAAAAAGACAAAGTGTTGAAAAAATTCCATGAGCGGGATTCGAACCTGCACCCCATGACATGCTGGGTCAGGTGCACTACCAACTATGCTATCGTGGCTCAATCCAACTCGCCGAATTAATCAACACTATCTACTCTTAATCTGTAAACCAAAGGAGCCCTATTCCGGACCTGACCCGCCCCCCGACCGCCTAACTCTATCGCCATCGCTCTCGCTATCGCGCTCTATAGTTTATGGCGTCATTTTGTAATTTCTAAAGCGATATGAAAGCATTAAGAAAGCAATATCGAAAGCTATAGCCTATAGCTTTCGATATTGCTTTTATATAGCTTTCGAAATGGCAAGATTACGCCATAAACTATAGAGCGCGATAGCGAGAGCGATAGCAATAGAGTTAGGCGGTAGGCCCCCCGGGCTTGTCATGGGGTGCGGGTTCGAATCCAGCTCGTGGATTTTTCAACACTTTGTTTTTTTTTTTAATTTATACAGAATGTTGAGAAAAGACTGTCTGTCAAATACGGTGACCCAGTAAACGAACGTATAAGAGCCAACAAAAAAAAATACATATTTATTAAAGCTAGAAATAACAAATGTACCATAGCGTCGGGCAGTCACGCTCCCGAATCCGGGCTAGGAATAAACCTGTATCGATATCTAGCAAACTCACTCAAAAAACGTTCTGTTTGAAATTTAATCTGAGACCGCAGTTCCGTATTAAAGATAGCTATGTTATTAGCGTTGTTATTTTTTTTATAAAGATTTAATATGAATTGCTATTAACACTTTAATCCTATTAACCCATCTAGACAGATAATATGTTTGAGTCAGGCATGGGCTAACGTCATTAGTGTATTGGGATCGGAGCTATTGGGATAGAACCACGATTACAAGCATTCAACCCGAGCATCTATCCGTTCGGCTCCCGACGCTATATCTTTCTCACTCACTCGTTACCTCTATCTATCTTCCTCTTTTACTGTTTCTAATTATTTCTCTGCCCGTCTTAAATAGAAATTAAATTAAAGTCGTGCGTGAAAAGTGCTATTATAACACTCGTGGAAAAGGGTGACTAGCGATAAAAATACGTAATTAAACAAAATACAAAATACAGTTCTATAAAATCAACGTATCTACCAATATTTCTAAAACAATCGAAGTGTAAACTACGTAAAATGAACAAACAAAGACAGCGACGCTTAACTCTGAAATCACTACACACACAAAAATCTGCATAAAATTGTGCTCTTTATTTCGTTCAGACTATTTTTTTATTTTATTTTGTATTTCGAGAAAATAGCTCTAAGTAACTCCGGAGCAAGATTTAAGACATTGCATATCAACAAAGATAAATATCCAGATATTATTCATATTTAATTAAAATATCTGCTTTATATATCCGGCCTAAAGAGAGCTTTACAATCTTGAGTTGTAGATTAGTGATTGGACATAGGACATAATATGCTTATAAAATCGTCCAGGAGGATGTGATACATATCGGAGTAGGGAATATATCAATCCTGACATAACATAATCTGGAGTTTATCATCAGCTCATTTTATGTCCCACTGCTGGGGCACGACCCTTCCCTATGGATGGATAGGGAGAACGGGCTATAAACCACCACGCGGGCCCATTGCGGATTGGTGGTTGTTAACGACTGCTTATGCAGCCGGGACCAACGGCTTTACGTGCCTTCCGAAGTACGGACTGGACCTAAATCTGGAGTTACTCGAGTCTATTTCTAAAGTTGAGCCTACATTAGGTAACATGTTATATAACTTATGTTATATATATTTAAGTAACATGATATATAAATTGTGCTATATAACATTTTACTATAAGTATGATTTAAAAAAATGCTTTTATTAAATGAAAGACAGTGTTTTCACGCGTCCTTGCGTCTGGACTTCGTTTCCACTTAACATCAGGTGGAGTGAGTAACATCCACTCCACTTCGAATGGAGTCATTAAAAAAAAAACATTATTACTAGTAGTCCCAAAACTAGACAATCCTGTATATGGGCACTTATTGGAGGATTTTTTTAAACTTATCGTGCTCATCTTATTATGCTGTATAACATAACTATGCTATCCCCTACGACAATTGATTTGACCATTATTATACGTTATTGACAGTGGAGTGCATATATATATAACATGTTTTGTCATATAGTTTGGAATCACCTATAAACTCGTTGATTGACTGTCCGTATTTTTTTTATTGAACGGAAGGATATGATATATATCCAGAGATATACCTCCTGGTCCTGCATATAACTGAATCCAGAGTCACCAGAGTCTATTTAGTCTACATCCATTTAGACCGACCAGCCGTTTGTGTGTTGTAGTAAAAAAAAACTTAAAAGTATCATATTAGGGTACATCCATATAATACTTTTAGAGTTTTTATAACACCCTGTCGGTCTAAGTGGGTTTAGACTGTCAACTCAAAGTTTTGTTTTAAAAAAATCTACACTAGTACACAGTAGAACTAAGTGTGTCAACACAAACCCAAAACCCCACACACACACACACAAACATACTCCCACCGTCACTCTCCGTTCTGGACGCAGTCATTCAACTTGGCGATCAGCTGATCTATCTGTGACGTCACCGCTTCGTTCAACGGCTCTAGGAAACTCTCATTGGGCGTCCTATAGTTCTCTTGCTCCGATTCCGAGAACGGTCTCTCAAACGCCACCTCAAAGTCTGCACCGCTATTGTCTTCCTGAGTGATCTCGAGTAACTCCAAAGATTTTTGGACGTTAATCAAATTCTTTCTCTCCACATCGATACTGTGTTCCGAAGTTTGGACTTGTTCGTCTCGCGTCTCTTTCTGGACTTCCTTTATGATGGAGGTGATGAGACGCGTCGGGGTGTCGAAGCGACGTACTGGTACACACAAGGGAAGTGTACTGATAAAATACTGGTAACAGTCCAGGGGTTTTAGCTTCAGTGTTAATGGATAGCGCATTAATAGAAAAACAAAACTGCCTTGTGTGGCCTTCGCTCACTATACATACTTGCTATATATTGCTGCTAGACGACGAAATAATAGATATATTTCGGGAAGAGTATCGATTTTTTTTTTAATAAATAAAATAATTATAAATATTTATAAAATTTATAAAATACAGTGAAAAAATTAAACGCCCACCCGACCCAGCCAGGAAGACCTTACAGTCTAACTGCCGTACTCAGAGACGTCAATTAAGTTTTAATGACAATGAAGTCTCTTGCTGTCACTTTCTTATGTATAGTGTTAAATAGAGAAGGAAAGACATGTAATTGTCATTAAAACTTGATTGACGTCTCTGAGTACGGCAGTAAAGAAAAAGAGACACGTCATTATGTGAGTGCGGTTTAGACGAAGGCATTCCAGACCATATATTCTTTAACTGTCTCTTCGTATGACATCCTACCCTCTAAAATTCCCCGCCCTATAAACTTACTATTTCTTCTGTCTTTCCCTCATCCTTCCATATTAAATAATTTATGTAAGTTTATTCAGTCAAATAATATAAGATTATAAACTAACAGTATCTCCCTCTTAACATTGTGTCGTCTTTCTATGTGTTGTGTTTTGTTTTAGGTGGTGCTAACTCCGTAGATAGATACTCAATTCACAAAGTTTTTGAAAAGATATATCTTCTACCGGCCAATATTTGTAACTTCTGCTGGCCATTTTCCAAATTATAACGTGTCTCGTTAATCACTCGACATTGGCGAAATTATTGGTGTTGGAAAAACACAACAGAAGCCATTTCACAAGAAAATAATAATAACATTTTTGCAAGTATTTAACAATCGAGCTTTCCACCAGATTCCCACTCGAGCTTCGTGTGACTGGTTGATATTTTCTAATAACATTTTATCTTGTAATCTTGCTTTGTAAACCAAAAGGAGCCTATTCAATAAAAACATATATGTAAATATAAGATTGGTTAAGAATAGGGAATATCCCTATAGTAAGTTGTCTCGGCTGCGTCTATTGTGCCGTGCCGACCCAAGACCGGTTTCGTGCGTAGGTAGCCAATGAGTGTTGCGAAAAACTGTGCTGTTATGCGTTCGGAGCACAGCTGATTTGTGACTGTTGGCCCTATCTTTTAATTTTAAGAATGCAGTTGCGCTACGACTAGATTAATTTTAAGTTTTTTTATATATATCTATGTTTTTTTAAATAGACAATTCCACATACATTGTTCTGATCCCAAGGTAAGTAGCAAAAGCGCTCGTTTTATGGAAATCAGAAACAACGACGATACCACAACCACCCAGACCCGACACAACATCGAAAAAATCGTTTTCGACATTGACCCGACCGGAAATCCGGGAACTCAGAGTTAGCGCCGCCTAAAGTCCGGCGTGGAAGCCACTCGGCTACGGAGGTCGTCCAATATTCTCATTGTAAATGAACCTAATTGTTTTTATGGGAATAAATGTCTTTAAACCTAAAATGGGTCCACAACAGCATTGTTACATTGTAAGGATTAATTGTATTTAATTGCCGGCAAAGTGGAATCTCGGGACTTCTTGGCGGGAAAGTGAAGAGTCATGTCTGCGGTTTTGTTTTATTTTCTAAAATTTGTGTTACCTATGTCGAATATTAATGTAAAATAATGGTGGATTATTAACCGTTAAGTGTTCGTAAGTGCGCATGAGTGTTGGCAAATGTAACAAAACAGTGCAACTTCACTTTTCAAATTCTCTCAAGAAGTCCGCCGAGGAATTAGTAAAGCCCCACATCTTTCTTAATCAGATACTCGAGGGGTTGGGGGGTATATAATTTCTCTCTTCTCATTTCTATTATCATTCATCATCATCATACTGGAAGAAAATATTGTTCATTTATGTATTACTTGTAAGAAAAATTACTTTGACACTGGCTTGACAATGTGCTGATCGCACGAAGCCATAACTAAAGGGAAAAAAAGTGGAATCTCACCCGATGATAAGTGTAATACTTACTGGAATGCGTGGGGCTGGGTGGCTCTGAGATGGGACGTGGGTAGTTGAACCGCTTGCCCAGCTCGAGGTCCATGTGGTCGACGTAATCTGGGTACACTATCTTCAACGCCTGCGCGCGCGCTTGCCGGTAATACTGGAGTAGGATGGATTTATATTTTATTAATTTTAATATATCAAAATACACAGCTTTTGAGTAGTCAATTTATTATGTGTCAGTACCTTAATTTTTAACTAGTAAAAGATATAATATATTATTTCACTGAAGCACATTACTTAAAGCGAAACAAGTCTTAACTGAATGCGATAAAGTGCATTTTAGCTACACAGACCAAGTTATTATATTATTATAAGTGTGGTTACATTTATAATGTTAGTTAGATTTTGGGGTAATTTGAGCAATTTAGGTACAAAAAACTTGCGCTTTAAATTACGATAACTCTTTTATTTTCAAGAATAATATTTGTTTATATTTTTTTTTTATATTATTATTATTATTACTTACAATTCCAAGGTTCCTCCAGTCCATCAGATCTGATAGACGCTCAGTGCGGTTCCTCTGAATGATACGCTGTCTTCTGGTCAGCCTGCAAGCCAAGATTGAAGCGTTAGAAGTCAGAATCTTTATATATAACCTCACCGCTAATAAACGATAAATAGCCTATAACTGTCCCTGCTGGCCAAGGCCTCCAACATTGAAAACAAGTCATCTCTACAATTAATGGTTATCGGCTTCATCACCACGCTTACAAAATGCGGTAGTTAACAGAAATCGGGGCTATGCGAAAAATACAAAACACACTTTAGTCGACCTGGGAATTGGACCCAGGACCTTTGCCACCCGACCACTGAGGTATCATCGTATAAACTTCAAAGTTCAATATTTTTCAAATCATTATGCTGTTTTTAATTAAAGTCCCTACGCTACATTGACTGCCTCAAAACCAGAAAAACCCCTGTCCGATCTATTAAGGTGTACTGTAATGTAATGTAAATACTCTTTATTGTACACCATACAAAACGCTTAGAGAGGACAATACAAGAAGAAGTACAAATGGCGGCCTTATCGCTAAAAAGCCATTTCTTCCAGGCAACCATGTGTTGAACTGGACAAAAAAGTTAAGAAACCAGCGGTAAACGGTGTTCTCCGAAATATTACACACAACATAAAAATACTTAATTATCATACATACAATGCATATACCTACATACAGCTATATAAATTTAATACATACATATAAACTAAATACATATTATATGGACAAAGTATTACATTATAAAGAAATGTATAATAACATTAAACACGTTGTTAACAGGTATCGAGATTTAGTTCTATTCGCGTAATCATTTTAAAATAAATAAGTGAAAAAAAATTTAACCCGATAAAATCGTTGTTAAAAGACAAAAATTACATTACATTGCTTTTACATTACAATACTTTTGTCGGCACTTCGGTAGGTAGGACCTTTGGCAACGCCGACAATGAAGGAAAGTGTGGTCACATTTATAATGTTAGTTAGATTTTGGGGTAATTTGAGCAATTTCGGTACAAAAAACTTGCGCTTTAAATTACGATAACTCTTTTATTTTCAAGAATAATATTTGTTTATATATTTTTTTTTGTTATTGTACCTATGTACCTCTTTGCGATCGAACAGAGTTTTTTTACATATTGTATAATTGGCACAAATTTTAATAGAAATTTCTTTGTCAAACACAAAAACACTCATCACTTACTTAGTGAAATCGAACATGTACTGAGCTAACTGTTGCACGGATCCCTCCAGTGATATGTATCGGCGGTCGACGACGTATATGCCGTACGACAACGGGTCGGCTATGTGTTCTTGCATGAAGCAGCCAAATCCTGAGGAAGACGAATAAAATACAATTTGGAGGTCTGATTGGCGTTTGGGAAGTTGAAATAGTATGGAACTTAGTATACTACCTTGAGGTATACCGTAGTACACTGTCGTAGAAAGTAATACTTAGGGCTTAAGACGCTGCCCTGTGGTACACCGTAGGAAGAGTTTTACCTTCCTTTCAACGGTGTATCACAGGGTAGTGCCTTATGCCCTGCGTAGTTATGTTTTAGGGTGCACCACAGGGCAGTATTTTAAGACTTACATTGTTCCTTTTTACGGTGTACCGCAAAGAAGTGTTAGACCTACATAGTTTCTTCTTAGGGAGTACCACAAGGCAGTATTTTAATTCCTATACTACTCTCTTTATGGTGTACCACAAGTGAGTATTTTAAGCCCTAAATTGTTTCAATTTACGGAGTAGGGCAAGGCGGTGTTTTGAGACCTACACTGTTCATACTTACTTGCAGCATGTTATATCTAAAGCACTTACCAGACAGGTTGGTGGTGACGCTGGGTATCCCCATGACGGTGCACTCGGCCGGTGTGTATCCCCACGGCTCGTAGTATGAGGGGAACACTCCTAAATGGCAGCCGCGGACGAATTCTTCGTAGTCCAACCCGAAAAGTGGGTTGGTGTAGGTTAGGAACTCGGGGTGGAAGATTACCTGGTAGGAATTGCATTAATTTATTAAATATATGGTGCGAGTTTAAGTGCCTTACAAATAATCAAAGAATAAGCTTCGAATAGTTATTCCGTGTTTTGTTCCTGTCATGTAAACGTAATTTCAAAATAGAGTAAAATAGACAAAACACGGAATAACCATTCGAAGCTTGTTTATTTGTAAGACCCTATGAGTCTAAATGTATCTTCAGAAACTTTAAAGTTAGCTTCAGATGAATAAGATAACATAATATTATTCATGCATGCAACATTCACCTTTATGTAGTTGGGTATTAAGTATATTTCACAATTAATGTACACTTTATAATTGTCAAAATAAAAGTTTTCCAGTTTTTAAGATAAAATATATAAAATCAATGTTTAAGGGATAAAATGTAATTTTTTAGAATCATTGCAGTGTTGACGAAACATTTTTTTCTAACAGCATTTTTGAGACAAATAACCCGTAATTTTTTATTTCATTTTACATACTATTTTATCTAATCATTTCAAACCCTATAAAGGGTAAGTGGTCACAAGTAGACCATCTCCCGATTTTATCATAATTTCAAAGTCAAAGGTATTTATTGCAATTCAAATGGTAAAAATACGTGTACATTTAATATTTCATTCAGGGCGTCGCAACATACAATACATTTTTTCTACTATGTGTAGTGTTCGCGTACACCTTATAAAAACAATGAATAAACACCTTATAATATTTTGTTTAGTGTAATAATAAAGCTAATATGTTTCTATTGCACTTACTTTAACTTTATCATTAATAGTGTTGAACAGTTGGCATCTTCTGACTCCATTCAACACGGGATCGCTCCAATCGTCAACCTGCATGAACATAAAGACACATTATAACAATAATACTTCAATCAATACCGACAGTCGAAAGGAACAAACAAAAATGCAATAAATTTTCCTTTATTTAATTTTTAAGTACTAATTAAATATTTATAAAAAACAGTGAAAAAAAAAACGCCTAACCGACCCAGCCAGGAATCGAACCTGGGTCTTCCGCAATCCGGACGGCTGCACTGACAGCTATGCTACCGGAAAGGTTGACGTAAGCGCTGAATTTTGTCACTGCTTTTTAATTCTTGAGTGCTTATTAGCGGCACTGTGCGCCATCTATTCAACGGTCATTGCAACCGATGGCCACGCAGATTCACCTTTGCAGATGAAATACCACAAATTTAACATAACGCTTTAGTAAATTTTACTGTATTTTTATAAAATTTTATAAATATTTAATTTAGCTTCAGTGCAGCAATTAGCACTTGAAAATAAAAAGTAAAATTTATTATTTAGTAATATTATTATTTAGTAATATTATTATTTAAAAACAAGTAACTTAAAATACTTTAAATTAAACTTATAAAAACTGTTGCCAACACTACGTGCGTAGTACATCACTACGTCGCCATTATCGCCGCCCGCCTCGCTCTCGCCCGCCCGTCACGTCCGTATGTGGACGACGCTCACATCACACGCACGTAGTGTTGGCAACAAAACTATAAACTATAACAACTACAAACTATAAATAAAAAAAAATGCTTCCAATCATCCCCATCAGGCAGAGTGCCCAGTACGCTAGCAGAATTGCCACAAAAAAATTAAATTATTATTTAAATAACTCAATAAGAGACTCACAATATTGTGTGTGGTGACTGGCGGTAACCCATCCCTCTGTAGCGCGTACAGGCACCGCTTGAGACGCACCGTATCGTCTTTCTGCAGTAACTCCGAGGTTTCGGGCAAATGTCCTCTGTGAAAAACATAAATCGACACTCTTGAATCTTCAAGGGATGATGGACAATGTTATATTTAGTATACACTAAAAATGACAACTGTTTGTTGAGTTTTGGGAACAAAGTCGAATTCGCTGCATTTAGGTAAATACAAATGAGATAACAATTTGAATATTTAGTACAGACGCCTGCACATTAACCTATCCAAAACTGTCAAATCTCTTCAATAAATAGTCAACCATATACCATAGACATAAAATTCAAAGTCTATTGGAGAATTGGTCTATTTGGCTTTCAAAGTAAAGAAGTAAAATAGTGTTGAATAATTTCGGCGGGCTGGTTAGAACCACGATAGCTCAATTGGAAGAGCACCTGACCCGGTATGTCAGTAGGGTGCAGGTTCAAATCCTGCTCGTGGAAATTTTTTCAACATTGTGTTTTTGTAATTTGTATCGCAACAAAAATTTGCGTTAAAATTATATAAACAAAACAAAAACATTCTATTGGAGAAGTGCACATAATCACTATATTTTTTAATCTCGAGTTTTCGTTTTTTTTTGTTTTTGGAGAGAGATTGCTGATTGCCGCTGCGGCATTTTCAGCTTCACCGGGCTTTTTGGGGGCGGCGAGGAACGTAAAGGGTCCCTCAAGCCGTGTGAAACGAATCACCTTCAGAGGTTATCTAGAGGGAACGGCATCGCGCACAAGTGCGCGTCCCCGTGCCCTACTAGATTCTCCGAAGGGTTCGGATCGGATCGGGAGAGTTTTCGTAGACGCACTAACTGGTTTCGGGATTCAAATACGCACCATCTGACTTACTAGGTCAGTTGCGCTTTCAATTACGCTATCTTGATTTTTTTTAACAGTGTTCTAAATTGTAATTTATAGTTTTAAAATATTTATTTGTTAATAATTGTGGGTATCTTAGACATAGCTTTACGCAAATTGTGTTGCCACAAATTACAACTTGGAAAGGTGTTGAAAAAACCTTCCACAAGCAGAAATTGGAGCCCTTAAATTCGAAATGTAGCTTGCCTAATTCTTAACAGATCTTTAATATTTGTAAAAATATTAAGTTCGGATGTTGATGACGTAGTTGTTGGATAGTGTTGGTAAATTTGCACAGGTTATTACAGAGCCACAATAGCATAGTTGGTAGTGCACCTGACCCAGTATGTCAAAGGATCTTAGTTCTAATCCCGATCGAGGATTTTTTTTCAATTGTTTTCCAAAAACTTGCTTACTACTGTTTGAAATAAAAACAATGTCCTTTTAAAATAACATTCCATACAAAAGCACTCACCTCAGACAGATGTCATACATCCGGCTGCCCACTTTCTGTTGTATGTCTTGTATGGTGTCCCTCAGGGCTTTGGTTACAGCATGTCCCCGAAGACTTTCCACATTGAAGTTATTCGTCTTGGCCGGGAAGATGAGGAACGCTACCACCGTCATATCAGAACCTGATGACTGGAAAAAGATTTATTTAACAAATAACAACATTACAAAAAAACAATGTTGAAAAAATTTCCACGAGCAGGATTTGAAAGGAAAGTAAAAAGTAAATAGTGTTGAATAATTTCGGCGGGCTGGTTAGAACCACGATAGCTCAATTGGAAGAGCACCTGACCCGGTATGTCAGAAGGGTGCAGGTTCAAATCCTGCTCGTGGAAATTTTTTCAACATTGTGTTTTTGTAATTTGTTTCGCAACAAAATTTGCGTTAATATTATACAAACAAAACAAAAACATTTTATAAATAACAAGATTTAACAAATAACAAAATTACCAATTATAAGAGGCTGAATTGAAAAAAGTTTTTGCCCAGCAGTGGGACGAAATTGTTAAAATTGTTTTAACTCATCATCATCAGCTCATTTCATGTCCCCACTGCTGGGGATATGGCTTTAATGTAGCGAGAAATGTGGTATCGCTGCTTAAGGTCAGGGTGGCGGGGTTCCATGGTGCGGCGACTGTTGAGGTCACTTAAGGTAACTTCATCATCATCGTCTTCATCACCATCATCATTATCTTGAACAGCGAGCATGTAACCACTGCTGATGCCTCCCTGTATCCTCACCAGTTGATTTTATGTCCCCACTGCTGGGGCACGAGCCTTTCATATGGATGTTTACACTACAGGGAGAACGGGCCGTAAACCACCGCGCGGGCCCAGTGCGGAAAGTGGATTGGTGGTCTTAACTGTTTTAATAAAATGAGGAGTGTCGTTTCAAAACTATCTATTTAGATTTTGGGTGGGTTCCGTTTTCATTTTGGAATTGTATATGGCTTGAATTATATTAATTTTCAAAGATGGAAATTATCAAAAGCAATCATTAGTAAGTACAGAATTTGAAACTTGATTAAAACTGTATATTTACAAAAGTTAAAACTAATGTTAGATATTTTTGATATTTTGTTTTCTATAAAATTTGTTCTGATGTAAATAGTTACGACCACCGCTCAGACTGGCTAGCTTACCACCATCTTATCTAAATATGTCGCCATAACACGAATGTTTGTAGCATTGTTGTGTTCCGGCAGCTAGAGATAAGATAGCCAGTGCCTCACTAGTTGAGGATCCCGGGTGAAGTGCGCTTCCACCTTTCGGCCTTATCAACACTTAACATCAGGTGAGATGAAGATTCATACTTACACTTATAAAATTTTAAAACGGACAATCCCCAATTATAGTCTAAACTACATGATTCCAATACCTTTAAATAGTGGTTGAGTCTCGCCAACGCCTCAATGAATATATCTGCGCCTTTATTTCCATACTCATAACGTCCAGCTATGAAGAAGTAGAGAGTTTTGTCCAAATCGAAGTTGAAATGGCTGTAGACAAAGAATTTAAGAAATAAATTTTCACTTATGTGCAATTTTTAACCTTAAGATAGTGTAATAAAGGCGATTATTGCATGTTGAGTTAGAATAGAATAGAACCGCCTCTGTGGTCTAGTGTCTAAGACCACCGGTTTAGACCCAGAGGTCCCGGGTTCGATTCCCAGCGGGGGGGTACATGTTTGTGTACTCCGTTTGGTTGGTGGTAGGGCTTGTTTGTCCGCCTGGCTAGCTACCACCATCTTATCTAAATATGTCACCATAATACAATGTTTGTAGCATTGTTGTGTTACGGCAGCTAGAGATAAGATAACCAGTGCCTCACTAGTTGAGGATCCCGGGTGAAGTGCGCTTCCATCATCGGCCTTATCATCACTTAACATCAGGTAAGATGAAGGCACTGTGCTTGCCCCTAAGAAATACTAACCAATATTAAAAATGCGAAAGTGAGTTTGTTTGTTTGTTTGTTTGTTTGTTTATTTGTTTGTTACGCTTTCACGCGTAAACTATTCAACCGATCATCATGAAATTTTGTACACATATTTTCAAGAGTATAATCTTGAGGAGGGAGTAGGAATTGTGAGGGAGGGGGGGGGGGGGGCGGGTGAGAGATGGGCCTCCGTTACTTTCACTCACCGGACGAAAAACAACAGCAACGAGTGCCATTGTTTCACGCCGACATTCTGTGAGTGGGCGATTGACGTTGTCCTGTCTAAGTGTTAATAAATATGTGCCACAAACGCCATCTATCAAGAGTAATCCGAAGTAGCGAGTCCCAAACCAAATTACCATTTTTAATTTTTCGATTTCTCAGCTGTTTAAGTTCACCATCCTTGTATTAGAGCGAAAACAACCAAATAATAATAATATATAATAAATAAAAATATGGGTAGATAAGACGTACCCATAGAAATGTCCCCTGGTGAATTCGTTGATCTTATCCTTGGCCAACGCGTGGAGGTTCTGGAACTCGTGTAGAGCCGAGAATTTCTTCACGTTCAAACCGTTCGGTGTTATAATGTCCGGTTTGCGTTTAAGCAGATGCTCTGCTTCGTAACCTGAAGAAATGAAAAATGTATGCTAAATGTCGAAGGAAAAACAGGTTAAAATAATATTTTTATTGTATCATCATCGGTGATCGGAATGAACGGAGCTTAAATACTTAAAGTTGCCGACAATACATGACTAAGAGTGGTTAAAACCACCAAAACGTTGTTTTGGTGGTTACTGTTATTGTTTAGTATATTATAAATACATAAACTACTTCTACAGGTACTTAAAGTAAAAGTAATATATACACAACAAATAGAAACATAACTCAAGTGAACTTAAAAAAAAAGAGAGAAAAAAATAGAAAAAAGTAAATACCTATAAATAAAAGATGTCTTCCAACTGTGACAACGGTCCCAAGAATGCTGGCAACATTGCCCCTCTGGATTGCCAAGCTAATACGCTGGCAGAGGTAGCTGCCAGCCCTCTTGTCACCGGAGGCCTCAATAAGGCGAGCACTTAGCTCTTTAACAAGCTGCCTCGCCTCCGGCCCCCATGGACCCGTTGTTTCCACAAACAAATACAAGAATATATTATTGAAAACAGTATTTTTTACTCACCAGTAATATCAGAGACCGTAGTAAATATATGGGTCATGTGTGCAGCGGCGCGCTCCATACAATATCGGTGGTATATCTGTCTCTTTCCCGCCTCCTCGTCTACTGAGAACTGAAATGAGACAGCTATATATGAGAACAGTTGTTTCTTGAAAAGTGATAATGATAAATCGGAAATTCTACTCTATATTATTGTTATGCGATTGGAAATTGAATTGAAATATTATTTGTGTTAGGCACAGTCACGAGCGTTAACATGTGAACAATGTAACTCTTAATGCAATGGCATAAGAGTCAAAACTAGTCAAAAGTGTATTTACATCTTAATACTCGTGACTGTACATATATTTTTAAATATTATTAAGTTTTGTGATGTTTACGCGAACACACTACTATCAAAGTTATCTGATATCTGACATTACTTGATCCGCTTACAGATTTAAAAGGGCTTTGGTTTGACTCTAGGTATAAAAGGACATTTACCTTATCCAGATTGTTATAGAAATCAGTGTTGCCAGCACACAAATATCTGCCCAGCAGAGTGGCGTGGGTCGTGAACACAGTGGCGACGTCTACGTGGCGTACTCTGGTCAAAGATAAACAGTTTACGATTATAACTATTATTATGAGCATGCTATCCCACAGCTGGGCACAAATCAAACATAATATTTTTTACAAATACTAAAGATCAGTTAAGAAGTAGGCAATTCATTTATAAAATGTTTTTGTTTTGTTTATATAATTTTAACGCAAATTTTGATGCGAAACAAATTTCAAAAACACAAATGTTAAAAAAAATCCACGAGCAGGATTTGAACCTGCACCCTTCTGACATACCGGGTCAGGTTTTTTTTTTTTGTTTTTTTTTGGGGAGAGATTGCTGACTGCCGCTGCGGCATTTTCAGCTTCACCGGGCTTTTTGGGGGCGGCGAGGAACGTAAAGGGTCCCTCAAGCCGTGTGAAACGAATCACCTTCAGAGGTTATCTAGAGGGAACGGCATCGCGCACAAGTGCGCGTCCCCGTGCCCTACTAGATTCTCCGAAGGGTTCGGATCGGATCGGAAGGGTCAGGTGCTCTCCCTTTTTTTTTTTGGAGAGATTGCTGATTGCCGCTGCGGCATTTTCAGCTTCACCGGGCTTTTTGGGGGCGGCGAGGAACGTAAAGGGTCCCTCAAGCCGTGTGAAACGAATCACCTTCAGAGGTTATCTAGAGGGAACGGCATCGCGCACAAGTGCGCGTCCCCGTGCCCTACTAGATTCTCCGAAGGGTTCGGATCGGATCGGGGGTGCTCTCCCAATCGAGCTATCGTGGTTCTAACCAGCCCGCCGAAATTATTCAACACTATTTACTTTTTTACTTTGAAAGCCAAAGGCGCCCATTCTATGTCAACAACTACCGTCATTAACATCCGATCATAATATTTTCACAAACACTAAAGATCAGTTAAAGTAGATCTTCATAAGTATGATTTTGCGGTGTTATTTACCTTGGTTGCATGGCTAAGTTTCAGGGTTATACACATATGAAGCCATTATACCAAATGAACCATGATGCTTAAATAAAATACATTGAATTGAATTCAATATTAAAAACAACCTGTATATACGCATTTGTGTATGTATGTACCTGAGCATGATAAGGCCGATGCCGGCCTGCCACTCGTGGAAGTGCGCGACCACCCGCGGGGGGGTGTCACTGTAATCTTCAGCTGCTTTGCGAAACTGAAACAAACAAGTTTTTTTTTTTTTTTGAGAGAGATTGCTGATTGCCGCTGCGGCATTCAGCTTCACCGGGCTTTTTGGGGGCGGCGAGGAACGTAAAGGGTCCCTCAAGCCGTGTGAAACGAATCACCTTCAGAGGTTATCTAGAGGGAACGGCATCGCGCACAAGTGCGCGTCCCCGTGCCCTACTAGATTCTCCGAAGGGTTCGGATCGGATCGGGAAACAAACAAGTGCGCACTCAATATACAACGTGTACCAGAAAGGTGTGATGAAAATATCCAAAGTGTATCCGATCTAGATCTTGATGCAGAGTTACTGAGACATAATTAATCACTTTAATTTGTTATGCAATTTTTTATAAATTACGAAAACACAATGTTGAAAAAATTTCCACGAGCAGGATTTGAACCTGCACCCTTCTGACATATCGGGTCAGGTGCTCTTCCAATTGAGCTATCGTGGTTCTAACCAGCCCGCCGAAATTATTCAATTACTTTTATATTTACTATTTAATATTTACTTTTTTACTTTGAAAGCCAAAGGCGCCAATTCAATGTCAACAACCCACGTGGTATCCCCAATTATTCAATTACTTTTATATTTACTATTTAATTTACTTTTTTACTTTGAAAGCCAAAGGCGCCAGTTCAATGTCAACAACCCACGTGGTATCCCCACGGACGTGGTGTCCCACAACTCTTGCTTAAACTACTCTACCAACTACCATCACCTATGGGGTTTTTTTGCCAACTGCCACTGTCTATTAGACACCTTACTTGCTGATAGGATTCTGCCAGAATTCGACTAGATGGCAAACACCCTAATACTTATTTTTATCATCAAACAGCATCGTTAATCATGGCTATGTTCCATTTTGTAGAGCCAGTGAAATTACAGGTTATAGCGACATGAGAAAATTTGGGTAGCAACAGCTTTCTATCAATCTATTTCCATAGCTGTCATCTTTTTCGAAGGGTACTTACTAGATCCAGTTAAGTAGTAGGGCGTAGAGGAGTAGGAACTGACGCTTGAGGGTCGGCAGCTATAAGACCTAGTGTATTTAGAGAGTATACCCATAAGAACTGAAGATTCTGGATCAGCAATAATACTCTTGGTGTGCCAGCGTATATGATCTTTGGACAATACTAGTACACTATCTTAAAAAGTAACGACTCTGTACCATATTAGACTCACCTCAGTGATAAACTGCGCCACCATGAACCCCAGTATGACGGCATCGTTCGCCTCCACGTCGAGGTGTGGTATCCCCACGGACGTGGTGTCCCACAACTCCTGCTTGAACCCATCCAGTTGCCACGCGCCGGAGCCAATGTCGAAGAGTATCACTTGTGGGTTGCCGTCCACCAGCCAGGTACCGGTGTGTACCTGGTACGGAAGGACAATAATTTTGTTATAAGTATATAAGTTATAAGTATATTTACTCTCCCAGAACAGGTTATTGTTCAACTTAAAGGTAGGGAGTTCATCTGTCTTAACCAAACCTGTATTTTTTTTTAAATATAATATTTTGATTTTTTTTTAAAGTTTTTTCTTTGTTACTTACATTAGAATAACTGTTTTTGACGAGACTATTACCATGTTTGGTGTGTAAGAATCTAATGTTTAGGCACAGTTGCATGCGCTATGAATACGGATGTACTGAAGTTACTGTGAGTTGGTGTTCATGCGCAGACTAAAAGCAGACTAAAAAAACGACTAATAAAGACAGTAGATCGTTTTGTAATACCATGGATGGATTAGGAGAACTGGCCATAAACCACGGGTTACTAACGACTCTAATGCAGCCGGGACCAACGGGTTTACGTGCCTTCCGGAGCACAGGAGCTCAAGATGATACATTTTTGGTCACCCATCCGATGACCTGTGCAAAAGTTACTTAACCTCAGCTCTTGCAGATTGGGCGCGTATAATTGTAATTAATAAATTACCTTTAATATTGTAAGTATTTATTATTTATAGGTATACTTATAGTGCTATACAATTTTCTCAAAACTGTGAACGTGGGCTCTCTTGCACATTTTGCGTATTGCTCATTTTGAGTGTTGTGCACATTTTGTGTCGTGCACATTTTGCGTTTTGCACTTTATTCTCCAAAGGGAGTCATTTGCCTAACTTACTATAGTAAAAAAAGGTTTGGATGAATATGTGGGTGTCTCCCCTCCTGCTAACACCTCCCAGCCCAGGCCCGAGGGTTTCGACAGGGATTAGAGAGTAGGAACTACCCCTTGTTGTTCCTAGGGCGATTGGGACAACAGGTTTTGCAATCACCAATACATACCTTGTACCCCTGGCTCCTCAGGACATTGACTGCGATCGCTAGCGGCGAGTTCTGTGGAAACTCCGCCTCCTCAACCTCAGTTCGCGCACACTGCTCCTTGTAAGGACCTGGGTAATAATCGCCCATTATCAATTAGTAACATAGCATTTTCACACTATTAAACATTCGCATTCCGCACAGTTTTCGTCACCAAATACTAACATAGATTTTCATTGATGGTTTTATAGGAGGTAGGAAGCAGGTGGTCTGTGTTAATGTGTTGGTAAGTACAAAAATTAAGCTGACCCCAATTTTTGATGACAAAAGGAAAAAAATGTCGATCAACAGTTCCAGTCGAACACAGATGTCAAAACCCTACGCACTACTACTAGCGCCGTACGCACATCATCTCAGCCAAAAGCGTCCACTGCTGGACATAGGCCTCCCCCAAGGATCTCCACAACGACCAGGGGCCCAACCGCCTAACCGATTGCCTTGGCTACGTGTATAGTTTATGACGTCATCTTGTCATCTAGCTAATAGGTATAGGCATATATCGAAAGCTATAGCCTATACCTTTCGATATTGCTTTCATAGGCGGTACGAAATGGCAAGATAACTTCATAAACTATATACGTAGCCAAAGCAATCGGTTGGGCGGTCGGGGGGCAGTTTTGTGCTGCTCGCATCCAGCGGCTTCCCGCAACCTTTACCATTTCGTCGATCCACCTTGTTGGAGGCCTGCCCACACTGCGTCTTCCAGTCGCTACTCGAGGACTGTTCCGCCCCAGCGGCCGGCGGTACCCACTGCCACTTGAGCTTAGCATCTCTATGGGCTATGTCGGTAACGTTTGTTCTTCTGCGGATCTCCTCATTTCTGATTCGATCACGCAGAGAAACCCCGAGCATAGCCCTCTCCATTGCTCTTTGATCTATTGCCATACGCATATAATATTTTAAATAAAACTAGACATACGCAGAATACCCCCAGAATTACGTTCCCTAAAATATGGTTGAGCGAAGCGATGGCTGATTCATATGTCATACTCGTGAACGGGTGCCGCCTGTGGAGGCTGGTCTGATCTTGCATACTTATCTTATTTTTAATGTTATTTACTGTAGTTTGACTTGGTTTTTCTTAACCAATTTTTTTTTTTTAGAGTACTGTAGTGGTACTGTATGATGACATTGTGGAAATTGAAACTTTTACCTGATGTAAATTTGTTAACTTAGTTTTTTTTTTATTTTGTGATATTTTTTTTTATTTACATGTTGTGGTTGTCTTCTATAATTTTGTGTTTATTTGTAATGGAAAGTGTCCTGCTATGATAGGGCATTTTCCAATATTTTTGACACTGTAAGGGAGAAAAGAGCTGGACACTTGCTGAGTTTCTTGCCGGTTCTTCTCAGTACAAGATCTCCCGCCCAGAGTAGACTTACGAACCGATGGCATAGTGACATTCACAAGAGCTACTTGTAGCCTAAACTGAATAAATGATTTTGAATTTTGAATTTTTTTGAATTTTTACCAACGCGGCACGATGTGTGCATTCTATTCTATTCACTTACCAAGCAAGCAGTAGTTGTCACCCATCTCTTCGGTAGACACATAGGCTTTCGACCGTATGACAGTATAGATGCCACCAACTGCAACACACAAAATGTATAATGGTAAGAAGGTTAATTAGTGAAGATTGGGATTTTCAGATACATAGCTAGTCTGTGACCACCTACCCGCATTTGGCAAGCGTAGTTAATAAGCCAATACCCATCAACTGTGGCGATGACTTGATTTTATACAATGTTTTTAATTTGTTTATATATTTTTTTTTTTACAAAAACACAATGTAAAAAAAATAAAAAATAAATTTTTTCAACATTGTGTTTTTGTAATTTGTTTCGCAACAAAATTTGCGTTAAAAAAATTATATAAACAAATTAAAAACATTTTATAAATAGCCAGCCTACTTCTTAACTGATCTTTAGTATTTGTAAAAATATTATGATCAGATGTTAATGACGGTAGTTGTTGACATTGAATTGGCGCCTTTGGCTTTCAAAGTAAAAAAGTAAATAGTGTTGAATAATTTCGGCGGGCTGGTTAGAACCACGATAGCTCAATTGGAAGAGCACCTGACCCGGTATGTCAGAAGGGTGCATGTTCAAATCCTGCTCGTGAAATTTTTTTCAACATTGTTTTTGTAATTTGATTTTATACATTTTTTTTACATTCCTTACGGATAAGTTAAACATAGTTAAAC
Organism: Eudonia truncicolella; assembly: GCA_949315975.1. Taxonomy (NCBI): domain Eukaryota; kingdom Metazoa; phylum Arthropoda; class Insecta; order Lepidoptera; family Crambidae; genus Eudonia; species Eudonia truncicolella. The sequence goes on along the minus strand of OX438853.1, from coordinate 2,049,238 downwards.
ATTTAAAGCGCCAGTCATTTGTAACGGAACGTCATTTGTAACGGAACGTCCTTTGCGAGTGCGCACGCACACGTAAGTTGTTTCTGTGCACACACGCGCACGCAGTGACGCTGTGCAACGCTGTCAGTTTGTACTGATGCGACGATGGAATGGTTGTCGCTGAGCGCGTAGCTCACAAATAATGTACTTATGTAATGTATTTTTGTCTTTTACCGTCATATTAATATTTTTCTGTTTATAATAAATTACTTATTATTATATTGAGAACTTAGTATCTAGGCAAACCTAACATAGGCTTTAAGATACTACTAATCGATATTTGTAATTATATTTTGTTGATAAAAAAATATAAAATAAAGAAAGTACTAAAGTACTTAAGCGTTTACCTAACCTTATGTTAAATTATGATAGGGCTGAAGGTGAAAGCGCACTTAACCCGGAATCCTTAACTTAACTCTATTCTTGGCATAGAGGATCATTTGACATACTTAAGTTACAAAAAATTTCGAGTAGTGACAAAAGGACACATTTTACATTAAAAAAATATATATTCCACAAAAAAAAACTCTGCTTAGTATAGGGTTAACTGAGACACTGGCTATTTTATCTCTTACTGTCGGAACATAACATTGATGTTATTGCGACAAACTTAGATAAAATAGTGGTAGCTAGCCAGACGGACTTAAGACAAGGTCCACTAACAAACCATACCTAGTACAAACATTTACCGCCCGCTAGGAACCAAACCCGTGACCCCTGGGTCTAAGGCCGCCGGCAGCGGTCATAACCACTAGACCACAACTTTGACATATCGTATTGGCACCATGGGCTTTGAATACTGTTAAAAAGTTGGTATCGATACTTCTGTCAAACGAAGATACCGGTAAAAAAAGGTGCCGGTAAGCTTGATATCATTACCTGGGTGACATTTTTACCGGTAAATGAACTAACCGCTCTACGCGGATTGGCTAATAGCGATACTTTTCTAGATAACGTTACCTGCATTACCGGTACTTACCAAATTACCAACCAATTACCAATTACCATTACCAATTATTCGGATAACATCCTTAAGCCTCCCTTTACCTGATCGGGATATTTTAAGGGTTCTTTTACTGTCCGCGATACTTGTCTTTGGAATAAACTAACGTCTGAAATCCGTCACTCTAAGACCCTTTCCGCCTTTAAGTCTAAACTGCACAGTCATCTATTGCATCAGTCACGTGCTATAGTCCATTTCAACTAGGATGATCCCGGTGACAGATGTCATCAATAACGAAGACGTGACTTTGTAAATCGTATGAACTTATTTGACTACATCAAAATAACATATTTTTATATAATCCATCACTAAATATACTACAATTACTTTTTATAATTCTATTTTTTACTTTAGATTAGGTTTGTCTCAATAAACTCTCGCATAACACACATTAATCACAACTTTAAAACAATATAATAAAAAAACGTACCCCTTCACAAGGTCATTTCATTACAAAGAAATACTAGTGTTGGGATAGTAATCCAATTGAAGTTCAATTGACATTCAATAACTAATCAATTAAATTTAACTTTATATTTTTCATTCTAGCTGTATTAATTAATTTGTTAGTCTATTTTTATGTGAACATGTAGATTAGTCTACATTTTTTCATTTTATTGCAGCGTCATTACGAAAAATATTAAAATGAAACATCTTAAACTTATAAAACAAAAACAGTATATATATATACAGCCAACACGTCACTGGTAAAAATTGGGCGAAAGTAGTCGATAAGACAATAAATACTATATTAGAGGACTGGGAGAGGTACGTCAGAATAGATCGGTGGAAAGACCAACTTATAATAAATATCGGCGATAGCGACTCTTCAAGCGATTCTGACAGTGATTTTTCAGATACTTACTGAATAAAAAATTTACTCTTTTCAAATTCTGTTTCATTTTACCGAATAACACTGTGTAAAACATACATTTAATGCATTTATGAACAATAAACTTTCAATATAATACATAAACACAAATCATATTTAAAGTATTGTTAGTAAAGTAAAATCGATTTCATTTTCATATATAGTATTATCGATTACCAGAAACAATCGAAATTATTTTATTGTAGGACATCTCTACAATTGTCGAAATCGAACTGTCACCGGGATCATCCCAGTTGAAATGGACTATAGTAACATGTTTTAGGTTTTTATTGTTGGTGTTATAAGTATGTATGTATGTATGTGTATTTATTATTTATATATTATTATTATGCATGTCTTTTTATGTACTGGTATACGAGTATGTTTCTATTGCATTCTACTGTATTTGCGCACTTGCACTATCTCCCTCTTGGGTTCCTGAACCTAAGGTTGTCTGGAAGAGATCGCTTAAAGCGATAAGACCGCCTTTGCCCATGCTAGCTTTAAGATTTTGTATGTACCAGTTTTTTGTCGTATCTGTTAAAAAGGCTACTGTAACCATGTGTGAACGGGCCGTAATTTAAATGACCGCAGGAAAAAAATTACGATCACTGGGTCCCTGTCGAACGCCGGTGCTACTACTATAGCTAAAAGTGATTCTAAACCGCGACAGCATAGTTGGTATCTGACCCGGCATGTCACGGGGTGCGGCTTCGAATGCCGCTCGTGGAGTTTTTTCAACACTTCGTCTTTTTTCAATTTGATTCCAAATCATTTGAAAGTATTAACCAGGGCAGAGAATGTATTTTTATCAACAAAATAATAATAATATACGCAACATTTTTTTTAGGTACTTTTAGCATGCCATTTCAGTCCCATCATAACTTATATTTACTACATGTTTAGGTTAAACTAGTATTACGAGTATGTATTTTCATTATTGTTGCTTTAGCCAGGTAGGCTTAAACCATGCTTTATATATATATATATATATATATATGTTTAGTTGCTTTACGTACTTACTTTTAAATTAGCATGCGTTGCAGCAATGCTTAAGAAATAGCAGTGCTTTGCCAGTGTTCGCATAGATGCTATTTGTGTTATTGCTTTAGTTCATAAGTTTATTGCTAGATGGCGTTGCATCGTTTTAGTCTGAATCGCGCTATTGAAAGTTTTGCTGATTTAATGACTATGAGCGAATTATTGCAATAAATTATCCTCGACCTGACCAGGTGTTTTCTTTCATACCTTGCAAGAAATACCCTTAGGGACTGTATTTTGGGACTATTGTTCACTACATCAAACTTGTCAAATCAAACTTACTACACTCGGCGTCAAAAAAATCGCACCTCTTAGAAAATCACTTTCAAATGTCATTTACTCTTGATATGCACATGCAGTCGCATTAATTATGATTTTATTTACAAGGTTACTTAATTAACTTAATAAAAAACATTACTTTTCATTATCAAATAAAACCTAATGCAACAAATAAAGTGTCACAAAAATTCGATGCAAATTTTGCTACCCGTGAGAGTTGCTAGTTGCGCTTCCTTTGTGGGTATAAAACGGTCAACACGGGTTCAATGTGGGTCCCCGCCCGATCCTCTAAATGACAGCACACATTTACAGAATACACTAAACATGCACACCAGTTTAGGCCCAAGACACCGTACTCGTAGAACAAGGGTACGAAGAACCGGTTCACACACGCTCTACACCAGGTACAGACATGTACCTGGTCGGTTCTCTCCTCCTCCACGGCCCGGTCAACCCGAGCCGAGGTCCGTGCCTTTAGAGGCGCCCTCGGGTTGCTCCGCTCCCCGATCCGATCCGAACCCTTCGGAGAATCTAGTAGGGCACGGGGACGCGCACTTGTGCGCGATGCCGTTCCCTCTAGATAACCTCTGAAGGTGATTCGTTTCACACGGCTTGAGGGACCCTTTACGTTCCTCGCCGCCCCCAAAAAGCCCGGTGAAGCTGAAAATGCCGCAGCGGCAATCAGCAATCTCTCTCCAAAAAAAAAAAAAAAATCAATGTGGGTCATTCGCTATTCAACCTTTGAAGAGGACACACGCACAGATTTTGATGGATACCACAGCTGATAAAGCCGCTCAAGTGGTTGCACTACTGCAATCAGGGGTGCGGCAGTGTGATGTCGCCCGGCAACTGAACCTGAGCCGTTATTCCGTTCGAAGAGTGTACCAGCGCTTCATAGAGACCGGTGGCTATATCCGCAGACACGGTTCGGGTAGACGTCGCTGCACTTCGGAAAGAGACGACCGGTTCGTTGTGTCGAACTCTTTGAGAAATCGTTTCTCCAACGCTGTTGAGTTGCAACAGCAGCTCCAGGCAGTTCGCAGACGCACCGTAAGCGTATCTACGGTTAGAAGAAGATTGAAGGAGAAGAAGATAGCGGCCCACAGAGCTGCTACGGGTCCAAAATTGACTGCAGCGCATCGGCGAGCCCGCTTGCAGTTTGCTCGTGACCACGTCGATTGGACCCTTGAGCAGTGGAGAGCTGTTCTCTTCTCAGACGAGACGCGAGTGTGTCTTTTCTGCAACGACCGACGGAGAAGAGTATACCGGAGGCAGGGTGAACGTTTCGCCCAAGCCTGCATCCAGGAGACGGTGGAATATGGTGGCGGATCCTGCATGTTCTGGGGCGGTATGTCTGCTGCCGGCAAAACCGACCTTGTCTGCGTCTCGCGGACTGGAGGTGCTCGCGGACAAGGGTCGCTGACTGCTCGCCGCTATGTCACTGAGGTCCTGGAAGTGCATGTGGTCCCCTTTGCCGAATCTTTTGGCGAGGGGTTCACATTAATGCACGACAACGCTCGCGCTCACACTGCAGGCATCGTGAGCGACTTCTTGCAGAGGTCCCAAATCTCTGTGATGCAGTGGCCAGCGCGAAGTCCGGATCTGAATCCTATAGAGCACCTCTGGGACCATCTTAAACGTAAGGTTCGATCTCGGGATCCAGCTCCTTCGACTCTACAGGAGCTCCAAGACGCGGTGATTGAAGAATGGGGCCTTATCCCTCAAGAAGAGCTCCTGAAGTTGGTGAGGTCCATGAGGGACCGTATGGAAGCCGTGATCAGGGCAAGGGGGGGTAACACTAGATTTTAAGTTAATTTTAAGACACTTTTTGTACATTTTTCTTTGTAAATTATCTGTTGTTAATTAGGACTTAATTAAGGATTTTTATTATTTTATTAATTTTAATGTTGTTTGTATAATTATAATTAAACAGAAAGTTAAATTTAATTGTTTTTTGATACTCCTTTTTGTTACCTTTCTAATGATACCCAACACTATCCTCTACATAAGGTTTAAGAATTTTTAAAGATGATTTTTAAAAGGTGCGATTTTTTTGACGCCGAGTGTAGTACTTAAATAACTTATATTATGTTTAATAAATTAATAGTAATATCAACCATTGACGGTTCACCAACACCATATCGCAGACAAGTCTGGCTGCTTCTGATGTAGGGTTTGCTAAAATAGATGTCCCCACTGCTGGGGCACGAGCCTTTATTATGGATGAATAGCGAGAACGGACCTTAAACCACCACGCGGGCCCAGTGCGGATTGGTGGTTGTTAACGACTGCTAATGCAGCCGGGACCAACGGCTTTACGTGCCTTCCGAAGCATGATAGATTTTTGGTCACCCATCCGATGACCGGCCTTTGCGAAAGCTGCTTAACCTCAGCATTCGCATACCGGGCGCGTCAACCGCTGCGCCATCGAGTTGCTCATAGGTGACTTATGATGACTTATTTCGACATACATTGTTTGTATAACAATATGGCGCCTATCACTCACCAAACCAGTGTATCTAGTCTGAGATGGAGTACTTACACGCTCTCTAGGCGCGAACAACAGAGACACAACACAGAGTCGAGTTACACCTATTATGTTAGTAGACGTTTGTAAGAATGACCTATAATCTGTGAAGAGTAAGTCGCTACAGGGCTTAGGGTGCCTGGTGTGAGTTTTATTTACTATCCGTATTCTTTCGATTACGTTTACGTAAACGAAAATTAGTATGGCATTGAAGCAGCGCCTCCTGGCGACATACGAGAAGAGAAGAGAGAGCCCGATCCTCTAAATGCCACTACACATTTACAGAATACAGTAAACATGCACGCTAGTTTAGGCCCACGACACCGTACTCGTAGAACAAGGGTACGACGAGCCGGTTCACACGCGCTCTACACCAGGTACAGACATGTACCTGGGCGCTTCAGTCCTCCACCACGGCCCGGTCAAGCCGAGCCGAGGTCCGAGCCTTTAGTGGCGCCCTCGGGTTGCTCCGCTCCCCGATCCGATCCGAACCCTTCGGAAAATCTAGTAGGGCACGGGGACGCGCACTAGTGCGGACGCCGTTCCCTCTAGAAAACCTGCGAAGGTGATTCGTTTCACACGGCTTGAGGGGACCCTTTACGTTCCTCGCCGCCCCCAAACAAGCCCGGTGAAGCTGAAAATGCCGTCTGAGCCAATCAGCAATCGATCTCCAAATTTTTGCTTCGCGTATTAATATATAAAGATAGTAAACAAATCTTACACCCTGTAGGGAAAAAGTGTATGTGGATGCCTGTGAGAGTTTTATTTAAGTAAGTAAGTAAATAATTAAAACATTTATGGATTCCCTTTAACAACAAAATACCTACTTACATTATAAATATAATATTTGAAACATAAAGCAAGCAATTGGAAATGGCTCGGCATGTTCTGACCTAAACGTTTATTTATTTACTAGCGGCCCGTCCCGGCTTCGCTCGGGTGGACATTTCTTTTTTATATAGCCTATATTGCTCAGCGCTAATGTAGCATTCAAATGGAGAAAGAATTTTTTTTATCGGTCCAGTAGTTTTTGAGTTTATTCGTTGCAAACATACAAAAATACAAAGCTTTCCTCTTTATAATATTAGTAATAGATATAGATATAGATTTATGGAGTACACAGCAGATTATGTTTGACCGCCTCTGTGGTCTAGTGTTTAAGACCACCGACCGGTCTTAGATCCAGAGGTCCCGGGTTCGATTCCCAGTGGAAGGTACATGTTTGTGTACTCAGTTTTGTTGGTGGTAGGGCTTATTTGTCCGCCTGGCTAGCTACCACCATCTTATCTAAATATCGTAATAACCATCAATGTTTGTAGCATTGTTGTGTTCCGGCAGCTAGAGATGAGATAGCCAATGCCTCACTAGTTGAGGATTCTGGGTGAAGTGCGCTTTAACCTTCGGCCTCATCATCACTTAACATCAGGTGAGATGAAGGAAAAATGCAGTGCTTACCCATAAGATATAAAAAAAACAATGACAGTCAACATTAACACATTTAACAGCATTAAGTTATTAAGCATCTTAATAACTTATAAACAGTTCTTATAAATACAAAAAGTCTATTTGTGACGAAGACGACGAAAAGAAGAGGGTTATGGATGTTCGCGGATGAACGAGTGATCGACAGTTTACTCGTTCACCTGAGAACGTTTATTTGATTATTTGAATATTCACTTTTTTGTGGTTTTATTTGTATTTTTTTTTCTCAGCACAATAGTTACAATTAAATTTTGTTATCGTTTGACCATTGTCTGAGTTTCTGATTCAATGTCTACTCAATTGTTTGTATTTCTTTTGCAGTGGTAATTTTGTTAGCTCAATGCTTCATATTTATTAGTGTTAAATTAAGCTGTTTGTTTCCCTTAAACGAATAAAATAAAATAAAATAAAAAATAATATTAGATTTTATTTTTTATTTTTACTATGAAGTTTTATGTAATTTAATATATTAATTAGTTGATACCGTTCTCAGACCCAGAGGTCCCGGGTTTGTTTCCCAGCATGTTTATGGTTGTTTGGGCGGTTATTCATCATCATCGAGCTGGACAAAGGCCTCCATAGTGACCGGTTTTGTGTATGCTCGCATCGGTCCACTTTGTTGGAGGCCTGCCCACACTGCGATTTCCAGTGCGCGAGCGCCACTCGAGAGTTGATTGATCCGCCTAAGCGGGCATCAGCCCAGCAAGCGATGTACCCTCCACTGCCACTAGAGCTTAGCAACTCTTCGGGCTACGTCGGTAACATTTATTCTTCTGCAGATCTGCTTATTTCTGGTTTGATCACGCAGAGCAACCCCAAGCATAGCCCTCTCCATACGGTACTGAGACGTGGTCGCTCACTATTGGTCTACACTAACTAGTATCTATATATTTTTCTTATTCCTCACCTTTGTTGGCCACTTCCCAAGCAGTTTCGAAGGTCCATCTGTTCTCGTCGCTGGCCGCTTGACCCCTATCCATGAAAGATAGGAGGTCATGAGTAGACTCCGCACGGTAAAAGCGGCGCGAGGATCTGTCGCGCGACATTATGACCTGTTGGCAAAGGAATAGACGTGAAATTCGTTTGACAGCGAGAAATTTCAAAATACAAAATTTTTTAATCAGTTTAGGCTACAATAATAAGCTCTGTTGTCACTACGCCATCCATCGACTCGGTAAGCCGGAGGAAGACCTTGTACTGAGAAGAACCGGCAACAAACTCAGCAGGAGTCTATAATCCTAGGTAGGTGGTAGGTATAGATTCAATTTTAATTGCCATGTACCTTCTACAAAACAGGGTTTAAAGTTAAATGGCTAAATACGTGTTTTTACATAATGTGTAGAAGTATATTATGTATTCTGTGGTATGGCCAAAAAGTGACAGCATCTGTTTTTTTTCTTATGGCTTTGCACAAGCATTTAGCCAATGAAAAATTCAAATTGGCTTGTGCAAAGCCAAGCCAATTTTTCTTACAAGTAATAAATAAATAAACAATATTAGCTACATTTAAGTATAAGAGCCATCGTTAAATAAATGTTCATAAAAGCCCTCTTCTCAGGGTCCGCATTATTGAGATGGGCCACGGAACCCTATACTGCGCGTGGCCCGTCACGCACTTGGCCGGTCTTTCTACTATGCTTGTACTGAGAAGAACCGGCAACAAACTCAGCAGGGGTCATCATAGGTAAGCTGACAACAACAACAATTAATTCCAGAACATCAAACGTGTTAATGAAATCACGTAACAGTTTAATTGACCTAAGCATGAATTTCTGTAACCTAAAAAGTTATTATAAATACCCAATTGACGGAACACAATAGTGACGTCATAGTTTCCATTCCCATTCATTTTCTATTGAAAAAAACCTTTGACAGCTGCTAAAAAGTAAGTAAGTATCTCTATAGACTAACCAGTTGACTAGGTACCCAATTATTGAAAAATGCCCAATCCCTATCATAGGAGCGAGAAAGGACAAGCTCGATGGCGCAGTGGTAAACGCGCCGGTTGCAATTGCTGAAATGCTAAAGTAAAGAAACTTTCGCAAAGGCCGGTTATCAGATTGGTGGCCGAAAAAGGTTTCGTTTCCGTGCTTTGAAGGCTCTTAAAGCCGTTAGTCCCGGCTGCATTAGCAGCCGTCAACCACCATCGTCCTCACTGGGCCCGCGTGGTGGTTTACGGTCCGTTCTCCCTGTGGAGTAAACATCCATAAAGCTCGTGCCCCAGCAGTGGGTGACATAAAATTTGCTAAAGAGAGAGAGTCCAAAGTACCAGGCTACCATAACCCACGAGGAGACCGAGCGTGAGCAGTTTACTTCGTGTAAGGCCGTGAGGTGGTTGAAGTACCAGGCTATCATGAGTTGTAAAGAGTTCCGCACTGGGCCCGCGTGGTAGCTTACGGCCCGTTCTCTCTGTGGTGTTTCCATCCATACGGATGGCTCGTGCCCCAACAGTGGGGACATAAACTAAAACTGCAGAAGTTTGCAGTTTCTGGCTCATTTTGTCTAACAATAAAACACATATGTATTCAATAGTAGTTAAATGTAAAGTAGATAATTAGTTTCGCACAACTCATTATGTATTCGTTTTGGAAGTAATCCAATGACGTGACTGCACGTAAACAGGTATTATTATACAATGCTGGGAATACCTGCAATGTGATTAGTAGCGATCTTTAATTTTTTCGTCTCTTAATAATAATAATAAAATTTCCTACACTCACACCAATCGTCTAGCCCAAGAGAAGCTTCGTTATGAAACTCGTTAAATGGTTACTAGACAACGGGTAACATACTTAAAATACTTAAATACATACTTATTATACATAGAAAACACCCAGACCCGAGACAATTTAGAAAAACAATAATTTCTAAATTGACCCGACCGGGGATCGAACCCGGGACCTCAGAGATGGCGACACCATGAAAACCGGTGTACAAACCACTCGACCAAGGAGGTCGTCTCTTGCTTTAAATAATATCACATCACCTGCTCATTTTATGTTTCCGATTCTGGGGCGCGAGCCTTCCCTATGAATGGATAGGGGGAACGGGCCAAAACCACCACGCGGACCCATTGCGGAACTCCTCACAACTCATGATAGCCTGGTACTTCAACCACCTCACGGCCTCACCCAAAGTAAACTTACGCTAGGTATACCTCCTTGTGGTATGGTAGTCTGGTACTTTGGACTCTCTCTCTAGCTAATTTTATGTCACTCACTGCTGGGGCACGAGCCTTCCCTATGGATGGAAATACCACAAGGAAAACGGGCCGTAAAGTACCACGCGGGCCCAGGGCGGTGCGGTTGTCGTTAACGACTGCTACTGAAGCGGACTGTGGCGGCCTGCGGTCGCCACATAATTTCTTATCCTCACGTATGATTAAAGAGTTTGTAAACGCATTCCTAATCGCGTGTAGATCTGGTTAAGATAAGAAACGGCATCCTCCCTCCAACATCTACATAGTTTATATTGTATAAATAGTCTTGTAAGGTTTAGATAATAAGTTAGTCACAATGTAGTCACTGTAAATATACAACATCACACAAAGAGACGCAGTCGTTATTTACCATCGTCATGGAACCCTCCATCATCTCAACCTCACAAACGTCTCTACCGGAACACGGACCAACGGCTTCCTTTGTTCTCACTAGTTCGATTCAGTAGTTCGATCGTCGAACTAGTGAGAATTTTTTTTCTCATTTGTTCGACCGTCGAACTAGTGAGAATGTTTGTTCTCACTAGTTCGATCCGTTAACTTATTATTATTATTAATCGAGAAGCAAGAACATTAAGTACCGATATAATAGATATTGGTCACAAATACATACATTGTATAGGTAATTATAAAATGAAAATCTTTTAGGTATATTTTGTAGGTATAATTATTATTTAAGTAATATTGAAATATAGTAAACGTCAAAATTCGACTGCAAGTAAATTAATAGTAAACAATACAAACAGTTTAAATACATAATACAAATCATTGTCATATCACCCGGAAGTCGTCCACTGGTATATTTCCTTAAATGCATCTATGCCTATAGCACTTAGGTATGTGCATAATAAGTTTAGTATTATAAATATTTAACTAAACGCCCCACCCCAGAAAGAGTGTGGTCATAGTTCTGTTGTCTTATTTTGAGGGTACATGATTTTTGTTATATTTTGAGGGTAGATGTTTCGCAAAATGGAAGTATTACGCTGTTCAGCTCTGCAGTAGCAATGTTTATTTCGTGGTGCCTGTTTATTTTACTGTTTATATTTTCGGAATAATGTCTAAAGAAGTGAAATTAATAAAAAGCGGTCGTGGAAGGATTCTGCAATTAGAAGGACATCAATATTATTCTATGCGTAAATACAAAAATGGCCACAGCATTTGGCGGTGTAAAAATTATAAAAGTTTAAAATGTACCGGTTCCGTCACAATGAATATGGTAAGTCTTGGTTATTTTATATGTACATAATGATAATTGTTGTACGTATATTTACATATTATAGGTGTTGTATGTGTATTTTTATTTGTAATAGTTTTAATGTACAAGCAAAATAATTCATGAATTCCTATATTTTTTAAACATTGGTTTTGTTTAAAGACTTCACTAATAATTTACAATCAAAACCCCACTGCGGTCAATGTAATCCAGATGAAACACGAAATACAGTCAATGTTATTTTAAATAATGCTTGCGAAGAAGCAGCTACGGGAAGAGAACCAGCTCCTAGGGTCTACAACAGAGCTTTAATTACATTAAAAAATCAAGGCCTGCATTTAGCTTCTAAGAGTGTACCTGAATTTTGTGAAATAAAGTCACGCATTTACAGAAGAAGAAATAAGTTAGCACACGTAAAAAAAATAAATGCAAAGACTGTTGAGGAAGTCGAAGTTCCTAGTACTTTTTCAGATTTCTTACTCGCTGATTACAGTCATAAAAAAATGAGAATATTAGTGTTTTGTTCAAATGATGCCCGAGAAATTATAAAAAAAACTAAACACATCTTTATGGATGGGACCTTTAAATCATGTCCGACACCTTTTCAGCAACTTTTTACAATTCACGGAGACATCGGCAGTGATACAAATAACACGAATGTCATCCCTTTGGTGTACGCTTTCATGAGTCACAGGACCAAAAAAGCTTACTCACTTTTATTTGATTTAATTGGGTCCCAAATTCCAGAGTGGAAGCCTGCTAAAGTCACGATAGATTTCGAAGAAGGCACAATGAAAGCGTTGAAAACATTGAATGTTACAGTCAAAGGTTGCTACTACCATTACGTGAACAGCTTGTGGCGCAAAGCAAAAACCCTGGGTTTAACTAAAGACAAACGCAACAGAAGAATAATTTCATTATGCGCCAACTTGGCATTGCTTCCAGAAAATGAAATTGTTTCAGGATGGGCGTATATTCAAAAAGAAATGAAGAAGAATTGCGAATCTATAATTAAGTTTAAAGATTATTTCGATAAATACTGGATGAAGGGTGATTATCATAGAATTTGGTCGGTTTATGGCGAACGCCACCGAACAAATAATGCAGTAGAAGGATGGCACCATAAAATAAATAACCTTGTAACGAAAGGGCATGTAAACCTATTGCAAATATTACATATTTTACGGGACGATTCCTTATTGTCTTCATATCAAAATGACATTCTTCAGAGACCTTCAACATCAAACAAACGTTGTAAAAGGAGAAAAACTGATTTATTCAATGACGATTACATTATTGATGCTCAAATGCAATTAATATGCGGAGAAATTGGTGTTGGGCACTTTTTAGAAAAGATGCGATAATTATAGTTACATTGAGACTCAATGTGACAAAATAATTGAGTATTTGATTATTACATTATTTTTTTGATTTCGTAACCAATGTACCTAATATAATGTTCAATATACATATATCCTTTGGTGGAATACACAAATTCAAAGTTTTTTCGCTCTCTGCTTATTGAGATAAGTAAGACAGAGAAAAATATATTTAATCATGTATATTTTATCAAAGTTATGTTTATGAATGTTATGTCTATACCTATACCTAATTTTGTACATTTGTAATTTTGAAGCATTTTTGGCATTTTTTTAGTTTCTTTTTAGTTTCTGATTAAGCTTGTTGAGATAAGCAAGACAGAAAAATATTTTTCATCTACGTATTTGGCCAAAGACAATACCTATAGTTGTTCCTAAATATTATGTTTACAATAAATAATCTAATTATGCAACATTGTGATTTTGACGTTTACTATATTATAATAATACTTAAATAATAATTATACCTACAAAATATACCTAAAAGATTTTCATTTTATAATTACCTATACAATGTATGTATTTGTGACCAATATCTATTATATCGGTACTTAATGTTCTTGCTTCTCGATTAATAATAATAATAAGTTAACGGATCGAACTAGTGAGAACAAACATTCTCACTAGTTCGACGGTCGAACAAATGAGAAAAAAAATTCTCACTAGTTCGACGATCGAACTACTGAATCGAACTAGTGAGAACAAAGGAAACGGCTTAACGTTCCATCCGAAGAAAGGAGGAGCTCGAGATAATACATTTTCTTTCACTCATCCGATAAAATATTCAATTATGGAACGCTCTCCCCGAAAAAGTCAAGCTCCAAGTAAAATGGTCTTTAAAACAATGGTGTATAAACTGTTTCTACAGGAATCAACACCCACGTAAGAGATTCCCATCATCGTTTCTTCTGTTATGTTTAAGTATATTCATGTAGTCTTATTTATTACTTATTTTTATTTAAGTTTTTTTATGGTATGTATATTATATTATTATCACTTAATTTAATAAACTTAATATATATATTTCAGTTCTTATAAAATGTAGTATATGTTTCATTTACGTTCTTTGTCGCACCGCTTACCAATTTTTCTGCCTAGCCCTTAGGTCGACTGGTAGAGAATGCCATTTGGCATTTAAGTCCGCCTTTTGTACTTTATTTTATTGTAATGTGCAATAAAGATTAAATAAATAAATAAATAAATAACTGGTCTATGCGAAACGTAGCAATTCGGGCAGCGTATCAGCCATATCTGGATACGATGGTCTGGTACCCAGATTAACTTATCTCACCTTGTTATGTCTACTGAGCTTGTATTAAGGCTTCGATGGTTTCTAGTAAAAGGCCAGAGTCGATTCGGGACGGGATTGAGTTAAGCACAGCTTGGCTGTCACTTAGGATGAATATAAATATTCTATACGCTATATACATATATATATATAAAGCGTACTTTTTCATAGCAAGTTCTATATTCATCTTTGCGCATAGGAGAATATGACAATTTTTTCCATTAATTTACTGTCCCTCTAAAAAATCTCTGACGGTATTTCGAACAACACGGCTTAAGGAACCCCTTTAAGTTTCTCGCCGCCCCCAAAAAAGGCCGGTGACGCCAAAAATGGCGCATGAGTCAATCAGCAAAATCTACGCAAAAAAGTGTTTAATAAAGTCGTTGTTGAAGATGTCTGTTCCTATGCCCAACTCCATATTGGATCCATCAGTGTACCAGAGCAGGCTGTCCATCCGCCCCCCGACTTCCATAACAAAAAGCGTAACGATATCGTAGCGACTTAGTCTTTTTTTTTTTTTGAGAGATTGCTGATTGCCTCTACCGCATTTTCAGCTTCACCGGGCTTTTTTGGGGGCGGCGTGGAACGTAAAGGGTCCCTCAAGCCGTGTGAAACGAATCACCTTCGGAGGTTTTCTAGAGGGAACGGCATCGCGCACTAGTGCGCGTCCCCGTGCCCTACTAGATTCACCAAAGGGTTCGGATCGGATCGGGCGACTTAGTCGTTCAAACTATTATCATTCCAAAATCCGACTTTAAAGTCTTTCGAAAAAAGTTCCAACTAACAGTTCACGTTAGATATACGGTGGATTGGACCTTCTTCCGAACGACTTTAAAATCGGCGACTCGGCGACGGATGTAAATATAAAAATGGTTTCAACGAATAAGTCCCTCCCTACGATATCGTTGCGGTTCTCATTACGGGAATCAGGGTGCCAAAAAAGTGAGTTTCATTCGCTATTCGATCACGTTAAATTAAACAAGAATTTGTATGGCAAAATTTTAGTAATGTCGTGTGTCGCCAGGCAGGAGGCGCTGCTTCAATGCCATACTAATTTTCGTTTTCGTAAACGTAATCGACCCTGGGTACCGGAGACGATGGCCTTCGTTCTTATTCGTCCCTGGTTGGATCATATATTTTAAATTTATTTTGTAACGAACACCCTGCCGGTCAAAGCGAACGACGACGCTTTAACATTGATCATGGTCGTACAACTGGAAAACACATGTACAGTTGTAAACACAATACAATCGGCATGTTTATTAGATCATTATAACCATTCATATTATCTTGTCTCATGTCATGTTACGTAAGACGAGTGAGATTAATATGCTAAATAGAAGTATGGTCTACCATAGTATGGTAGGTAGCGAATACAAAAATCACGTGAATAAACATGTTTATTATTAAAAACATATTACACGTTGTCGCCATAACATCAATGTACAAAAATCACGTGAATAAACATGTTTATTAATAACATAACATAATCTAAATATGTCGCCATAACATCAATGTTTGTAGCATTGTTGTGTTCCGGCAGCTAGAGATAAGATAGCCAGTACCTGACTAGTTGAGGAACCCGGGTGAAGTGCGCTTCCATCATTGGCCTTATCATCACTTAACATCAGGTGAGATCAAGGCACTGTGCTTACCGATTAATATTAAAATAAAAAGATGGTAATTGGTGACCCATCTGGACTTTGTGAAAGTAATCGCTTGATGCAATGGATCAAGCTTCTTCTCATTAAGATAGATAAATAAATTTAATATTACTAACCGATTGTCTATCATGAACAAAATTCACATTTGTTTACTACACTGATAAGAAACTATTATGCAATCATTCACATACTTAACGAGAGATTACAAAGGTCTGGGACCTATTACAGAGTGAATATTGAACAGCTTAGGAGTTTGTTACATAGATAATGATTTTTGAATGTTTGAGTGTTGGAATGGAATGCTTTTCTTAAGTTACTGAACCGGTACAAAAGCATACGGCCGGCCTGGCCAACGGTGTTTTGTTCCTGCCATGTAAACTTCATTTTTAATTCGAGTACATACATACCTACATACACACATACTCTCTACATTAAACATAGCATCAAAATCAAAAATTTAGAGTAAACTAGCCGTTAGTGACCTCGATGTCACTATAGCATAATCAAAGTAGGGCACCAAGGTGTAATAGATGACATCAGTGATGGGTTGCTAGTCGATCGCCTGATGTGCGAGCATCTTCGAACTCGTGCCCTTAGTCAGCTCTTAAGACATGCATGGGAAGTAAGACAGCTTACGCATTATTTTCACATATCAGTACTGATTAACTAACATTAGCTTATCCAATTTTTATATGATCCTTTTAAGATCTGTTTAATGTTTTTAGGTAGGGGGGCAAGAGTGTTACACATAGTAATTATTATTAATCTGTGGAATTATTAATCACCACAGATTAAATTAAACATGCATTAAGTCTTAATCTAAAAAGTAAACCATACAATAAATTTTATCAAAAATATATTGCAAGTCACAGTGCTATTGAACTCATAGATAATAAATAATAATCACATATTTGAAGTTGATTAAAATAGCCAGTCCTAATTTTTAGAATGTAAATGAAATAATATTTGATTATTTTGTAACAATCTAGGTACTTGCATAAATGCTTCAGTTATTCTAGGCTCAATATATCTGAAGGACCAGGGTTTAATTCACAAGTTGAAAGTTTGATGTAATATTAATTTTTCATTTAGAATTGTAAATAAATGGTAATAATGCATGCTGTGATTTCTTATAATGAAAGAACACATAATTCACACTGCATTTAATTATACTATTGTTTATTTTATGTAAGACATACATAATAAACTAAACATATTTTTTTACAGATCTGTTATGTACAGACACTAATACAAAAAGTTTAGTAAGCTTACTTTTATATAAATAAAAGTCATGATTCTGCCTGAACTAAAAAATAATAAAGATATTCCCTCGTATTAATAAAATATTTTTAACCCGATTATAATTTAATAATTGTTTATTTTTCAATATTTTCTTTAACAAACTGGAAGATGGTAAAATTCCCCCCTGAATGTAATAATTTTTACAATTTCATTGGACTCACGCTCTTAATGTTATCTTAATTACTCGTGAGTGTAATCATTTGCGTTAGATTAAAAAAAAATGAGAATTCCGAAAAGTTAAAAAAAAACTAGCGGAACTTAAAAATTACGAAAACAACGTTGCGTTTTAGATTACAGACTTTAGACAAACTAATAGTTAGGTAATTCCAGCTAAATTTAGCCACCACACCGGATGAATGGACAGACAGACACGTCGTCTAGCATAATAATAAGAAAAGTAACAAATTCAGAACTTACCGATTAAAAAATATAACGATGTACCTAAAAACTGTTTGCGGTTTCACACAAAATGATCACTGAAAAGTACACAGAACACGTGTCGGTGGTAAGTTCAATTCACAATTGCGCTGTTCGGTAGTTATTTACGAATGTTTCGACGCAAAATACATGTCTGCGCGGGTAGAAATTCTTATTGAAAATAGTTTAGGAGGTTATAAAACGTCAAACAAGTTTCATTTGAAGGTCACCTTGGGTTTGACGTGACAGCTGATTTCAGAGTTGCCATGCCAGCTTTTAAATAGCGTGGTCCGAGTTGAGAGATTAATTTTGTTATTATTTTGACGTGACAACGTCTTATAAATTGGTTTGCCGGGTGACACTTCAAGAAACTGCGTTACGCTCCGCTCACGTTATGCGCTCACAATGAGAGCGAGTGAGAGGCACGCGTCCCTTCCACTCGGGCATGGTTAGCCCGCCTAAGAGCGAGAGAGACAGACATAAAAAGTGAAAGGCACGCGTCCCTTCCACTCGAGCACAGTTAGCCCGCCTAAGAGCAGAAGAGATATAAATACATATGTATGTGTAAAGGTAAAAATAAAATTTTGTTAATATGAAATTCAGTGCGAGATTCTTTGTATAAATTAATGTTTTAAATATAATTCTTTGTATAAATAAATGTTTTAATTTGTTACTATTATTTCATCCTTCTTCCTACTATACGAATGAATATTCACATTAAAATTATTTTACCACTCAAAGTCGTTGTCACGTAAAACTTTCGCCCGTATATCGACTTTACAGGCAACCAATTTTTTTTTTCTATAGTTACATCTTTCAAATGCAAATATATTTATTGCATATTATGTGTGTACATAAAGATCTTATTCTAGATAAAATGTAGGTAGCTTATAAATTTAATTACCCTTTTTAGGTATTGCAAGTTACTTCAACATACATACATACATACATACATATAATCACGCCTCTTTCCCGTAGCAGTAGGCAGAGACCACTTCTTTCCATTTGCTACGATCCTTACATACTTGTTTCGCTTCGTCCACTTTCATTATTCCCTTCATACATGCTCTTCGGTTTAGGGTACTCTTGATCTGGCCTTTTTTCAAAACGTCCCTGATTTGATCTCGAAACGTCCGCCTAGGTCTACCCCTACCAACACTCAAACATTTCAAATATTGAAAAGTCTAATGGCGGCTCCACATTAGTGCTGTGAATTCACGCGCGAATTCACGGCACGAATTCACGGCACAAGTTCGTGCCCTCCACATTCACGGGATGCTCACAATCGTTCGTGAAACACGCCGCGAAATGGACGTAGAAACTGCTGCTGCAATAAATTTGTTTATATCACTTTTTAGACGTCCAAAACAAGAAAGTTATTAGAAAACGTTGGAAAAAAAATGGTGGATAACTGAAATACATCGTATATATGTTTCCTTGTGTAGTGAATTTTTGAATTGACCTATTTTATGATTAGAACTGTTTTTATCAATTATATAAAATTAATTTCAGAGTTTCTATGGAGAAATTATTTTCTTTTTTAATTCTTTGATTTCAATACCCATTTGAGTACTAATCCGCCTCCAGGCATCATGACTCTTGTTTTTTTTGTCCTTATGATGCGGGTTTTTTGCATCCCACAGTTTTGGACCCATTGGCAGTTTTCAGGAGTCATTGGCAGTAATGGTCGCTAACCTAAAAGTGACCCGGTTGCCATAAACAAAAGTTGAAGTTGAATTTTCAGTATGGTAATGCTCTAAAAAGAGAATTTCAGTTTCGTTATACCAAACGTTCACGCGCGACTCCATTTTAGCGCGCGCGCACAGCGTCTGCACACGTCCGCACGCCTATGTAGTCCGGAGTTAACTGGCACGGGGCCGTGAATGTGGATGTGTACGCGCGAAGGGGTTGCGAACCCTTTGTCGCGGAACAAAATACCGACTCTGATCGGGGAACAGGCGTGAACGCGCGCGAACCCCGCGAAAACCGTCCACATTCACGTTCACGCCTGTTCACGGAGCTTCACGGCACTAATGTGGAGCCGCCATAAGAATTACGTGAAATATGGGTCAAAATATTCGCTTCACTAAACTGATTTATTTTGTGTTTTACACATGTTTTACATTACTTATTATTAGTTATTACATTTGTTAATCTGTAAGATACAGGGTTTAATTTATTTGCACCTTTCAAATATTGCTACTTTAAAGAGATGAAATGATTTTTGTGGCCTACAAATTGTTGTGATAAGTAGGGCTTGCTTTAAGTTTACCTAGCACAATAAATAAATAAAAATTAATAAGTACTTACTTAACATTGATAACTGCATTTGTTCAAACAGTTTGTACTTTAAAATCTTTCTTTATTTACATGAAACGAGCTTTGGCTCGATTACTGAACACTTAACACATAACTTTACATATGTGAGAACACATTTGTTGAAATCCTACTTTTACTTATTAAGTCGTTCAAATAGCTTTAAAATAAACACAAAAGTAAGAAATTATATTTTATTCTTCATACTTAGTTTATGGCAAAACCACATACATTTTTAACATTAGGTATATTGTTATGTAATCATCACACAGGTATTATTAAGTATTTATTATTTTTATTTTAAACTTTATCAATATGTATTATTATTAAAAGCATTATTTTTATAAAATAAAACACACACACACACACACATCACGGGCTCCTCTGAAAATCAGCGTTGCAGTTTCTTGAAGCTGCAACTTATGCTGAGATGAGTCCAGTTCGTCGTAGCTTTTTTAATTTGAATATTTTGTATTAGTTTTATTGTTAGAACCTAAGCCTGCTACGCCGAATAAATTTTTTGAATTTGAATTTGAAATTTTGTTTGTTTTTCAATCATTAATTTTTTTTACATTTCATACAGCGGGTGGGCGGCAAAATTTTAAGCCGTTGCAGCGGCGTTTAACCCTATTCGTTATCAGTCTTCAAACCGCATTAGGCTAGCTAGAGCATTGGATGGCCCGATCTCCCAATTTGCTATTGAATAGTCGACCACAAAATTGCATTACCAAAAGTGAATGGTGTTTGCATATCGGAAAATAAGTAGACTATGGGTACCTACATGTGAAAAAACCTGGGACCAGCAGTAGGACGTCTACACAGGCTGATGATGGTGATGATGACGATGATAATGACGCTGATGATAGAAGAACTACGTGTTTTGAACTACTTGATCAAATTAAACAAAACGCTAACATGGCAACTTTTATTTTACACTTTACATACATAGACGTTTGATCCACATTTTAATATTTACAAAAATGAGTAAACTTATTATTTAAAAATTTATTACATAACAGCGTGCTTAGACTATTTATGGTATCAATGCCTAATATACTAATGGCTTCATTTTATTTACAAACAAATATAAATTATAAACTTAAAACATCCTAATCTCAGCCCTACATCAAAACTAAGGTTGTCTACAAATACTCGGATTAAAACTAATGTACCTACCTTTATCAACCCTTAGCAATGCATAGCATGTTGAAATTTTTAATTGATTTTCTATTTTAATGATGGTACATAAAGTTCAATTTTATGTAGTTAAATATGAGAGTGAGTTTTACGTTTTCAATCCTATTGCAACTGTATACAATATGTTGATTTGCATTCGCGCCATATTTATAGTAGTAGTCATATTGCTTATACTTATTACAAATAAATTATAAAAAAAAATGTTTTTGTTTTGTTTATATAATTTTAACGCAAATTTTGTTGCGAAACAAATGACAAAAACACAATGTTGAAAAAGTTTCCACGAGCAGGATTTGAACCTGCACCCTTCTGACATACCGGGTCAGGTGCTCTTCCAATTGAGCTATCGTGGTTCTAACCAGACCGCCGAAATTATTCAACACTATTTACTTTTTACTTTGAAAACATTGAAACATTGAACTTTTGAAACAAACATTTTATCAACATTGTGTTTTTGTAATTTGTTTCGCAACAAAATTTGCGTTAAAATTATATAAACAAAACAAAAACATTTTATAAATAGCTTGCCTTTTAAAATATGATAAGTACTTTTTTTTTGTAATAATAATGAACAATATGACTGCTGCTATGAATATGGCGCGAATGCAAATCAACATAATTGTATAGTCCAAACCATGATGGCATCTACTGGATATTTGGTAATAGGTGTATATTCCCGAAACATTGTCTTGCAACCAAATATAAAGAACACTGTGATAACATGCAAAATCATATTTACTTACATTTAATTTAAAAAAAAAAACTCAAATTTATTTTATTACTTATTTTTGTTCATTCTTGTAATGTTTTGATTTCTGTTTATGTGTATTCTTGACCTAGGGTTGTCTCTTTACAGTTTTACTTAGTAACAAAGAACCTCAATATCTCGGCCATGTGGTGCTTTTCAGTTATGTTCATAATTTTCCAGGGTTCTATGAACGGTACCCTATTTGCCATATTCGGGATTATACAGGTATTACCAAACACCCTGTATATATAACTATTATCTACACTTCGGAAAGAGTTATTCTAAACTCAAAGGCGGACTCCCATCAAAATCTTCAGCAAAATGATCCACTACATCTTCAACACTGTTATCTTGAACACCAGAAAAGTTCAACTTTACCGGATTCACAGTTTTAATAAATGTTCGATTAAGAGCTATTACAGGACTAGATTGTATTTCACAACTTTCATTCCTACTATTTTCTTTAGCTTTTTTCGCACTGGCAACATTGGTGTTGGCAGCCAAAGGACTTCTAAAGGAGTTGTAAGCGCTGCTAGATTTGTTTATTATCTGTATCGGACTTAAAGCTGGTGGTTCTCCGTACATTTTCAATTTTGCAATTTTTTCGTTGACTTTCTTCTTACGTAACAACGCCCGAGGAGACAGTTCTTGGGTGTCTTGTTTGAAAGTAGACTCAAAGTCTAAGCCGGTAAGGTTCAAATTATCGTCAACTTGTTTATGTGCTAATGGTGAGTCAATAAATATTCTGTTCTTAGTAAGATTATGGAAGTTATTGATTCTATACGGCGATATGTTTTCGTTATTAACATTAGAAATTGCACCAAAATTATTTTTAATAACGATACATTCTTCAATATATTTCTTTTTGTCTAAAGTAGAAAATCTTTTCACCAATTCGTCAACCATACTTCTGGCGTTAATATTTTTGGGTGTTTTCGTAAAGTAACTAAACTCGGTCACACGATAATGCGGTATACTCTTCTTGGTGTTGCCAGTTCTTTTCTGCAAATTTATACAAGCTACCACTTGGCCGGTATGCAAAACGTTTTGGTAACCAAACTTTTTTAATCCCCCCCAAAAGTTTATACAGATAATATTTCTTTCTCCATCAACTAGATACATATTCTGAAACAGTTGCTTGCTCGATTCAAAATCGGTTGTCGTTGGATCGATTTGAAGAATGAAGCCGGCTGTATCGATTTCGTTATAATCGGTTACCATTATTGGGTTTTTAGCGAGGTCTTTTATAGGGTAACACTTTCTTTTCAGTAGTTTTGTGTGTGCTAGTATTTTTTCTTTCTCTTTGTATTTGCTTTCACGAAATAAAGAGTGATGTCCGGCTGAAATTTGTATTTCAGAGTATCTGGAAAAGGTAACACAAACATTATTTTAGAAATAGAAAATGGTCAGAGAAAAATCTTTAATTGGTACAAATTTATTTTATTTATTCTTATTCTTTACGTTAAAACACTTGGTCTTCATCTCACCTGATGTTAGATACGGCCGAAAGTGGAGGCGCACTTCACCCGGAATCCTCAATTACTTAGGCACTGGCTATCCTATCTTTAGCTGCCGGAACACAACAATACTACAAAGATGGGGGTAGCTAGCCAGGCAGACTTAAATCAAGCCTTAGCTCCAACCAAATCGAGTATACAAACATGTACCGCTGGGAATTGAACCCGGGACCCCTCGAGACCAATGACACAGGTGCGCTTTAATTGCAACTTACCTTTAACCTTTTTATTCTGGTATTGTAAAACATACCTTATTGCAGTAGGCACAACGTTCATAACCTCTATCCAAGCACCTTCCTTCACGATTTCCGTTATTGCGTCGTTTGGCTTCCATATCGACATGACACCTGCAAACAAAACATATATTTTTGAATACAGAATAAGTTTCTTATATTTTCCTGGATTGAGCGGGATTCGAAGTCACATTCTGTAAGCGCTTGTTGGTTCCCAGAGCCTCGGGGGTTCGGATCGGCCTTCGGAGAATCTAGTAGGACACGGGGACACGCCTTAGTGCGTGATGCCATTCCCTTTAGAAAACCTCCGAAGGTGATTAATTGCACACGGCTTGAGGAACCCTTTAATTTTCTCGCCGCCCCCAAAAAAGCCCTTTGCAGCTGAAAATGACGTCGGAGGGAATCGGCAATCTATCTCCAAAAAAAAAAGTTTGTTGGTTCAGCGCAACATCACTGTGTTCGAGTCAATGCGATACTTAAATAAAATTCAAAATTCAAAATTCAAAATCATATATTCAGTTTAGGCTACAAGTAGCTCTTGTGAATGTCACTATGCCATCGGTTCGTAAGTCTACTCTGGGCGGGAGATCTTGTACTGAGAAGAACCGGCAAGAAACTTAGCAAGTGTCCAGCTTATTTCTCCCTTACAAATAATAAATAATAAATGTATGTATTGTACCAAATAAAGTTTTTTTCTATTACTATTTCAAATACAACTTAGCACTACACTTGGTTAAGGAAGGTATCAGTGGACGGATCAGAGCTTTGTTGACCGAAAAACTTGTTGTTAATAAACAAGAAGTGGCTGGTGGTGATGATGATGATGATGGTGATGATGATGATGATAATGATGATGGTGATGATGATAATAATGTATTTTATTTTTATTATTGTCCGCACTGGGCCCGCGTTAGGGATGCGCGATCCGGGTCGTCGATCCCATTCTTCGGATCGTAATGGATCGGATCACATGCCGTCGCTCCGATCTTCAGGAAATCGATCCGGATCGAATGCAAATAAGTAAGACGACAATTAGTTTTAGATCTTTATTATGTAGACCCACGTGAACCTTGTAATAATAAGGCAAATACAGAGACAGTAACAAATACAAACTAGTGAAGCCACACATTTTATGCTTGCATATGTGTATCTGTCCACAACATTAGTTTATAATAATTTAACAGCTACATCAATCTACCCGCAAAAGTTGCCGCCAAAATCAAAATGTAAACAATTTTTTTTCTTTTTTCTTTTTTTTTACATGTTGTGATTGTCCTTTATATTTTGTGTTTCATTTGTGATGAAAGTGTTCTTTTATGATAGGGCATTTTCCAATATTTTTGAGGCTGTATGGGAGAAAGGAGCTGGACACTTGCTGAGTGTCCGGTTCTTCTCAGTACAAGATCTCAGCCCAGAGTAGACTTACGAACCGATGGTATAATTACGTTCATAAGAGCTATTTGTAGCCTAAACTGAATAAATGATTTTGAATTTTGATGATGACAACAAATTTAACTTTTGTGACAGGAGCGGCTTATGTGGCGAGTACGAAAGGGTGTCTTACACGAAGCAGTGGACATCCGGAGGCTGATGATGGTGATGAAATAACTATTTATGTGGTTTGCATACAGGGAGGTACCATCAGTGGATATTATTTTTATGATGATTTTAAAAATTTTAGGAGTAACCCTACCTTCTGCTTACCGAAAGCGAATACCAATTACAGGCAGACTAGTTACTTATGGCGTGCGCGTGACAAATTTAACTTACTTAGCAAGCAGTTTGAACTGGACCTCTTCTATACCAGTGTACCATCAGCGAGGCGGATGTTGAGCGAGCGGTTCCTCGAACCCACATAATATTGTTAACTAGATATTCTGTTGCGGTAATACCAACTCGTTAATGGTTTGAGCGAGGTTAATAATGCGATGCTTAGTGCTTCTAGTTTTAATTGTTAAGTAACTAATGGAATCAGGCGTTATGTTGCGGAAATTCATGGTACAAAAAAAAATATTTAGATAATATATAGTGTTCATTCCGTAACTCACTCGTTTCAAACGAGTGAGTTAGCGTTAGCATTTTTTATTAAGTAACTTCTTTTGTTTACGTCACTTTTACGTAGAACAAAAAAGGCTCATTTTTTTGGTAATGGCTAAAGTTTTTCCGGTGGGTTCGACAAAGGAGTCGTGCTCACTGGAGCCTTGCTTATTATTTTAATTTTTTATTATTTATATTTTATTTGTTTTTTGTCTGTATTATTTAAGTCATGTTCATGTTCATTTGTTTGTGTTTTTCTTTTTCTTTTCTTATGGTCTTTAATGTAATTTATTATTTTATTTTATTTTTTGTTCTTTAATTTCTTTTCTTTTGTCTGTTCACTTGTACTACCCATAAATATTCAGGCCCTATCAGAATAACAGCGCTACTGTGTCATTCTGAACATCCATGAATGACACAGCAGCTTATGCTGAGACAGGGCCCTTTAACTTCACACTGCCTACCTATTTTATTTTCTGTTCTTTGTTTTTCTGCCTGTTCTAATATTTTTTTTTTTTCGTTTATTGTTGTATTATTGTATAATTAATTGTGTAAGTGAATAAAAACTTTTCTATTCTATTCTATTCTATTTTATTCTATCGGTGAGAACCGATTAGTGGTTTTTATGTGTAACATTTGGTAACCCTATTTAAATTTTGTAAACCTTGGTTTTCCTAAGATAAAATAAAAATGATGAAGTTACCTTTAGTTAACTCAACAGTCTCCGCGCCGCAGAACCCCGCCACCCTGACCTTAAGCAGGGACACAACGTTTCTCGCTACATTCAAGCCATGTCTCTCCATTTTTTCATGCAACTTGGCTTCGACGCTCTGAAGAATTCTTTCGCGTCTCTTGTTCGCGCGTTCGTCGAAGGATAGAGTCTGGAATTAATCAATAAATTCGTTCGTTTCGTACTTAAATATTATTTTTAGAAAAGAATCGTCAATGACTTACACCAGAATTAATTTGCGATGCAGCGAACGGCTTCCTTTTATTGTTATATATGCTTTCAGAGTCCTGAGATTCCTGGAATATTAATTTTTATTTTAAAAGTTTAAAAAGTAATTTTTAGTGAAGTATAATGGTCCTAGGGATTGAACGCAGGACCTTTAGGTATCGGGCGAGCGCTAAGTCAATCGACCACCGAGCGCGTTACTCTACATGAAATTATTTTTATTATAATATAAATAAATCAGGGGAACGGATGATGTTTAAATGCCTTTGCCCAGGAGTGGGATAGTAATTGCTGATATAATAACAATAATAATAATAAATAAATAAATAATTTTTAATCAATTTATCAGTTAACCGCATGTCGGTCTAGTGGTTAAGACCACCGGTTTAGACCAGAGGTCTCGGGTTCGATTCCTGTTTGGTACATGTTTGTGTACTCGGTTTGGTTGGTGGTAGGGCTTGTTACTCCGCCTGGCTAGCTACCACCATCTTATCTAAATATGTCGCCGTAACATCAATGTTTGTAGCATTGTTGTGTTCCGGCAGCTAGCGATAGATAGCCAGTGCCTCGCTAGTTGAGGATCTCGGGTAAAGTACGCTTTCATCATTGGCCTTTATGACCACTTAACATCAGGTGAGATGAAAGCACCGTACTTACCCGTAAGATATTTAAAAAAAATCGTTTGTTTGTATGTTTTATAAAATACCTGATCAGACAATTCTTTCTCCACCTCTTCATACAACTTCTCCATAGCTGTTTGTCTCTCTGTCTCGCATTTGAACTGATGAAGATTCTCAAGTCGCTCAGAACGCGTTACTAAAAATGAAATATGCTTGAAAAATTATTTTGCAACAAAATGCCCTTACGATAGTCTTGTTTTTAGAAAATAATAAATACATATCGTAGCCAACAAAAAACATAGAATCTAATTAAAATTTTACGGGATGACATCTAAGAAGGAGGTGGTAATTAATAGTCCAGTCACTTAGCGGTCAACCTCAGTAATGAGAGATAATAAGCTGAATTTTCTGAGCTGAAAAAAGCTGTCTCAAAAGTCGCATAAAATCCTGTGTCTGCGTCGTTAGTTATTCAAGGTCAAGAGTGGAAAGAAAAAACAGTTTTTCGCTATTATCTCGGTTTCTATTGCTCCAATGGGGAGCCCTTTCGGTCGCATAATCTCTTACGTCATAATGTAGTTTGGCATAACAGTTTCAGCATAAAGTTTTCTCGCATAAATTATGATAAGCAGAGTGTTATAAACCCATACCTAATGGTTTCGTCGGCATAATTTTAACTTACTATAATTGTCTTTATCATAATTTTAATCAGCATAAATGTAAAAAAACATAATTGCTATAAGTACGTCTAAATTTAATTTATCATAAAACACTAAACGCATAATGGATTTATCCATAACATTTGAATGAAGAAATTTTTGAGTGAAACGAAACGAAAAACAACACGCAAAAAGTAAAGAATAACGTGAAATGAAAAAAATGAAAAGTTTCCTGTCAAAAATGACGTGTAATGTCATTGGAGAAACGTCATTTACGTAGTAATTAGACTTTTACCTTGCCGTCTAAGAATTGGACACACTTGCACACCAGTTCATCCTGCAAAGATCAGGGTACGGGACAGTCAGTCAGTCAGTCAGGGTTTTCTTCGGCCCCTGCTTTGGGACCGGTTCGGGCGGCGAAGTCTTTGCTTCATAGCCCGGGATTCCTCACGGCCTACATCAGTAGGACCGGGTCATCAGGGTGGCGCGACAGGGGTACGTATTATACCCTCTCTGCCGCGCTTCAAGCCGAAGCTCTTTGGCGATGCTGGCCGCCTGTCCCTCCCCCTGATGCACAGGGTACGGGACAGCTCTCTTTGTGATTTTGGGTTAAATGAAGGCTCAACGGACCACATATTTTTTAACTGTCCAAAATTTCCCTCCTCCCTCTACAATCTCATCGATTTTAAGTATGGTAAAATCTCCAACTTTTTACCCAACTGCAAAGGAAGGGTATTGTTTTTCGCGTGTATCTTCTATGTATGTATGTATGTAATATTCTTAATTACCTCATATCTCCAGAACCGCTGAATGGATTTACATAATTGAGGTATCGTTAGATTTGTCTTAGCTGCCCAAGTGTTCTTAGATGGGTGACGTTAAAAAAACAAACATGACGGCTGTGCGACGCCATTGGACTTGGTAAAAAACAATTTTTTTTTTCGAATACTAGGGTATCAAATTCGGCCCGTTCTCCCTGTTGTGGTGTAAACATCCATAGGGAGGCTCGTGCCCCAGCAGTGGGGGCATAAAATGATGATAAGGCCGAAGGTGGAAGCGCACTTGAACCGGAATCCTCAACTTCTGAGGAACTGGCTATCTTATATCTAACTTACTAACTAACCGCATATACTATGGCGAGTGTTCAGAAGAACTCTTTGTTCTCATCCCACCTTCCTTTCTCTATCGGGGTACGCGTAGTGCTTTTCGAAGTTACCACTTTACTGACACAAACGTTTTACCGCGCAAAAATAAATTAAGTGTATCGTAAAAATACTTGGCTTAGCGACAGAAATTGGTTTAATCAAACTCACCAGTACTACCATCCTCAAACTTCTCTACATACAGAGCGGGATACACTCTCGCCACATACAATCTCAGCTTGGACACTTTCCCGCCTTCTGGTTTGACAGATGACAGCGGGGCCAAGATGGCGCCGTTGCCATGGTAACCGAGGCGGGCGTCCCACCGCGCCCGGCGTGTGGAGTTGCCGAATACCTTCAGACGGACTGACGAACTGCCCTATGGACAAAATCGTTCATTTATTTATTATGGCCACTTGTATTAAAGTAATTATTAACGGGTCAGTACATCAGGTCAAAAATACTATGCATCTCATTGGGTATGGTATAGTTTTACCACCATTTTAATAACTTGAAATATTTTTTTTGTAAGTTTTCTCACTGTCATTAAAGCCTGTGTTTCCCTTAACACGTTGACTGCCGCAAAATCAGACACAATAGAAAATTTATTGTTTGTCGGTCACCGGTGACCACCACGGCGATCAAAGACTTAATCATAGAAAGTTTTACTAAATCAACCTAATGGTGTGAATTAATTACAACCGTAAATAAAATAAAAAAAAGGAAATTATACTGTAGGTACTAATATTGTTTTCTAAAGTTTACGCGAACACTACACATTGAAATGAAACAACTTTTACGGATCTACTCGCGTTTATTTTACACATTAGTTTTAATTAATGTTTATCCTGATATACTAATATACTGATGTATATATATATTAAGTTGAATCAAAATGGATCATATTATCTGAAAGCACAGAGCACAGAGGCGATTAAGTTTTTTTAATGTTTACAGTATCATTTCACACATACCTCCCACGGAGCAATTCCTTGTTCGCAATTCATCAGCTCAGCACCATTGGTGACTATCTTACTGCCAATAGATATCTTCTTATCGTACACGAATTTCGTTAACATCTTGTCTATGGTAGCTTTCAAGCAGTACCAACCGTCAGTGAGCAAGAGTTCTACCGTCGAAGATACGTTGGTAACACTGAAAAATGTGTTTGAATCATAATCATCATTTAATCGCATTAAATAGAGTACTTACTACAAGGTGTTCATATTAAATAAACAAAAATGAATAACTGAAATGTATGTACACACGCCTGCAAATCAACCTACCACAAACTGTCAGATTTTCTCAATAGACTTTGAACTCTATACCTAAAGAGTAAGGTTGAAAATGTGTTGAAGAAATTTGACAGATTTGGATAGGTTGATGTGCAGGCGCATAACTTCCGATCGACTGCACAAAATTGGATAATTCTTTTTTTTTGGGTTTGTTATTGTCAGGACAAGGTTTGTAAAGAAGAAAATTAAAAGAGAAAAAATGAAATATTTAATATAATTATTAATTTTATATTTTTCCACTTCTTTTCTATCTGAACTGTAACTATGCCAAATCTCACACTTCCCCATGTGCTTAGAAATGGTTACAAAGTTTTGCATGGAGGAGTGTGAGATTCGGCATAGTTACACTTCAGAAAAGGGTATAAAGTTTTTATAATGTTTTTTAGAAGGGGTACGATGAGAGTTCAAATAAAAAACATAATATGTCATATAGAAACAGTGATCTATTCCCGACAATCTTTGGATTGACAAGAAAGGTGTGAGTAGGCTTGTTGTTGCGCACCATGAATAATTATACAAAAACTTACAGCACAGCAATATATATAATAATAAATACTTAATGTGGTATTGATAAAAACATGACAGTTATAAATTACAAGAATATTTAAGGAAGTAAGGTGGATATCAAAGGTGAAATAATAAAAAAATCTAAGGAACTTGTATCCATAACATTAAAATCACTATATCAACATTTATTAAACACATACCTGTTTGTACAGACCCCATCTACATAAATACCGGCGACACAAAGTACCATAGCCTTGGACGCAATATCATCTTTCTCCAGAATCTTCCTCAAGGCTGGCCTTTCAGCATTATACAGCTCTTTATCATATCTGTACTTCAATTGGTCTAAGACATTCTTGACAGTACATACACCATACAAAGTATTAGGGAATATAACTTCATATGACAGTAACTTCCAAATTATGAGCCTTATATGGTTATCTAGCCATCCGTCAGGTACTAATTTCTTATTTACAGCAATTAGAAAACGTTCTTTCATGTCGTCAGTAGTCATAGCAGTGTTTGTTAAATCATTTCTTTTGCTTGTAAACTCAAAATTTAGTAAGGTATCAAAGTTTAGTGCAGATATGTTAGAAAATTTATTTGTATTCGATTTTGGATTGTTCTGTTCAACTAAAGCCAGATCTTTAAGACTATATCTTTTGTTTCTTTTGTAACCTTCACTAAATAATAATTCAGAACCGTAATTTGCTTTAGTTTCTGGTGTCAAGTAAAGAGTAATAACAGGTTTGGGAATAGCATTATTTCTGTAAGGAGTTTCAAATTTCTTGCGTTTCTTCGCTTTAGGACATGATAGTATAGGACTGCCTGATCTTCTTGATTGCTTAGGTGTAGTGTCTCTGCAAAAATCTTCTGTGCATAATGTCTCTTCAAAGTTATTAATAACTTGAGTGTCTATAAGTTTTTCTAAGTTATCTTGAGGCTTAGTTGATTTTTTCTTATTGATTTCCGAATTTACTTTAGCTACTTTATAATTATCTGTTAATAGTCTTTTTGACGTAATCAAAGCACTTTCCGATACTTCTATATTAATATTATAAGCTGATTTAAAACTGAAAGGTGTTATATTAAGATTAGAATCCTTGTTTCGATCATTTGGAACCACAGGAGGTTTTATTTGAGATATATTCGAAAAAATAGTTGGACTAGCATTATTGATATCTCGAAATAAATGTTGGCATTCTTTCAAAGTCTTTTCAGATATCAAAACTTTTTTCTCAGTAGCTGTTCGGAAACCATTGAATTCGGTTTGTTCGCCATTTCCTTTTAAATTAACGAAGTTTTGATCGTTATCTTGTTTATCGTTAAATATACTTTTACTGTTTAGTAAAGCTTCATTACTTACTGATACAACATTGTTACTGGCAGTTTTAAAACCTTGAAACTTCGACTCGGCACTGTGAAATTCAGTTCTTTCTTCATCAAAATCTTTAAGCAATAATTTACTTTTAAACAACGCTTCTTCCGATATAGCAACTGGTTTTCTACTGGCTGTTTCAAAACCTCTGAAAATAGGTTCTTGATTTATATGTAAGATTTCAACTTTTTTAGAATATTCATTGTCTTTTGAGTTTTGTACTACTGTACTATCGTACGTAGTACTATCGTCATTATCGATATTTTTAAACAACGCCTTACTTCTTTCCATAGCTTGGACAGAAACTTTGATAGGCTTTTTATTTGCTGTTTCAAAGCCTTTAAAAACTTTTAATTCCTTTTTACAGCTGGTACCTTTAATAATATCTTCTATACCACTTTCGCCATATTCAATATCTTTAAAAGTTGCCTTGCTTTTAGCTAGAGTTTCGTCTGTTACTTCCATAGGTTTATTACTATCCGTTCGAAAGAGTTCTAATGTAGGGATATGTTCTTCTCTTCTAACAGTGTCAGAGATAAAAGGAATTCGACTTTTTTCAACCACAGACTTGCTTTTATCGTCATTTGTGTCAATATCGATTTCCAAATCACCAAAAAGTTTTTTACTTTGGACTAAAGCTCTTTCTGATATCACAACTTCTTTGTTACTAGCTGTTTTGAATCCTGGAAAAGCACTTTTATTGGTTTTGTCAAAAACTAAGCTAGTGAGGACATCATTACCATAACTTTCACTTCTCATTATATCTTGTCTGGTAGTGAAGTTAGATTTTAGTTTGGGATTTACAATTTTCTCTTCATAACTTAAGCCATCTTCGACATTTAAATCGGCAAATAACTTTTTACTTTCCGATAAGGCTTTTTGGGATATTTTAACTGTTTTCTTACTAGCAGTTTTGAAACCGCAGAACTCGGGTAGGACTTCTTTTACAACTGATTTTTCATTATCAAATACGGTATTGAAGTCATCACACATTTCATTCTGCAGTTTGGTTACTTCTTCTAGTTCCTGGTCTATTAGAGTATGTATATTACTATTACTTTTACCTCTTGAACCTTGAACATTGGCAACTAAAGCCTTTTTTTTATAAGCAACAGATTTCTCAGAAAATTTACTTACTTCATTTGCTTCTTTATCACCTGTTTCAATACTTACAAATGTATCTTCACTAATTAAATGAGTAGACTTATAATCGATTCCATCAATATTTTGAAAAATATTTTTGCTTTTAGCCAAAGCATTACTAGAGATTTTTATTTCGTGGTTATTGGCTGTTCTAAATCCACATATAGATACTTTATTTAATGATGGTTGAAACCAATTAACACTTTTAGTCTGCAATCTGTTTGGAGTGTCACCATTTTGTATATCTGTGACAATATCTTCTAGAATGTTCTTGGATAGCTTTATAGCTTCTCTTGATATTTTAATACTTTTGTTGTTAGCTGTTTTAAGACCAGCTAAGTCACTAACATTTCTATTGCTATCAACGTTTTTATCAATAGCTTTGTTAATATATACAATATCAGATATAAAGTTATCTTCATTTAATTGTTCATTGACGTCGATTCCTTCAAATATCTTCTCCGTTCTAGCTAATGCTGTTTTTGATATACAAATGTTTTTCTTGCTAGCGGTTTTAAAGCCAACCACCTCTTTCGACACTTTTTCTTTACTGTACTCTATCAAAGGCATTTCTTGTGCAAATTCATTAATTAAATCTTCATCAATATGGTGAATAT
Source organism: Eudonia truncicolella (assembly GCA_949315975.1). Lineage (NCBI taxonomy): Eukaryota > Metazoa > Arthropoda > Insecta > Lepidoptera > Crambidae > Eudonia > Eudonia truncicolella. The sequence continues at coordinate 2,015,152 of OX438853.1, read as the reverse complement.
TCACCGCTTTACTGTTTACCTTTACTTTATAATCTTCTACGTTTGTATTTGTAGTTTCAGTCATAGAATGGAAATTATCGTCGATATTGATATCTTGGAAGACTCGTTCACTTCTGGCTAGTGCCTGATCTGAAAGCTTTATTTTTTTAAAGCTTGCTGTCATAAAACCGTCGAATCTTCTCTTAACTGGACACAAAGGAGTATTTAGTTTATTTTCTTTACTAACAGGCTTGTCTAATAACCTTTCTTCATCTTTTTGGATTTCCATGAAATTTTTTGATGGATCTAATATGTGCTTGTCTCTGTTGCTTAAACTAAAATCATTAGAAATACCATCTTCATTGGTTTTTGTTACATTGTTCCTTATTGCTGTACAATTTGAGTTCAAATTTGCTTGAGTGTGTACATCATCTCCATTAATATTAATTGTGCATGTCTTTTTGGTCAAACTATCACACATGTCAACAAGTTCTGTTAATGTGACTTTATTTATGTCATCTTCCACACTCTTATCATTGTCAACATCCTCTAAACAGTCCAACAAGCTTTTCGCTTTCGTAAAAGAATCTGTAAGAACCTGAATAGATCTGTTACTAGCTGTATGGAAAGCTACATACATAGTTTTATCAAGAGCCTTTGAATGATTATAAAAAGATGTCTCTAAAGCACAAGTAAGTGGTAAATCCTGCAATTCTTTGTGTACATATTCGTTTTCTTCATCACTACTGAAAAGGATTTCATCTTTTAAAAATATACTATCTGTCACAAGTTCCTGCATAGGAATCTGATCTTTGTTTTCATTCCAATTAGAAATGATATTGACTTCCTCATTTGGTGTTACTTTTAACTTTTCAGTTGTAATTTTAAGAACAGGACTTAATGGAGTATTACCTGAAGCAAACAGAGGTTGTTCATCAGTATTTATGTATAGTTCTCTTCCTACAATCTGCGAATTTATCATATGCTTTGCAACTTTCAAGTCTGTATGTTCTTCTATTATAGGATTGGCAATTTTCTCGAAATCTTCAAATGTATTTAAATCAAATACTATGGGGGATGGAGTTTCACAGTTTCTTGTAGGTTTAAAAACATAACTACATGGCATATTGTTGTCTTCTTCTTTATCTACAGAAGCATCAACACTAGCTTCCGTTTCTATACATTTCTGTAACATTTCAGTACTATTATCATTGAAATGAGATTCGGTGTTCATTACAATATCTGTTTTTAGATTATTCTCATGGTTTTCTGTAATTAAAACCGTATCAGCATTACTTTTAGTATTTTTATTATCTGTTTGATACTGGGAATTTTGTTTAAAAACAACTTCTTGAGTGTTATTTGTTTCCATTATATTTTCTTGAAATGTATTGTTGAATTCTTGTGACATATCATTTTTTGGATCTATGAACTCTTGCGCATTATCTATTATGTTTATCAACTGAGTGTCCAGCATGAATTGAGTTTCAAACTTACTGGCAGTGGAAGGTTGAGGAACCTAGAAAATATGATAGATAATGGACATTGTGATCCGATATACCAAATATGGTAATCTTTATGATTAAAGCTGCCTAGTCTCGCTCTTTTGCAAATTTTATTTAATACCTATGCTTTGGGTAAAATATGTGCATACTAGTATAATAAAAAAAAGGTAATGTAATCTAGTTAAATTTAAAATTAAATGAAAGGATATAGATTCAAATGAATTGCGGATAAACTAAATTAAATTGAAACTTGAAACTGTCAAAAATGTTACCGCTTCAATCAAGTGTCCCATTCCATTTGTTTTCTACTGAATAAAATGGTATAGAAGGTTAAAAATATGCTTTTATACAGTGGACTCTCCTCTATAAATAGGTTTTTCGATATAGTTAGTGTAGTTTTCAAGCATAAACTGTTTTAGTCAAGAGCGAAAACGGCATGGTACGGTTTGTAAGCTTTGGACGTTTGAGTGGGTAATGGTCTCATAAGACAACGATAACAAGTACAGCTTGCTGGGAATCGAACCGAGACTTATGACCTTGCAGCAGAACTATAACCACTAGGTCATTAATATTTGCAGAGAAACTTACTGCTTCACATGATAGCATATTTACTGGAATGAAACTTGATTTCTTGTACTTATTTAATATTTTTCTGTTTTCATTTTTGCTACTTTTGACAACATCAGCGTTTTGTATCGCTTTTAGTTGCAAAGTCACATTAGATAATACATCTTCAGGATATATTGGTTTGGCTTCAACATTATGTATATTACTAGTGCTGCTATGGTCGTATATTGATAATAGTTTGGGTTGTGCGTTCCTTTTTAATATTTCTTCGAACTTCAACACTTCCGAAGACTCGTTCATGGTGTGGTAATAGTACAATGTGTTTATTCAAGCTCAATATAGTATTAGGAAAGGGGCGATGAACTATAAACGGGCCATGTTTATTCAATTTTAGAATTATTCTGAGTCTAACACATTTTAAAATGAAATAAAGAATTCTTATCCAAAAACCCTTTCAGTAACTAAACAAAACACCGCGAACGAATTAGGAGTAATTGTGTGTTCTGTGGAACGAATACATTTAGTTAGATAGTTTTCTTTTCCAATTTTGTTTAAAGAAAGCAAAGGGATCAGGCCCCTAGAGTCTTATCAGTTATAGATAATATTTTATGTAAATATAAAAGTATACAGCTTATTTCATCCCACTTCCGGGGCATAGGCTTCCCCCAAATTTATCCATTTAAAATGCTATTGTAATTATTTTGACTTTGAGTTCGGAACTTCGTAACATTGTCCAAAACTTATTTTGTAGCTGGCTAGTCTAGTAGGTATGAATTGAAAGATTGTTGTGGTGATTATTAAAATATCTGCCTCTGGTGATCTGGTCACACTGCTGAATAAAAAAAAAAAAAAAAAAAAAAGCGCGTCGAGTAGAGCGAAGCGAGTGAGTGAATCAACTCTGGGAAAACAATTTTGTGTTTTTAGTTTACTTAATCACATACAATTAAAATATTTTATCTTCACCGCTACTTAAACTTTAATTCAAAATGGTACGCTTAACCGTATTTTATGTTAAAAACGTTTAATAGAGCTCAAAAAATATGGCGGTAAAATAGGTTATGTCTGGTATATTTTTCAGTCGCACACAATTTTGCTGGTACAACCTGGCCCAAGGCCTGAGACTAGGACGTACTCTGACTACGAGAGCGTCAACGATTGCATGGAAGGCGTTTGCAAGATATATGAAGAGCATCTAAAGCGGCGAAATCCGAATACACCTACCATTACCTACGATATTTCTCAGTTATTTGACTTCGTTGATCAGGTAAAGCTTTAATCAAATTTTAAAATGTCTGTTTCAACGTTTCAAATTAAATGTATTTGCCAATGGCATATTGGTCTTGTTTACATGTTTTTTTGGCTCATTATACACATGCCGGGGGGACAGGCCTCGTCAGCATTGGTCTGCAACACGTCTAGAAGGAAAACTCTGAAAGCAAACCCGGCATGGGGTCTCCGTTAGGCCCGAGTAGGGTCAAACCCGAATATATGGCAGTCTTGGGCTACCCTCTGTTTCCTTAACTCCGTCCCAGGCGGTATAGTGTCTGTGGAGAGGTCACTACCCTCGATTGATTGATGTACACATACAACCGGGTTCGAACTTGGTGAAAACAACCATAAACTTATATTTTATGGACAGTCAAGCTAATTAACTTGGCTTTAAAGCTAATTGTAATATTTGTTACAACTTACATGCAACTTGCTAGCTTTTAAGTACCTGTATATCTGTTTTTTTTTAGTATATCATTGTAGTTTTTCACCCGATCCCAAACCCAAATATACTCAGAAGTTCGTCTGGGCCAAGGCTATTTATTGAGCATATAAAATGTATGAAAAGCGTGTGCATACCTGATACACAAAGATTTTACCAAAACGAGTCATGTGTATCAAACATGATACGCAATGTTTTAGCAATGTGTATCAAAAATGATACACATAGCGCTGAGTGTGATAAGTATATAGTCTTCCTCTTTTTTTAATTTGTCTTCTTCCTTTTATGACATAAGATAAGCTATATATAGAGAGTAGTAGCATCCTGTAGAGAAAAAAGTTGTAAAATAATAACACGCAAGCCAAGATGTATTGTATTTAAGATATATGTGTATGTAAATTTACAGCAATAGGGGCTATTTTTTATCATTAATATACTGTCTGTTGGTCCCGGCTGCATTAGGAGTCATTAATAACCATCAATCCTCACTAGGCTCGCATGGTGGTTTATGGCCTGTCCTCCCTATCCCTATAGGGAAGGCTTGTGCCCCAGCAGCGGGGCCATATAAATTATGATGATTATACTTGCAACTGACAATTCTCATTTGTCCCAGTTTGCCTATATTTTGCTGCTTCTGTGGTCTAGTAGTCTCGGACCCAGAGGTCCCGGGTTCGATTCCTAGCGGGTGTACATGTTTGTGTTTTAGCAGCTAGAGATAAGATAGTCAATGCCTCAGTGCAACTTGCAAGTAGGCAAGATGAGGACGGCCAGTAAAGCATACTCCTGCTCCACTAGCTGTCCTGGCATCTGGACCCTGCTCCTGCTTAACATTAGGCAGAACAGAGTCATTTGCCTAACTTTCTATATAAAGAAAACCTGTTATAGTAATATATTAAGACATCACATACATTGTGATGTTGTCTATGTTGAAGCACTTGTTTCATGAAAATTAGAAACAACGACGGCACCACAACCACCCATACCCGACACAATATCGAAAAGTTCATTTTCGACATTGACCCGACCGGGAATCGATCCGGGACCTCAGAGTTAGCGCCGCCCAAAGTCCGGCGTGCAAGCCACTCGGCTACGGAGGTCGTCGAACTAGGGACTGCTTTGCTTACTGTAGGTACTGACCATGCTTATGTATGCATCAAACAGGTTATGTTACGATGGTACACTTTAGTCAGTCTCTAACATTAACTTATAATAATATAATAATATTACACCTAAAGAGGCTCTCGCTGAAAGGTTGGGTCAAGGGTCAGATGCAATAAGAAGTACTCCTTTACACGGCACGTATTGTCAGGAGGTTCCTCACTCTGCAGCCCTAACCACCGATAGCTTGGGTCTATCCCCGCTGCCAGTGGCAACCTAGGTTGAGTTTTTTATAATATTTTATATTGTAAATATGTTATCATATAAAATATTGTAAAAAAATTCTTAAGAAATACATTTAATAAAGTGAATAATAATAATATATTTGAAATTGTCTCTTCCAGTTGGCAGACCTCAGTTGTCTAGTGTACCAAAAATCAACAAACACATACGCACCATACAACAAAGATTGGATTAAAGAGAAAATATACGTGTTACTACGCCAAGCAGCTGGCCAGAGCGATTAAGTGTAAGCTTTAATTATAGTTTTATGATTATTAGAAATTATTTTGGGAGATGACGGTGAGAAAAGTCTGTCTGAAGATATGATTCTGATGGTTGATTGCATGCAGCAGCTAAAAAGCATGTCACTGGTGGCTAATATCTTTGACGCAGTGTTGTTACAGTTGTAGAAGGGAGACACATGTAGCAGAGTGTATACACGTGTCTCGTTTTCACAACCGCAATAACATTGCAGTGATATTCGTAAGAGGTCATGGTAAAGACCTTGGGGTGTATAATCTTTATGAGACTACAAAGAGTATGGTAACACTGTCGTATGCAACAGAGCTCAACTTCTAAAGATTTTCGTAATATACAATATTATTTTTAAAGAGGGAGAGCGGAGTTTGCGTACTGCATCCAAGCTTGATGAACAAGTGATTTAACAGAAGTTGACTCTACATATTATTTCAATTGCATTTTTCTATTGAGATGTTATCAAATCAGTACACTTAAGGTCCAGTAGTGTTGTTTAAAGTCTGCAGTTGCCATCAGAATCATACCTTTATACTACTTAGCAGTATTTAGTCATTAACATTTTGATAAGTACAAAGTTGTCATTTTATAATCATAAAACCTTTATAGTTTTAGACAGTTTCTATCTTGTACAAGCACAAAGACAAAACACTAATAACCTGCCCTAAAACTAGACACTGGCTAAATCATGCCGAGAGCCATCTTTCAAGAAATTGAATTGAATTGAACTTGTAAATGTTTTTGTACTTTAAAGGGTACGGTCACAAACATAATATGCACACACTTTTGACTTTCATTCCGTTGTGTTATGAGTCACATTGTACGTGACTGTACAGTAGAGTCCATTTATTATTATATCTTAATTAATGGCTTTGCGTTTAGCATTTAAGCCAGTAAGGGTACAGTAATTGTATGGTAGATTCAATTTGAAATGGTCTCACAATGTGTTGTTTAAATAATTCGGATAAAACTCATAGAGTCCAATAACATATTTAAACATTGACATACCAGAGTAACTTCACATCCCCAGCTCAAACCATCACCTGCTCATTTTATGTCCGTACTGCTGGGGCATGAGCATTCCCTATGGATGGAAACACCAAAGGGAGATTTGGTTATGACCATTACAGCCTAAATGCATCGCCGTGTTTTGTACGCCAAGCATTCAATTCAGAGTTAATACTTGCAATAAGAATGAAGATTCCAAAATGTCCAAATATACATGGTGTTTTTGTTAACTATAGATATTGTCTATCAATGGAGAGAGGAGCTCGAAGGCGCAATGTTTAACTTTCGCAAAGGCCGGTCAGTTGAGCTCCTTCGTGCTTCTGAAGGCACGTTAAGCCGTTGGTCCCGGCTGCATTAGCAGTTTTTGACCACTTATCCACACTGGGCCTGCATGGTGGTTTATAGCCCATTCTCCGTATCCATCATACACCGTAGGAAAGCAGCAGTGGGGACATAAAAATGCGCTGGCAATGATGATTGTCCATTAATACAGCATACAGCAGTCGTTGGCGTACAGCATACAGCAGTCGTTGGCGTACAGCATTATCGCTTGTCGTTTATAGCCGACTGTGGCGTTCAAACGGTTTAAGTCATTAACTTACCGTTATCTCCCTAAATATGATTTTGTGATTATCTCACTTGGTTTGACAATTTGTGAAATAAGTAGAAACACTTTATTAAATTTACTTTTTTATGATCTGTAACTACTGTTAGATAAAAAAAAGAGTTCAAAAAGTAGGCAATTATTAGTAATACTGCATTTTGTAATTAAGCACCGTAATAAAGAGAATTCTATTATACACAGTGGGTTTTTGGTTGTATTTTTTGGCTCTTAAGCAGGTGATAGTAATACCTTTTTGTACTGGACCAACTCTGGCTACCCTGACCCACACACGCACTTAACTCATTCTTACATATGTATTATGCACTCCACATCCGCGCGTTGCACCGTCCAATAATTAATTCATTTTTTATTTGTTATTGTCAGAATCGTACTGTGTAGTTATTGTTTCTGCCGAATAGCCACATTGTTACCTTGCTAACCTTAGAGAATTGTCTTAGTCATTGTACTTAGTATTTTTCATTCTTTTTTTCATATATTCTTGGTAAGTATTTAATGTATGGAACAGCTGATTTCTATTCAAGATTTTGACATTGTTTCGGTACAAAAAGTTGGTTCATTACATGCGTATTATCACCTGGTTCAGAAAAAATAATGACTTAAAATTCATGGTGTATACGAAAATGTGTAAAGGTGATTCCATATTATGTGACATATAATATTGTATGTAGCATAGTTGTGCAGCATGTTTTATTAGTGTGGACGATAATACTTGTTTCACACGTACCACAACCACACCACACCGTCGCGACGAAAGGTGGTCAAGCTGTGGTTACGTGTGAATAGTGTCTGCGGCTTTTTGCGGTTGCGTTGTGTTACCTACAAAATGTTTGCGATATGGCCGGCCGCTAGTTCGCTCGCGGTGTCGCTGGTGGTTGTGTTGTTGCGGCGTGGCTGCGATGTAGTCGGTATCAAACACGGTCAATAATGACGGCAAAATGTGGCCCGTGTCAATTCAACTACATATTAACTTCATACAAATTAGCGCCCGCCCACTTGTGTTGTGACACAAGCGTTAATGTCAATAAATCTACCTTATAGTTTGTAACATGTCACTTATTGTGGGACTCAATTTTATAATGAATTTGGTCTTGATTATAAAGTTGTTGTTTTTAAAGTCTATACGAACATTACACTTTTAAAATAGAATACTATATGCATCTACTAAATAAAATTATGTATACAGGTATTTTTTATACCAAATTATATATACATATTACAGTGTGCACATATTCTTTGGCAAAGAACATTTTTTTTTCACACCTACTTTATGTATAGTTGACATAAATTTGGTTGACAAACTAAAATATTGTATAGATTTCATATTTGGTCTGTTGTTGTGAGGCATTTTGTATACCTTAAATAATATACCTAGTAAAGCCGTTCTTACATGTCGAACTCTGCCACTATCCTATATTAAAACGGCTGAAATCTATTCAGTAGCCGATTCTGAATAAACTATTTTCAAAGTGGGTGTCTAGTGTGAATTTTGTTTACTAACCGTATTCATTCGATTACGTTTACGAAAAGGAAATTTGGTATGGCATTGAAGCAACGCCTCCTGGCGAGATACGAGAAGAGTTAAAATTTTGCCATACAAATTCTCGGTTACGTTATCGTAATCGAATGGCTAGTGACTCTCGCCCTGATTACAATTATTGCATTTTGTATAAATAACGGTGTCCCAAGTATTCAGTTCTACGTCAGTTGTAGTTCGATATAACAATATCACGATAATAACAATTGGATAAAAATCGATTGATAGTAACATACAGTTCCCTTGCCAATGTACACACGGCGGCAGATCAACCTACCCAAACCTGTCAAATTTCTCCAATAAATAATGATCCTTATAACCAAAAAATAAAGCTCAAAATTGATTGTAGAAATTTGTCAGTTTTGGGTAGGTTGATCTGCCGCCGTGTCTACAGACGCCTGCAAATTAACCCAGCTGTCAAATTTCTTCAATACATTTACAACCATATGCCCGAACTATAAAGTTCAAAGTCTATTGAGGAAATTTGACAGTTTGTGGTAGTCTGACGTGCAGCCGTGCGTATGTATGTACAGACACGAGCACCGATATAGGAACATTTTGTCTCCTATTCCATTGTATTAACAGTTACGTCGTTGGCTAAAGTGTTAGACCTCGTAACTCCTTCAGATCAAATTTCACAGGAGGCACAAAAAACTGGCATTTGACAACGTGACATTTCGTGCAGTACTGAGCGGGGGCAAATACGTGGTTTGCTTTTAACAAAATGGCGGCCCGAAGTTTTCTATTTAGCATTTTAAACTGAAACGGCTTTTTTTAAAGATTTAAGAGCTTTGCTGTTGGATGCGTTCAGAAATTAGTAATAAAAAATTATAAAAATGGTGTTACGACGTTTTACACTTCAGCCGACGATATGTTTTTGCGCGTGATTGTAACTTTATTCGAACGACGAAGGTTTATTACCGCACTCATACGTAATGTGCGTGTCCGCGCTGCTCGCTAAGGTCCCTGTCACAATATGAAAAGGACCCAGTGGATAAGCTTAAAATACATACCGCGCTCGAGCAACGAACACATACCTCTCACGGACGGATCTCGGATCAGCTCGGCGGCGGCCGGCGCGCAGCTGTCGCGAGATTCCGTGCCCGTGAGAGGTTGTCTGTGTGTGCGTTGCGCGAGCGCTGTATGTAGTTCACAGTCTCCTTAGTTTGTGTCCCTGTAGTTACTGCTTCGATAGTATTAAAATACTTTCGAACACATATAGTTTCTATTTTGTTACAATCGTCCTAATTATTATGCATTATTTGTTATAAATAACAAATTGAGCTCAATAACAAGTTCCTTTTTTGTTATAAATAACAAATAATATGGCTAACACTGTTGATAATTATTAAGCTTTGTTATCATCTTGATAATTTTGAACCTTGACATCAGCATAATAATATATGTACTCAGTATCTTTCCATACGAAAGTCATTGAAAATAGTTTTATTTTGTTCATCAATTTGTCTTTGGAGTTGCAAGTGTTTTTTTTTTCAGTTGATTTTTAATGTTTATAGTCTTAAGATATTGTAAGTGAAATAAATTCTTAAAAAGTCTGTTTTTCTATGAAATGTATTTTTTTTTATAACACCTTACACTTCCTATACTTTTAAGCTGGGGGCGATTTTTGAACCGGTGACTAAATCTCACGCTATGATATCATTTAAACCGTACCGTACACCGTAAATAAATATGATATGAATCTGCTCCAATTTTGCAAAAGTCGGGTGTCCCACAGGGATCTAATTTGGGTCCTCTATTATTTATTGTTTATTAGCGATTTAATTAACTCAATATCGTGCAACTGCTTCGCATATGCTGACGACATCAAAATATACAGAGTGATATTAATCGCCTGTACGAATGGTGTCTAAAGAATAACATATCTCGAAGTGTCTTCTGATCTCATTTGCAAAAAATAAACGCCCTTTGTACCATAAGTATATAATTAACAATGAAACTATAAGAAGCAGACAGTGTTGTTGTCAGGGATCAATCTGACATTCACTTATTATCACTATGATCATATTGTGACAAAGGCTAATAGAATGATGGGATTCACTATCAGAACAATAAGACCTTTTAGAAATCCTACAAGCATAAATATTGACGCTTTTCTTTGCATTGGTCGTGTTGTGTGCGTGTTGAAGTTGTTCAGTAGATGCAATTAAGATATATGATTGTAAGTACCTATATAATACATACATAAATATTATATACAGCGTGTGTATTCCATACGATCCTAAATTTTAACATACGATAGATTTAAGCAGTATAAATAGGTACAGTAATAAATTTTAACAAATACTTTCAATAATTAAGCGTAATGATTTTTTTTAAGTTTTCCTGGCCAGCAATGTAATGCAAATATTGAGTTGACAATTTTAGCCCAATTTTAAACAAAAAAGCCCGGTGAAGCTGAAAATACCGCAGCGGCAATCAGCAATCTATCTCAAAAAAAAAAAAAAGTAGCCGTAACAGTCGGTGCGCAGCTCTCGACCAGTCAACAGCTCCTGTGGATGCCCCGTGGAGGGGCGAAACACGTGTCGGGTATCGGTGTCGGTGTGCACGTTCGCTTGCACCCATTATTTCTCCTGCATGTGCATACTTTATGCGGGCGGGAGGGCGGTGCATGCGTGCTGCATCCAAGCTAGATAAACGAGTGAGTTAACGGAATTAACACTACATATTATCAAAATTACATTTTTTTTGTATCAATTTAGTTAGCCTTTCGATGCAGTAAGTCGACGAAATGCTTACCGTATTGATAGGGTTAGTGAAAACAAGTCTATGAATTACCCAACCAAAAACCCCTTATATGGAAAGCGGTACCGGTCCCCTGGAAGAGACGATGGTTGCTAGTCAGGCGGACTTAAAGCAAAGGCGATAGACCTGTGTCAATCGATCATTTGTCGTAACCCGGGTCGATCATGACCACCCACTCGTGTGGTAATCGGGTTAAAATGTTAATAGTTTGATTTGATCTCAAAATCGCGACCGACAGGTGGTCGCGCGAGCCACGAGGCACATACCGGTTTATCGAAAAAAGGTGCGAACGAATGTGATTTAAAATGTAAGTAAACGAAAGAGATAGAAAATTTTGTTTATTACGTCTAATTGCGTTATTGAATGCACGATTCGATCAATTTGTATAAGCAAGCAATTAGTTACGGCAAAGATGAAAATAAAGTTCAATTTAGTTTGTTTTGCACGACTAGATTATTTGTTACAAGCAAGTGAACCAAGCAATTAGTTACGGTTATAATATGGGAATAAAGTGCAATTTGGTTTGTTTTGTTACCGGGTCATTTATAATCGAATCTTTAAAGATCCGTGATTCGATGAATCGTTCACAGGTTGCGATCGAATCAAAACGAATCGATCAATCGCTATCGACACAGGTCTAAAGGCGACGACTGAATGATATTCAGTAAAATACTGAGAACCTATGGTATTTTTATTATTTTTGGATTTTGCATTCACAGTCCTATATACAGTTACAAGATAAGATTATACTAGAAAAAACCAGCTCAGCCTCTTTCGACTGTGAGGGTAGTAACTTCACAGTGACGTAATACCGCTGACTTGCAGCGTCAATCACAAACTGCTAGAAAAATTCAACGAGTCGTCTGGGGTCTCGGTAGCTCAGCGGACAGAGCATTGGACCGGTTATGCAAAAGTCATGGGTTCGATTCCCACTCGAGCTTCCTGAAACTGGTTGATTTTTTCAGTAAAATTTTATCTTATACCTATCCAGATAAATGCTCGGTCGACCTGTGACAGTGTCGTACTTGTTTATCAAAATTCATCATCTGGCTATTGAAAATGTAAATAAACACAATTACATAATACTCATTCCTTTTATTAACTTTAATAATTACAGATTTATCTTTAAAATGAGAATGGAAGAAATAAAAACATTACTTAGATAAAATAACAAAAAACAGTGAACAATATATTACAGCGTACATTAAAAACCTACAGTTATAAAACATTTAGCGGGGTAATTGTAAATACAGATTCGAATGCCTCGGAGAATCGAGTACCTCACTAGATTCTCCGAGGCATACGATTTGGTTTGGGACACTAATTTTAAAAAACCTCGGATTTAGACTTGAGGTCCTGTTTAAATAATCCTTAAATTCTTTTAAAGTAATGCTTTTCATTTTATATTTCCCAATCACACAAAATCCAGTATGCATAAAAAAAACTGTATTCTAACAACGAAGGTGTATTACCGCACTGGTACGCATAATGATTTAGAGATACCTGTAGTTACTACAGCGATGGTCAAGTATTTTATTACGAAACAAAATATCACCCAAATTATTATGAATTCCTTGTTTTGTCATAAGAAATATGTCAAATAATACGACTACCATTGATTGATGTTGATGACGTAGTTGTCGACATTGAATAGGGTTCCTTTGGCTTGCAGAGTAAAGAGTAGATAGTGTTGATTAATTCGGCGAGTTGTAATGAGCCACGACAGCATAGTTGGTAGTGCCCCTACCCGACATGTCATGGGGTGCGGGTTCGAATCCGGCTCGTGAAATTTTTTCAACACTTTGTCTTTTTGCAAATTGTAATGACTAACATTGTTGATGACTATCATAATAATTATCATGAAAATTAGTCACCAGTTCAAAATCACACCCTTCTGGACCAACACTGAAAACTTTTTAAATTTTCAGCTGTTCCATACATTTTAGACGAGTAGGTATTATAATATGTACAGGATGTTTGGTAATATGTATATATTCCCGAAACGTACCCATGTAAACATGTCTTTAAAATACTATGCCAACGTCATAAAATGGAAATTGTAAAAAAAAAATCGACTTTTCGACGAGAGTCTAAAATATTTTTTACAATTTCCATTTTCTGACGTTGGCATAGTATTATTATAGACATGTTAACATGGGTACGTTTCGGGAATATATACATATTACCAAACATTTTGTATAGAAGAACTGTTTTTTTTTTTAAATTTAAAGAGTTGATCCGATAAATAGTATTTATTAATTTTAGGAAAACTAACAGCTTGTATAAGTATTTTAGTAGGTAGCATATGTACCATTGGAAAAATCATGCCTTAAATAGTTCTCACTTGTAGAAGTATTTATGAGTACCTACTAACATCTCAAAAAAAACACTTAACTTTCAAGCTGAACAATTTTTTTTACAATTACCCCTTTTTGACTATATTACAAAACGTATTAATACTATCTTTAATTCTATTACAGCAAAGGATAATGCGCTGACATACATAGTTGTCCAGTCACGAGTTTAACATGTAAACAATGTAACTCTTAATGCAATGGAATAAGAGTCAAAACTAGTCAAAAGTGTGACTGTACGTGACTGTACACCGTGAGTTAGAAGTTGTCTTGCTTTAAGCACATTTCTTCAATTTATGTCCAACCATATGCCATAGACATAAAGTTCATTGTGTATTGAGGAAATTTGACAGTTTGTGGTAGTCTGATGTGTAGGCGTTAAATAGGGACAACATGTCACCGGTAACTTATTTTTGACACCGAAAATTTTTGAAAATTGTAAATAATGCAAAATATATTATATTTTCTAATGTACTTCGTGTCACTTTTAATTTAAGATTATCATCGAGAATTTCGGCGTAAAAATAAGTTTTTTTATTTTATTATTATTAAAAAAAATGCAATTCAACTTGTAATAAGCATTTTGGAAACCAACTAGGTTTAAAAACAAATGCCATAAGTATGCCAATATAACTACTAAACTATAAAGGAAATAAAACAGTTGTGCCACTTAATTACAATTCGCACTAAATGTTAAGAGCCCTATTACAAATCTCCATTTTGCGAGAGTAAGCATCGTTCGGACGGTCGGCGCATCGTTTTTGTAGTAATTTTGCAGTAATATTTATCGTTTTTATCGAAATAGGATAATAAATTCATGATAATAAATTTTACTAAAACAATCAACCATTCTCAGGTAGCTTGAGTGGGAATCGAACCCACGACCCTTGGATTACAGGTCCAATGCTCTCGGGGTCTCGGTAGCTCAGCGGTCAGTTTACCTTATAGCATTGACTGTAAAATTTTAAATAATAAAAAAAAATATAACATTAAGACGCTTCTCATGATTCTAGAGCTAATGCAGCTAGAACTTCTCGTATACATATTGCGAACAATAATTTATATGTAATATTGTATTATTACATGGCTTGCGCTGAGCATTGCTTGAAAAATAACTCGTTGATAACCTGAAAGTGCATGTAGATATATGACATGAAACGTCAAAAAGTTATGGATCCGATAAATGGCGAGCATTGGAGCGACTTGACTAGTCGACCGAAGTTTAAACGGAGTTTATATCAAAAACGCACTTTTCAAAGTTATCGAACCAATAGCGTTATCGAACATATAAACCCCTTTCAAAAGTACCACAGAAACCGGGCATAGGGTTGATTTTTCAATCGTCAGTTATTCATTGAATAATTTTGACATATTACAGATTCTCTTTAGAAAATATGTCACAATGACAATGTTATTCGTTGGATAAAACTTATCCGAGGATTGAAAAATCGGGCCTAAGAAAGTGGGATTTAAGTTTCAAGTTAAAAATATTTGGAACGTTAATATTATCAACAGACCGTAGTTCGTCGGGCAGCACACACGCTGCACATCCTGCAATTGCGTAGAGATATAGCGTCACTCAGCGTCTATCGCTTATATCACGGCGAGTGCTCTGAAGAACTCTTTGAACTTATCCCACCTTCTCCCTTCCTCCATAGGAGTACGCGTGCTGCTCTCCGGAGTCATCGCTTCACTGTCACACATATTCCATCGCGCACAAAGAAATTTGGTGACTCGTTTCTTTGTCGCACCTCCAAAAGATGGAATAGTCTACCAGCACACGTTTTCCCTCTTTCCTATGATATGGGGTCCTTCAAACGAGGCGTGAAGAAGCACCTTGTAGGTTGGCAGAGTGAAGTTGACTGATGCTGCGTTGTTTTCACGCTGCACCAGTTGTCTTCGCGTCTGGACTCCATTTCCACTTAACATCTGGTGGTCTGGAGTCATTTGCCGAGCTAAGTATAAAAAAAAGATCAGGCAGGCACTACAAATTATCAAATATCCTCAATTGTCTTTAAAATATGGTTGGATATGTGTTGAACAAATTTGACAGTTTTGGATAGGTTGACGTGCAGGCAGGTGTACATTCAAAAGTCGAGGAACAAGGTAGTTGGTTGTTCGTAATTGATATCATAGCGTGAGTTTGTCACCGGTTCAAAAATCACCACTGACATCATTAAATATTCAGTATCATTAAGTAAATTTTTACTTTTTATTTTATTTTATTTTATTTGAAGTGCTAATGTTAAGCACCAGTTGTCTTCTCGTCTGGACTCCATTTCCACTTAACATCAGGTGGTATGGAGTCATTTGCCGTGCTAAGTATAAAAAATAAAAAAAATAAAAAATTGCTGCACTAAAGCTGAATGAGATATTTATAAAATACAGTGAAAAAATTACCCAGACAGGAATCATTAAGTAATCAAAAAAATAGCAATTCCCAAATGTAGGGAACTTCTGATTTTTTTTAAGATTTCAGAGTTGATCCGGTACATAGAGTCGCTCCTATTTATGACTAACCCCTTAAAAACAATGACTTAAACCTCATGTTGTATTAAAATTTATTAAATATATAAGTAACCATTATTTACATAATTAAGAGATTTTGCGCTAGTTTTTATTTGTAACTATTCATTTAATTCCCTTGACTTAATAAAGCATTTAAAAGTTTTTTAAAATAAATAACCTGCGAACTTTTTGTTTTTTTTTAATAATAACTATCCTCCTTACTCATAAAAACTATTTAAGCGTTATTTAGTTATTCATTGTTTTGTCTCTTTTTCTCAAATTCAAAAAAACGTTTGTGTGACGTTAACAAAACAATATTTAACTAAATAATGCTCAAAAAGTTTTTATGAATAAAAGGGTAAAAGTATTAATACAAGAAACAAGTAATTACAATTGAATATTTCAATAATACTATTGAAAAAAAATCATTAAATATTTTGTGCAAAATATGATATCTTCTGTAGCTACATTTTTCTTTTCTAACACATACTAAACGAAAGGGATGGAGATATGTTCAGATTCAAAAGCAAGCACTATTCTCATTGTCGTGACATGTTATCCATATTATTACAATCAACCTTAACTTTTAAGTCTTAGAGAACAATTTTGTGTGGACAAATACTTTGTTTTTAATAAATTTCTAATCTAACATTACTTACTAAACTACACACAATATATCGACAAGAGTTTTACAAAATTTACAGATCACGTTATAAAAATTAAAACTGAAAAGTCATCTAAAAACATTACATTCAATACAACTTGCAAAACAAGTGTTGAATAAACCCCACGAACGGGATTTGAACCCGCACTATGACATGCCGGGTCAGGTGCACTACCAACTATGCTATCGGGACTCGTGGCTGGTGCGGGTTCGAACCCGCTCGTGGAACTTTTTAACACTTGTTTTCCAATATGTTCGCAACAAAATTTGCGTAAAACTATATATTATAACATAAAATACAGCTGCATCAATTAAAAGGAGGAAACACTCCAATTTGCACTTTATCTTTCATTGCACAAGTTTCAATTTGCAGTGAACTTAACACTAACTAACTATTTTAGACCAAATCTTATTTACAATGTTTGTGAACAAATGATTCATTATTTTAATGCAAATATCTACTGCTACATAGATATATATATATACTGGTTTTAAAGAGAGTTTCATGAAAACTAGGAATCGGTGACTATTCATCAAAAAAACAATAAATATCTGACATTTAATCTGATATTTATTCCATGCTGGAGGCCGACCGCCGAACTCGATCGAAGCGATCGAAAGATTTGAAGGCGAGGCGAGGAGGAGGCGTCATCTTTTCATTTCGAAAGCAATATGAAAGCAATATCGATAGATATAGCCTATTGCTTTCGATATTGCTTTCGGATTGACAAGATGACGCCTCCGCCTCGCCTCGCCTTCAAAGCGATCGAAAGCGGTCGGGGGGCAGGCGATCTGCTGCAACAGTGATTGATGTTATGTATTCCACCTCGGAGCCCTATTTTGATTATGCTGAATGAGGCCTAGGGTCACTTACCGCGTGTTTACTAAAAAATGGTGATGTCTATGCTCTGTCTACGCATATTCCGGAGAAGGACGTGAGAGTATGTATGTATGTATGTATGTATGTACTAGATATTTACGAAGATAAGTATGAATACTTTCACAAACATTACACATAAAATTTGGTCTAAGTATATACCAAACAACTGCATAGAAATTCACAGCGACACTAACCTCCAATCATTGTACTTACATTATAACTGACATTTAACTTATCTACCACCTTTAAGCAACAGCAAAATAGTTTTTTAGATGTTACTCAAAAACCGAATTTTGGCCATAACTAGATTTGACTAGTTTAAAAAAATTACACAACTTTTTGTAAGCGCTTTTTCACAACTTTTTGTCAAGCGCTGAGCTCTTCTTTTTTAAATTTATTTTTGATGTGTAACATCTTTGTACAATTTGTGGGATTTCGTGAAATGTGACGGAAGTATGTGTAACAGAGTGACAGGAAGTCGGAGAAGCGCGCAAACGCGCGCCATTTTGTAAATTTAAAATCGATATTATGAACATGACATATTATTATTATATCAGTGAGTCACATTTAATAATAATAATATGTCATGTTCATAATATCGATTTTAAATTAACAAAATGGCGAATTAAGGCTTTGAAGTTTGTTTGTAATACCGAAATGTAAAATGGCTTTTAACAGTATTGCCTAGTTAAAACTAGTTTTGACTTAAATCGGTTTTGGCGGTAACATCGACACAGATGAACATAAATATACAACAATTCACCTAATTACATACAAATACAATCGAGATTTGTCTACACCAACAGTGCTATCTTAACGTACACTTATCATATTAATTTATATATTAAAATGTCAAATTACACCAATAATTATTCTTAATAAATGTTTTTTTTTTTTCAAATAGAAATTAATATTTTAATTCTACTAGGTACATTCAGTTAACGTATTTGAGTGTTTTGCGATATTGATTCACCATTTAGTCACTTTATAAAAGTTTTCCTTTTTGTTATGAAGAGTTTGCTGATGGCTTTCAACGCCAACGGACCAGGTTGGGGGGCTGGGAGAAAGGGTTCCTCAAGCTCGATCGAAACACCGTCAGAGGGTTTCCAGAGGAAATGGCATAACACAAGCCGGTCCCTGTTCCGTACTAGATTCTCCGAGGGGTTCGGATCGGATCGGGAGCGGAACAACCCGAGGGCACCTCTAAAGGCTAGGACCCCGGCTCGGGTTGACCGGCAGGTTTATTACCGAAAAAACCAACCACTTGTTAATTGTACCATTGCAGCGCGACTGCTCTAACTGCGGTTGATAAATTGGTATTACGGACACAAATCGCTCATTTTAATCGCAAATTCACTAAGCGAGCGATCATTGTATCAACTGCAACTATAATCGCGTTGCAATTGTACAATTAACTGGTTGCTTTTTTCGGTAATAACCTTGCCGCTCGTGGTGGTCGGGAGAAGCGCCCCAGGTACATGTCTGTACCTGGTATAGAGCGCGTGTGAACCGGCTCGTCGTACCCTTGTTCTACGAGTACGGTGTCTTGGGCCTTAGTGTGTATGTTTAGTGTATTCTGTAAATGTGTAGTGGCATTTTGAGAATCGGTTGGGATTCTCGTTTCGTTAACATGATCAAATGGTGATTATAAACTCGCACTTAGCACCCAGTATAAGCGGAGCTCTACGAAGACGGTTACTTTAGTGGTCTGGGTCTGGGTTTTGTTTACTATTCGTATTCGATTACGTTTACGAAACCGCAAATTGGTATGGCACTGAAGAAGCGCCTCCTGGCGACATACGAGAACAGTTAAAATTTTGCCATACAAAGTTTCGTTTTCGTTAACGCTAAAGGTTGGCGAATGAAACTCTCACTTGGCACCCTGAGCGTCGCTTATACTGGAACTGTTGTGACTGAAGTGTTGTTCACTGTACGACGAACAATAAAATTGGTTTCCAAGTTAATTTGTGGTTTGTTGTGTATGGTCATCAACAAAATTACCACAATACTGCCGGCATAGGAGGATAGGGTACAACTGACAAACTACTATCTTTGGACTTGAAAATAATAAGTATATCCTGAAATGTTTATATAATTTTAACGCAAATTTTGTTGCGATACAAATTACAAAAACACAATGTTGAAAAAATTTCCACGAGCAGGATTTCAACCTGCACCCTTCTGACATACCGGGTCAGGTGCTCTTCCAATTGAGCTGTCGTGGTTCTAACCAGCCCGCCGAAATTATTCAACACTATTTACTTTTTCACTTTGAAAGCCAAAGGCGCCAATTCAATGTCAACAACTACCGTTATTAACATCTGATCATAATATTTTTATAAATGTATGTCAGAAGGGTGCAGGTTCAAAATCCTGCTCGTGGAAATTTTTTCAACATTGTGCTTTTGTAAGTATATCCTGCTCAAATTGTTTATAAAAGTACTAGCGGCCCGTCCCACGAGTGCACGAGTGGACTTTTTTTTTTCTTTTTTTTATTAATATAGCCGCTCGACTGTCAATAACGTATATTAATGGTTAAATCAATTGATAGCGACCAGTGGCCGGTCGTTCGACGCTGGAGCGGATAGCCTATGTTACTCAGCGCTAATGTAGCATTCTAATGGTGAAGTAATTTTTTTTAAATCGGTCCAGTAGTTTTTGAGTTTACTCGTTACAAACATACATACATACATACATACATACATACAAAAATACATAGGTTACCTCTTTACAATATTAGTATAGATAGGAATAAGTAAGTATAAGCAATAAGTGTTTCGGATTTTTCGATGCATAGCCCGGGTTTGTGATCACCAACCCGCATTTGGCAAGCGTGGTGATTAAGCCTATACCCATTAGTGATGGCTTGATTTTAATGTTAGAGACGGGCCCAGCAGTGGGACAGTATATAAACTATTAACTTAAGAGAACTTTGCAATATTTTCAACATTATAAAGATTATTTACTAAAATTCCAAACCAGTTTAAGCTGGGTCCCCTTAAAATCTTATGATAAAAAAAAACTACGGAAATGGTTAATTGTGAAAGTTTTCACAGTGTATAGGACTTTTTGAACTCCGATTTCGCATGTTAATTTTGTTAACAGAACGGAGCGCTATACTTACTTATAAGAACTTTTGTAAAACATTTGCTAACCTGTTCTCTGCAAATAAACGAATTGAATTTGAATTATTAAAAGAAATTGATGTGTTTTCCCCTTCGATCAATAATGTACTAGATTCCCGATGACCGCTTGAATAACGGTACGCGACTTTGGGACCACGGAGCCGCAATAACGTTTGTGGCGATGACAGTAGATATTAAGTACAAATATTTTGCAACCTTAATTTAATCTTTATAGTTAAGTTTTAAGGTTCATTGTAAGCTGAAGTTGTTGATGCTATCCAATGTGTTTTTTCAGATTGTGTTATTCGAAATTTAAATATATAGGTGTGAGCAAACAGGACCAGTTTGGAGATGCATATTTGTTCCGGATCGTTTATCTAGTCTAGTACATCATTGTTTGAAGACTTTGTCGAATGTTATTCTGACAGAATAGGGTATTTGACTACAATGAAAATATAGACCAAACTGTTATTAACTTAACAGTAAACATTTTTTGAAAACAATTTAGCCAGCACATAGTTTTGAAATAAGTATAATTTTTATAAAAAAAACCATTAATAAAATAATTAAATTTTTATGATTGACCACGTGATCGAAAACGCACGGGATTTGGCTGCATCTGGAGTGACGTCACCTGCGTGTTTACAGTAAATGTCACTCGAAGTTTTGTACGGTGTGATTTGACATCTAAAAGTTTGTTTACAAGCAGGTGACGTCACGACATCAAGTGACCTGCATGCATCGTGTTGGCGGCTATTTTATTTATTTGAAGTGTAATGGCGATTTTCATAAAAAATAAAGAAATTCACAACGAATTCATCAAATTGCAAATATATTAGACATATTTTCCTAAAACCTGTCAAATACCCTATTGTATTACAATTGCAACATTTCTATTAACCAAACACTACGCCGTTGCTAGGCGTCCATGCCAAACCCCCTGTAACATAATTCCGTTCAATAGACACTCCAATGTGTGCCTTATTCCGTTGCAACAGAGTGCTCGCTGTCGCTCACGCTTTTTCTCCTCTTCTTACCTTTCGGATGTATCCTGTACATGTGGCGTCGTAAATCCTTGAGTCGTAAATACCTGGCGAGATAGTACATTAATTAATTATTAATTAAATTAATTATATTTGAGAGGAGCAATAATTAATTTTACAGGGCATTAAAGTATTTATCATTTCTTAGTTTCATTCATTAATTTGTACAATCATTCACTCACTGCAGCTGTAAATGGGCAGGGCTGGCTGCACTTTAACTATGACACTATCGTTCACTTATTTGTAGACGCACCTTGTAAAGTTGCCTATAATTGTACTATCGTTCATTAATTTACTCATTCGCCTTACGCACGGCACGTAATGGCACTTGTTTATGACACTATCGTTAATTCATTCATTCATTCACTCATTCACGCACCTGCAGTTGCAGAAAGCAAGGAGCATTTTACTATGATACTGTTATTCGCTCATTCACTCATCTGCAACCACGCTTGGTGCATGCGTGCTGCGCTCTTAATAAGAATCTATCACATTGTCATTATTAACACTATGTTAACACTATCATTTTCTCATTCGCTTACCTACAGCTATGCTTGGTGCAGGCCTGCTGCTGGCAGCCGGGTGCTCACTTTATTAATGACACTATCGTTCACTTACCTGCAGAAGCACTTTGTACAGTCGCCTATAATGATACTATCGTTAATTAATTAATTTATTCGTAAATGCTACTGACCGGGAGTGGCTTGAGCGCTCTTATCGACACTATAGTTCATTTACCCACTAGCAGAAGCACTTGGTGCTGCCAAGCGGGAGCACACTTCTCCTTAACACTACCATTCACTCACTCACTCGTTCCGTTCACTCACCTGCAGCTACATTTAGTGCAGGCGTGTTGCAGCTGGCCGGGCGTTCCGTGCGCGCGAGCAGCATGCCGATCGCGGATGAGTTCGGTCACGAAGCAACGGTGGCAGGTCGAGCATTCAAACGGTTTAGCCTGGCTGTGGGACTGGACAGAGATGTGGGTGGTTAGGAAGGTTTAATATTGATTTATTTACAACAGCTAACAAATATACAAAGACAGCAACAAAAAGATAACTTCAAAAAAATTATATTTTACGTGTACAAGCACTTGGCCTTTAAGTGATGACAAGGCCGCAGGTGTTAGCGCACTCCACCCGGAATCCTCAACTACTACAAGCTATTAACAAGTTACATCATTTAAAATCTGCAGACTTCGTGTGCATACAATAATTATTACGGGTAGGTAGTCTTGTATATAACACTTTCGCCGATTATCTTGTAGGTGACCTTCCTACGACCTTCCTCCATACTATGTTATATATACCTACACTATTATATGTTAAATATTTACACAAAATTACATCAACAATATTCAACAACATTATAATAATATGCACACAAAATAACAATAATAATATTTACAAATCTATTTACATATTAACAATAATTACAATATAATTCTAAATTCATATCAGCTCGTCGATGCAATATATTTCGCTTAGTCAGTAACACCGCGCGTCCTGGTGAATTGAGAACGCGCAAATCACACGCGCGTAAGGATTTCTTATGCTGACCGAACTATAAAAAAAATTTTTTTATAGACATGTGTGTCACGCTACTTTAAAGTGGCTTTAAATGTTTTTTTTAACACTCTAATACGTAATAATAATACAAAAAAAAACAGAAACAAAGAAAAGAGAAAAAAATTTTTTTTTCAATATCGGTACATTTTTGCCCTATTTACTCAAGGGCAATTGGATAGCTAATGATCTTTACTATCACCCCTTAAAGGGATCGCTACGTATTTCCAGTAACCCTGTATACTCACCACTTTGAGGTGCCGCTTGAGGCTGGAGTTGGTGCCATAGCTGGTGTTGCATATGTCGCACAAGAACGGCCGCTCGTTCCTGTGCGTGCGCTCGTGGATCTACACGACGGGGAAGGAGGAGATAAGAATATTGCATTGGTTTTATACAGGATTTATTAATGTTATTTTTTGCCTTAAGTACTGGCTGATATTCAGCCAGTGTCAAATAACTTGTAGAACAGAAAGAAAGTAGATGATTAAGTGATGATAGAAATGTTAAATGATACCACAAACTCATTGGGTATCAACTATCAGCATTTTGGACTTTGCTTGGACCTCACGCTGTCTTCGTGAGAGAATTTCTAAGCTGACGTTTTGTTTTATTTGCTAACACTGGCGCATGGCGACAAACAATTAGCGGTTGATAATCCACCTTTTATTTCAAATGAAAATACTAGAAAACACATATTTTAGAATTTAAAACCAAACTGCGAACATGACTTCACTTTCACGCTACATGAGATCTTAGTAGAGTTCCTCATCTTTACTGATACTCAAGGAGCTTGAGGGAAATATCATTTATCATTCCTATCATTATCATTTACTATTTAAAAAATATATATGTACAATATTCTCATAACAACACGTAAACCGCACTGCTCGCGCGCATCTTGAGTAGTTTCTGCTGTAGCTGGCCGAGCAGTCGGTGCGTACATTTATATGTGATACTGTCACAGATAAATGTTCATTCGTTCATTCGTTCACTCACTTGCAGAGTGTACGCCTCTTAGAACCCTTAAGCGCAGTAGGTTTAGCTGAAAGTGCCATCCACTCGTGGCTATTATTTTGCATTTGTGACACTGTCATTCATTCATTCATTCACTCGTTCACTCACCTGCAGCAACACTTGTGTAGGCGTGCTACAGCTGGCTGGGCGTGCCATGCGTACCTAACTAGCGTATGACACTGTCACTCACTCATTCATTCACTCGTTCACTCACCTGTAGTGTGTATGCCTCGTAGAACTTACCTTGGCGCAATAATTACAGCTGAAGGTGGGTCCACGCTCCATTCGCTTGTGATACTTATGTGCTATCTATCACACTGTCGTTCATTCATTCCCTCATTCGTTCGCTCACCTGCAGTGTGTACGCCTCGTAGAACCCCTTGGCGCAGTAACTACAGCTGAAGGTGGGTCCACGCTGCATCCGCTCGTGGCACTTCATATGCATCTTGAGCAGGTTCTGCGAGCCGAACTTTTTGGGGCACTCGGCGCATGCGTGGATCTTCTCCTGTGAAGTGAACAAATCATCTCGTTTATTGTACTTATGTATGTCTATTTTATATTTTTCAGAACGTTAAACATGAATCCTCACTATTAAAGTTTTTTTCCCTAGCACAGTCGCGTGCCACAACACTTTAGAATTTAGAATTTTTCTTTGCTAAGAACATGATTGTTATTGTGTAGTCTTACATTGTAGTCTCAGCTCAGTATATCGAAGTGGATATAGTGATAGCAAGTGCTATCAGTAGTTGCTTGCTTGGCTACATCACATTGTAGTGCGAGGCTACAGTAATTTAAGTGAATGACGTAACCCATTTCAGCTGTAAAAAGTATCTAAATACCTGAAGCGTTTCAATTGTCGCAGCCTCAGCTCACTATAGCCAGCCCTTTCGCTAATAATTATTATACAAGTGCCTAAATCAGATTGATAAACGATTGAATGAATAAAGGAGTGAAT
This sequence comes from Eudonia truncicolella, assembly GCA_949315975.1. Lineage (NCBI taxonomy): Eukaryota > Metazoa > Arthropoda > Insecta > Lepidoptera > Crambidae > Eudonia > Eudonia truncicolella. Next base: position 1,989,717 of record OX438853.1, on the reverse strand, counting down.
AAAATCAAAATCTTTATAATGATGATGAATTAATTAATTGATGGGTGACTGAAAGAACGAATGAATAAATGGGGAATGAAGGAAGCAATCATTGGGTGAATGAGAGTATGAGAGAATGAATAAGTGTAAGAATGAATTATTGACTGAGTGAGTGAATGAAGAAAGAATGTGTAAAAAAGGAATGACTAAGTAAATGAATGAAAAAATGAATATTGGATGGATCAACGAATGAATAAAGATCACTCACCAAATGCGTGTCTCTATGCTTCGCCAGGGAGTGCGCATGCTTGAACCGCTTGGGGCACGAGTCGCACTGGAACCCGGCGTCCGTTTCGTGCGTCGCCATGTGGTTGCGAAGCCCGAACCACCCGAGTACCGTCTTGTGGCAGATTTTGCATTCGTGCTCGCGGTTCGGGTGGAATCTACATTGAAAGATTGTGACGTATACAAAGATTATTCAAATTTAAATTAAAAAAAACCCCTTTCCGTCAATGATTGATATAACTATTATTATTAAACATAATGTAAGTTATTTAAGTACTATTAAATAAGTTTGATGTAGTAATTGTAAGTTATGATGGGACTGACATGACATGCTAAAAGTCCCTTAAAAAAACCTTTATAAATGAATAGCACTTTACCAGCGTCTTTGCCCGCGTGGATTTGAGACTTTATTAAATTAAATTAAAAGCCTATGTTACCCGCAAGGAGTGTAGCGTTTTATCAGTGAAAGAATTTTTGGAATTGGACTAGTAGTAGTTCCAGAGATTACCTTTCTCAAACAAACAAACAAACAAAGTCAACAACTTTACCTCTTTAATAATAAGTAGTATAGATATAGATTTTTTTAACGAATCTGACAAATACTACACTCTTACAAATCTGAGGCGTGGCTTCGTAAACTCTACGGCGGAGACTTTTTAAAGGCAAGAAAATCGGCAAAAACTTTCCTTTGCAGGAGGGCGATTTTTTGAACCGGTGACTAACGGCCAATTTCAATAATCTATCCTCAGCAAGAGATAAGCCTACTAGAGCTTTGTTGCTTAGTTATTTCTGTTAATTATCGGAAAGGTTGCTTAGTAACTAAACCTATCTCTTACCAGAGATCGGGCGTAAGTCTCACGCTATGATATCAAAGTCACTGTTAACTTATTTTTGACACCGCCAATTCTCCAACGGTATGTATCTTAATTATCAAGTTGTACAACTCGACAGTTTTCTTGGGTATTACCTTGGATCACAAATTACAATGGGGTTCTCATATTACTGCCCTGGCAGGAAGACTTAGCTCAGCTGCCTATGCGGTTAGAAAAATAAGGTCACTTACTGATGTAGAAACGGCAAGATTGGTTTACTTTAGTTACTTTCACAGCGTCATGTCATATGGTATTTTATTGTGGGGCTCAGCGGCTGACATTGAAACCATGTTTGTGTTACAGAAAAGAGCCATTCGAGCTATTTATTGCCGTAAGCCCCGTGATACGCTGAGAGAGTTATTTAAGCAGATAAATATTTTAACTGTAGCTTCACAGTATATTTATGAAAATATCATTTATGTTTATAAAAATTTAGATAAATTCGAAAAAATGATTACCAAAAACATACAATAAGTTTTATTCAGATATTGATATATTTGCAACATCCAAAACTATGTTCAAAACTGCAGTTCATGAGCTTCAGTCAAGTTAAAAGAGTGTTTTAATTAAATCTTTAAAATATTTAAATGTATACTACAATTAATAACCCTCGGTCACAATCAATTCGAGCGTCCATGTAAACCAACTACAATATTACACTCACACGCACTAATACACATCGACACAACACAATCAGATTCACACCTATTCTGTAAGTTATCATTCGACAAAATTTTAATCTACCTACCTATTTTAATTTTTAAACTACCTACCTGCGTTCATTAATTATGTCAACATTTTTTAGTAACATAATATGTTTCTGTAATTGGCTTATGTTTAAGTAACATCTTCTGTATCTTGTGTTTAGATAAATGCTGTTGAAACATTGTTGAATAAATAAATAAATAAATAAATAAATAAATAAATAAATAAATAAAAAGTAACACCCATAATTTTAACACAAGAAATAAAAACAAACTTGCCGTTCCAAAACTTAGACTCAATAAGGTCGGTAATTCATTTGTTGGGAAATGTATAAAAATATACAATAAAGTGCCTTTCACTCTAACGGAATTGCCACTACACAAGTTTAAGACAGAAATAAAACAAGGTCTAATGAAAAAAGGCTACTATAAAATTGATGATTATTTTAATTACAAAAACACAATGTTGAAAAAATTTCCACGAGCAGGGTTTGAACCTGCACCCTTCTGACATACCGGGTCAGGTGCTCTTCCAATTGAGCTATCGTGGTTCTAACCAGCCCGCCGAAATTATTCAACACTATTACTTTTTTACTTTGAAAGCCAAAAGCGCCAATTCAATGTCAACAACTACCGTCATTAACATCTCATCATAATATTTTTACAAATACTAAAGATCAGTTAAAAGTAGGCTAGCTATTTATAAAATGTTTTTGTTTTGTTTATATAATTTTAACGCAAATTTTGTTATTATTTTGTGATTATTTTAATGATAATAATGTGTGGTCATCTTAGTCTGCTCGCCTGCACATATGCATATTATAAAAGATTATTTATTATACAGTCAAAGAATATTAATTTATATAATTTTTAAACTGATATCATAGCCTTTATCAGCAGTGTCCTACAGTTAACAAACAGCATTGCGTTAAATAGATCATTAGGCTTTTATTTAGAGTATCTTGAGTGTGTCATGCTCTCTTTATTGTCTCTGCGGTGTTGGCGTGTGCGTCGGGTCGTTACGTTCCCTAAAATATGGTTGAGCGAAGCGATGGCTGATTCATATGTCATACTCGTGAACGGGTGCCGCCTGTGGAGGCTGGTCTGCTCTTGCATACTTATCTTATTTTTAATATTACTTACTATAATTGGACTTTGTTTTTCTTAAACAATTTTTGACTTTTATTAAAGTACTGTAGTGGTACTGTATGACATTGTGGAAATTGGAACTTTTACCTGAGGTAAATTTGTTAATTTAGATTTTTAATTTTGTTTTTTTACATGTGGTCTTCTATATATTTTTTTTATTTTTATGTGTTTATTTGTGATGGAAAGTGTCCTGCTAAAATAGGGCATTTTCCAATATTTTTGACGCTGTAAGGGAGAAAAGAGCTGGACACTTGCTGAGTTTCTTGCCGGTTCTTCTCAGTACAAGATCTCCCGCCCAGAGTAGACTTACGAACCGATGGCATAGTGACATTCATAAGAGCTACTTGTAGCCTAAACTGAATAAATGATTTTTGAATTGAATTTGAATTTGTACATAATGCAAGAAATTATTTTTATTACTACTTGACGCCCGCGACTTCGTTCGCGAAGACTACACTATCCCACGGGAACCTGTTACCGGTATAAAAAGTATCCTATGTCCTAGTCTGGGTCATGGTCTGTCTATGTGCAAAGTTTGCATAAAAACCCGTCATCCATTTTCACGTCAAGTCAAAGTCAAATTTTTTTTTATTCAAATAAACTTACGAAAAGTTCTTTTAAATCGTCCATATATTTTTGTACCGACTACCCATTCAGGACGTCTATTTTTTAGCTGTGGAGAAGAATGGGCGCAAGAAACTCCACAGCTTTAATAGAAGTTACGAAATCATACAATATTTACAATTAAAAACTTTCAAGAGCCCGGTTATACAAATAATGCTTACCCAAATAAACAGACAAACAGACAAAAATTCTAAAAACTGTTAGAACGTGTTCTGTTATCGATTCTAAGCAACTTTATTTCGAATATCTTCCATGAACATACTTTCGACCCTCTTTAGCTTTATTATATGTATAGATAGATAATGTATTTCATATCACTTTTAATTTCGACTGGTGTGATTCATAAAAAAATATATCTTCTGCAAACCTTCTCCATTCGAACTTTAACTAGCCAAATCTCACACTCCTCTGTGCGCGCAATTTGCTTTAAAATAGGTACAAAGCTTTTTCTTCACGTCGTCGTCGTCGTCGTCATCATCATCATCATCATCACAGCCAAAAGACGTCCCCTGCTAGACAAAGGCCTCCCCCAAGGATCTCCAGTACACCAGTTTTGTTCTTCCCATATTAACATAAAATTAAATGAATAGATACTCACTTTTGTCTATGGTTGCTTAAACTCGTCTTATTGGCGAATGTTTTCTCGCATATCTTGCAGTAGGCCGGTTCAGCATCCTCCGCGTCATCTTTCTTCTTTATCTGCTTCTTGCTCTGTCGACGTCTGTAAAAATATATAAATTTTAGATAACACACTTCAGTAATTTTTCGTTCCCCAGAAACCAGACACCCCCGAACCGAGGCATTAAGTCCGCCTTTTGTACTTTATTTTATTGAAAATTAAGTACACAATACAATACAATGATTGTGCAATAAAGATACATACATACATACATACATACATACATACATACATATAATCACGTCTCTTTCCCGTAGGGGTAGGCAGAGACCACTTCTTTCCACTTGCTACGATCCTTACATACTTGTTTCGCTTCGTCCACTTTCATTATTCCCTTCATACATGCTCATCGGTTTAGGGTACTTTTGACCTGGCCTTTTTTCAAGACGTCCCTGATTTGGTCTCGAAACGTCCGCCTAGGTCTACCCCTACCAACACTTTCATTCACACTCGCCTTATACACTTTTTTCGTCAAGCGTTCTTCATCCATTCTCTCGACATGGCCAAACCATCTCAGCATACCTTTCTCAATTTTTGTCACTACATCTTCTTTCAGACCACAACGTTTCCTTATCTCACTATTTCTTATCCTGTCACTCAGTTTAACTCCTATCATACTTCTTAACGCTCTCATCTCAACTGCATTTGTTCTGCTTTTATGTTTCTTCTGCCATACCCAACATTAACTGAGGTATTATAAATGCGCCCCTTGGTTGTTCCGTTCTCGGTTCCGATCCGCAGGCTCATTATCGAAAAAAAGCAAACAGTTGCTAATTGCACAATGGCAACGCGACTGCTACTAATTGTGGTTGCTACAATCGGTCGGTTTTTTATAGAGCGCTGTCGTCGTGCACTTTTAGTCCGTCAATCGCTCGTGGCGCCATCGCAGCGTTTTACGTTCCGTAATACGAATATGTGATACCGACTACATCTCAACCACCAGCGACACCGCGAACTAGCGGCCGGCCATATTGAAATAGCCTATAACTGTCCCACTGCTGGGCAAAGACCTCCATCATTGAAATCAAGTCATCGCCACAAGGATGGGCAATGGCTTAATCACCACGCTTGCCAAATGAGGGTTGGTGATCACAAACCCGGGCTATGCATTGTGTTTTGGTAGCGATAATTGCAAACTGTTGCTATTGCGACTGTCACTTAAAGATCGGTAATAAGCCTGCCGAACGCCTCGGAGAATCTAGTAGGGGACGGCAACACAATTTCGTGATGACGTCGCTTCTAGCAACCCTTTGAGGATAAGAAATAAACATGAGGCTAACTCTACCATTTAATCAAACCGGAAGAAAATAAAATGTGTTGTTGCCAGGACAATAATTGTCGACGACACTAATGTTGCCATGTAGCAAAATTAAGTGTTTGTAGCAAATAATAGTAATTATTATCACAAAAACAGAAATGTTGAAAAAAAATCCACGAGCGGGATTTGAACCTTGCACCCTTCCGACATACTGGGCAAGGTGCTCTCCCAATTGAGCTATCGTGGTTCTAACCAGCCCGCCTAAATTATTTAACACTATTTACTTTTTACTTTGAAAGCCAAAGGCGCCCGTTCAATGTCAACTGATTGTGATTTGTTTTGCAACAAAATTTGCGTTAAAATTATATTAACAATACAAAAACATTTTAGTAAATATTATTATGTTAAAAATAAAAGTAGCAGTAATGTCTGTTTACAAAACGACACCTTTTTATTTGTGTACACACGCCTGTAGAAAGTGAAGAGTCATGTCTGCGGTTTTGTTTTATTTTCTAAAATTTGTGTTATGTTAAATATAAAATTAAATGAACAAAGGGTCTCTTCTCTAACGTTTTGATCGCCACAGCATAAATACGTCGCCGTCTACTGTACCCCAAGCATTCAATTCATAGTAAAAACTTGCAACTTGCAACAGGAATAGAGATACCTAAAAATCTTTATTTTGTGTTTTTGTAAACTATAGGTACTGTCCATCATTGCCGTCGTTGGCGTGCAGGGCACCCTATCAGAGGTTAAAACAGAAATAAAACAAAAGCTTACCTCTCAATTTTCTCTTTGGCTTCTTCCATTCTTCTATCGTTGATGAGACCAAACGAATGCCACTTTGTATGTATAAGGAATCTCTTTGGATGTGCAAACAGAAGGCAGCAGTTAGGGCATTCAAAGAGCATGTTAGTGGTTGAACCTGTCAAAATAAGATAAATTTTAGTAGAAAAAAAAACAACCAGTCCTAGGAAGAAATGGGAATTGAAACCACAACCTTTTATATAATCAATATACGAATAAATATACCGTATCAATATACTGTCAATATAATCAACATGATACAATATACTGCTGTTGGGGATTTTAATCTATACTAATATTATAAAGAGGAAACCTTTGTAACTAAAACTCAAAAACTACTAAAGCGATTTAAAAATTTCTTTCACCATTAGAATGCTACATTAGCGCTGAGTAACAAAGGCTATATAAGAAATGTCCACCCGTACGAAGCCGGGACGGGCTGCTAGTCGTAAATAAAGGAAAAAAAGACCAACTATACAGTTGAGTTAGTAAGTTTTAATTACTTTTATCATGAGAAAAGAGGCTTTAAACAACAGTTTTTTGTTTTTTTTTACATTATTAAACAGCAAAAGAATATTTAAATAGTGCAGTTATTTCTTTAAAAAAAGGGAAAAATAAAAGCAATACTATAAGTAAAATCATACCATTTTTTATTATATCCATAGCTTCTCCAACACTTTTGGTGCAATCGACAATGCTGCCCTGACTAGAATCTTCACGTAACACACCGTTGATGTCTTTCAGGTATGGTTGCATATGCTCAGTATCCGTCCAACTGAATATCTGCTCAACTTTCACAATAACACCGGAATCTAGACAATCATTTGTTTCTATTGGCTCTTGTTTTATTGTGCTAACTAGGTTTATGGGTTTCAGTTCCTCGTCATCAGAAAGATCATCAGTTTGTCTTGTATTTTCCTCCATTATACTTGTGCTTTCATTTGTTTTTATTTTGGATTCTACCTGTTTCGTTGCACTATTGTTACTATCCGACATGTCATCGTTAACATCCTCAATGTCTGATGCGATATGGTTGTATTCCGTGTCTTCATTCATTTTTGATTGTAGATTTATTGGACTGTCTGAATGCAAATTTTCAGAGTTATCGTCGCAAGACTGAATTTCCATAGATACGTTATTTGTGTAAGCTGAATCGTTAATTTCTTCTGACTGAGTTTCATGTATCTCGCTTTTGACGTCTACATGTGACCATGGAATGATTAATTGGTCCCTTTTCTTTAGTTCTCCATCAGCCTTTGTGTAGCTACTTTGTCCAATTTGATTGTAGATGTCTTTAAATGATATTTGTGGCACAGTAATAGGCATGTTACGTGTTTTATGCTGTTCTATGGCGTGGTTAAGATTACTCAGCCTATTGGTGAAATTTGAAAAATCCATCGCGTCTTGATCATATTCACTGTTAAAACTATAAGGTTCTGATACTATACCGTTGGAATTCGGAAGAAAATTTGTGTTTGGAGAGTGCCCACTTGATTGAACATCTTTGAGTAGTGGATTTGGGAACATCTTCATTTGTGGAGTGTTAGCTACCGATGTGCCGGCAAATCCGGGGTAATTTGGAAAGTTGAAGTTCCCCGCACTCGAGTTGGAGGCTTGCTGTGACATCTTCATTATATTATTGAAGTTCTGAGCAATATTCATTGGTGAACTCAGCTCGGGTATGTTAAGCGGTGCCCCCATGTTAACTGGTGTTTCGTTGGGCCCGTAAGGCCCAGTGTTATGTAACATGTTTAAGTTCTTCACTCGTAACACACTGTTTTTGTTTTGAACTACATTTATGAAGTGGAAAACAATTTATAAACAAGGGGCGACGAAAGCCATTTTGACATTTCACGTTAGTTCGCCCAACAGTCAGTGTTGCCGATAAAAATAAACGTTGGATTACCAGAGAAACAACAGAAACCCGTGTAGCCCATTTTTTTTTGTTGAGCTTAGCATAGCTTTATTAATGCTTAGTCTTACGCGGAACTCTCACTTATAAAAAGTCACCTTAATATTGTTTTGAGCTTGAATCATCAATCTTCATCAATCAATATTTCACGCACTATTAATACATATAACAATTATAAATAGAAAAGTTCGCTTTCTATAAGCACTAATATGGGTACGTTGTATGATGATAAATGACCAAAAAAAAATTTTTATTTTCTAGTAAAGTACTACCTATTAGGCCGTAGAATCATGTAAATTAGTTTGAGCCTTAAAAATTCATGCGGTAAAGGGTACTAAAGAGGCACTAATTATTTGATGTTTGTTTGCAGTGATTACGCACTAAAAGAGGGCATAACAATAAACGTGAAATCGACCATGTGTACGCCACTTAACGGACATTTTTAATTTTGTAAAATATAAAAAACTAGCTAGCTAAAGCTGTATGAGTTGTACCTCTTTGCTTTCCTAGTGTGAAAAGGAAATATCTTTTTTTTATTCTAAATCTAAAAGTACCTACCTAATTTGTTTGTGTGTGTTGTTTGTTGGTGGAAATAGTCATGAAATAGTCGCTAGTTGAGTCATGTGTAATTCATTGTTATTTATTACCTACGTGAATCTCAGATAATTAGTACGTAGTAAGTGTTTAGTAATAGTTTTTATTGTGTGGTTGTGCATAAATTACTACATAGAATGGCGTTGAGCGCTCTTACGGAAGAATATTTCCGTACAATGAACCCTTTGGCTTCCAAAATTCATGAAGACATTATTGAAGCGAAGAATGCGTACGAAAATATCTGGGAAACACTCACTGAAAAGGAAAAAGTAAGATAAATATATACCTCGGTAACTCTCATTTGAATTCGCGTGTTTCTTTCTAATTTATACATGAAACCTGTGCATGAAACTTTTTAGCCTGATTTAGTATTTACTCTTGACTTGCTTGATCTGCATCTTATATTTTTTTGTAAAAATATAGAGTAAATGTAAACTATATCGGTACAAATGAGTCCTGACCCATTACCTTATCATTGTAAGATATTCTTTTAAGCATAAGTCTTAAGTCAATTATTTTTATTTTTATCTAATTACGTTAACAAGTTGAGAGATAACAAGCTTACAAAAATTTATGTAGGTATAAACTTTGTTGGAAACTATTATTACTGATTGTATCTAAAAATTTTCTGGCTTCCAATAAATAATATAATAATAAATATAAATGTTATTGTTTAAGGCGGAAATAATCAATGAATCAATAATAAAGCCGGAGATCGCTCTCAAGTACACACTGTTAGACACTTTGGACTTTGATCTGAATGATCCACCCGTACGCAAGGATGATTTGATGACTTTCTTTGGGAGGGAACACGGACAACGTATTATACAGGACGAGCATACTTCATATAGGTCTGTCATTCATTAATTTTAAAGTCGCATCATTTTTACATTGGTTTGCCACAGGGCAAGCAAAAACATCCCTCAAACTGTTTTTATTTTTAAATTTAGTTTATACAGTCTGTTACAAACAACATAGGTAAGTCATTTTCTTATCATTAATGGAATTATTATTTAGTAAAGGCTGTGACAGAGTAGCAGGTCCTGTGGATGTGGATATCTGCAGCTCCTGAGCTGAACATTGCTTTGTCTTATAAAATGTACATAAAAGTGTATTTTTTTTTGTATAAATTATTTTTCACTCAAATAAATTCTTTTGTTTTTATTATTATGCTTATTTATAATTAGTCCTATTAGTTTAGTTAATGAGTCACTATAATAATGCATGTACTTTAAAAGTTTTGATTATTATTCATAATGTCTATGTTTGAACTAAACAAGGCACTAAAAGACACCAGATTAGGCTATGAATAAATAAATAATTATTTAATAATATAACTCATCATTATTTAATAATATAACCATATAATAACTAATTAGTTTGATGATCTTTTCTCTCCATACTATCAATGTCAGTCAACATACATATCCTAATACAGACTACATATAAAGAAAATCTCTTGTTCTTCTTCTGATATAACGGCATTCCTCACCATTTGTAGAAAAATTTGTAACCTGACAACAATCTTTTTTATTACAGAGACGAGCACTCAGCCCCCTTCATATACCAAACGAAAAGCCAGCTAAACCTATGCGTACTAAGCGACCATCGTTCACCCAAAGACGTGAAACCCACATCACCGCTACCACCCATGACAGAATTAGCTATCTCCCACTCCAAAGTGGTATCCGAATTGAAGAATGCACTAAAATCCCATGACGTATTGAAGAGTTATAAGGAGGAACAGGAAGTGACGTCACCAAGCTTTATAAGCAAGTTTATCAGCAACTTCAAGAGTAAAGATGAGGAGAGAGAGTGTTTAGTTGTCAGTGCGCAGACTCAGATTGTAGCGTCTTCGGATAACTTCTTCAAGACTAACTTTAAGAGTCCGCAGAATGACAGATACGATAGAGATTATAGGAGTAGCATTGTCAAGTCTAGCAGTGGTGAGTACTGTAGGTTGTTTATTACTATCACCATCTCGGCTTATATCCCACGCACAGAAGATTTATATATATTACTAGTTGACCCGGGGCGGACTGACAGTTTCCATTATAACAAATCAAACAAATCATTTTGTATTGGGAAATTAAATTGTCTTTTCTAGTATTTTCCGTTACTTATTATTTATGTTTCTTACCGCTTAAACCTCCCCTGAAGTTCCACAAATATTTCAAAATCAAAATTAGTCAAATTGGTCCAGCCATTCTCGAGTTTTAGCAAGACAAACGAACAGCAATTGATTTTTATATAATATAGACTAGCTGAACCGGCGGACTTCGTACCGCTTTGACAGTTTCTATGACAACAAAACAAAACAAAGACATCAAATGTTTCACAGCTAGGAACATTTTGTATTGGAAAAATAAATAGGTAGTCGTTTTTAAGTAAAAAAAATTTTTTTTTTAATAGTTCTTCTTTACAAACCTTGTCCTGACAATAACAAACACAAAAAATTAATTATACAATTTTGTGCAGTCGATTGGAAGTTATGCGCGAACATACATTTTAGTGATTCATTTTTATTTACATAGAAGATAGATAGATAGATAAGATTATAACCTAAATTCTACTAATATTATAAACACGAAAGTTTGTAAGTATGGATGGATGTTTGTTACTCTTTCACGTAAAAACTACTGAATGGATTTTAATGAAACTTTCCTCATATACAGACCATGACCCAGACCAGCTTAGGATACTTTTTGTATTGCTTTTCTTTTTTTTACTGTAGTCTTCGCGAACGAAGTCGCGGGCAACAACTAGTGTTATATATGTCTTAAAATATCTTTCTAATAATCTAAATATTAAAGAATTAGCAAGTTGAAGTGGCAGTGGGCCGACCACATCTGGCGAAGAGCCGACAACCGCTGGGGTAAACGTGTTCTTGAGTGGAGACCACGACTCGGTAAACGTAGCGTAGGACGCCCTCCGACCAGGCGGGATGATGACCTGCGAAAGACTGCAGGCAGATGCTGGATGCGTCAAGCTGAGGACAGGGCGCTATGGCGCTCATTAGGGCAGGCCTATGTCCAGCAGTGGACTAAGATAGGCCGATGATGATGAATCTAAATATTATTAATATCTTAAAATATCTTTGTAATAATGTCTTTGTAACAAAGATTCTAAACATAATTTATATGTCGCAGACCCAGCTGGCTACATTAAAAGATGTTTATTATACATGTCACTTTTGACTAATTAAAACAATAAGAATGATTAAACAAAGATTAGGCACGGTTAGGTTTGTTTATAATGACTAATCATCGTCTAGTCACGTATGCGTCGACATGGTGAAGTTTGGGTTGCGATTGTGTAAATTAAGCGACGTTCGTAATGTTGTGGGAGCGGATGGGTGATCGAAACAAATGTTTGTAATAGCCTATACTACACAATATGTACTATCCCTTTGCCCCGATCCGATTTGAACTCTTCGGAGAATTTAGAGGGAATAGGTAAGGGGGTTTCGTTCTCACGGCTTGAGACTTGAGGGATCCAGGCCGGATGAGGCTATCAACAAACTGTCTACAAAAAAAGTCCCACTGCTGGATAACTTCCACTTTAAAGGCCTCCATCATTGTAATCGCGTCGTTGCTATAATCGATGGTTATTGGCTTAATCACCACGCTTAAATGCGGGTTGGTGGTCGATCACAAACCCGGGCTATCGAACAATCCGAAATGTAATGCCTGACCCGGGAGTTGAACCCGGGACTCCGGATATACGGCTGCCCGCTTTATCATTCGGTCGCTTAAATAGATATTATGAATATATGATGCGATCCCTACCCCTCGGAGAACCGATCTGATCTTAACCCTCGGGGAACCCGATCCGATCCGACCCGACCCCTCAGAGAATCTAGTAGGGCTCGGAGACACGCACTAGTGCGCGATGGCTGTTTCCACTAGAAAACCTCTGACGGTGCTTCGTTTCACACGGCTTAAGAAACTCTGTAAGTTCCCAGTGGCAATTATCAAGAAAAATGTATGATATAATTTGCTAAAAAATATAATTGTGTCGGCTAGGAAGTAATATTAAATACTTGTTAGATATTCAACTGTGGTACGATTGCGTGTTTCAATGCATGATTTCAATGCTTCCTACCTAGCGTCGACGCTAGGGATGGCAGCCAGAAGTATTTATTTATTTAACACTAGTGGCCCGCCCCGGCTTGCAGCACATTTCTTTTTTAATATAGCCTATGTTACTGAGCGCTAATGTAGCATTCTAATGGTGAAAGAATTTTTTAAATCGGTCCAGTAGTTTTTGAGTTCAATCGTTACAGACAAAAAAATAAAGCTTTCCTCTTTATAATATTCACAAAAAAACAAACAGTCGCAAACATTTTTATCTAAGTCAGTATACCGTTCTATAATTATAAACTTGTGTGTGTGAGGACTTCTTGGCGGGAAAGTGAAGAGTCATGTCTGCGGTTTTGTTTTATTTTCTTAAATTTGTGTTATGTTGAATATTAATGTGAAATAATGGTGGATTATTAACCGTTAAGTGTTCGTGAGTGTGCATGAGTGTTGGCGAATGAAACAAAACAGTGCAACGTCACTTTTCAAATTCTCTCAAGAAGCCTGCGTGAGGGCTTAGTAAAGCCCCACATCTTTACTGAGATACTCGAGTGTTTGGGGGGTATATAATTTCTCACTTCTCATTTTTATTATCATTCATCATCATCATACTGATTGGAAGGAAATATTGTATATTTATGTATTACTTGTAAGAAAAATTACTTTGACTTTGGCTAAATGTGCTAATCGCACGAAGCCTTAAACTAAAAGAAAAAAAAGAAAAAGACTTGTGTGTGACGCAGTGTCAATTCAATGCTCAGGCATCTTGCAATCACTCCAGACCATATATTCTTTAACTGTCCAAGATACCCCGTCTCTTTGTATGACATCCTACTCTCTAAAATTCCCCGCCCTATAAACTTACTATTTCTTCTGTCTTTCCCTCATCCTTCCATATTAAATTATTTATGTAAGTTTATTCAGTCAAATAATATAAGATTATAACGTAGATAGATACACAATTCACAAAGTTTTTAAAAAGATATATCTTCTACCGGCCAATATTTGTAACTTCTGCTGGCCATTTTCCAAATTATAACGTGTCTCGTTAATCACTCGACATTGGCGAAATTATTGGTGTTGGAAAAACACAACAGAAGCCATTAAAAAATATATATATATATAGGATAGGAGTACAGACATGCCTGCAATTAATAAACAATTAGAAGAAAAAAAATTGCACTTGCAACCGCAGCCGTGATTTCGCAGCGAACTTATTACAGCACGCCGGCCGTAATAACCTTAATGGCTAATGGAGTGTTTATAAAAAAATGTTAGTACAACAACTATTTTATATCATAAAATAAAGAAAAAACCTCAATAACAAAAATTGTACATAAACAGACCTGAAGCTTTCTTAATGTTAAATTATATCTAACTAACAGCCCGCCTCGGCTTCGCACGGGTGCTAATTTATTATCATTCTAATGGTGAAAGATTTTTTTATATCGGTCCAGTAGTTTTTGAGTTTATTCGTTGCAAACATACATACATACAAAAGTACAAAGCTTTCCTCTTTATAATATTAGTATAGATGTGCTTGATATAAAAAAAAAATACTAAAATTATTGTTTTGTAAACTACAGTTAAAGGAGTGTACACAGCATGACAATTTGGGTATAATTTGAAACGCAACAATGCTGGTCCTAAATGAAGTTATAGTCAAAACTAATACAGAAAAAACTAAACAATGTAAGGGCATTAACACTTGAATGAAATCAGACGGTATACATATCTATATTTATGTTTTTCAGTGCAAGCAACCCTATTGCAAATAGCGTGTACCTATGTGGCAATCGCAACGATACGCGTTAAAGAATCGGAAAAATCTTTTTTGCGTTTAGTATTGATTAATTAAAACGCTGTTAACACTTAAATGTACACACGGCTGCGCATCAGACTACCACAACTGTCAAATTTCCTCAATAGACTTTGAACTTTATATATATGGCATGTGGTTGAACATTTATTGAAGAAATTTTACAGTTTTAGATAGGTGTGTTATTTTATCCTGACGATGTTTCGAACCCTTTGCAATATCTACAACGTTCCACGAACGGGGGGTACTAAGGCGTAAGGAGGGTAAAGTATACATGATAGTGAATAACTTTTGTCTAAGAAGTTTTCCTAAAAAAATTATAATTTTAGATTAACAGCTTTTTTAAGATTTCAAAAGAAATTACGCTGTGGTACATTAGTCCAATTATGGAGAGAAAACTCGACTCTTTACAATGGCCGTACATTGGTCATTAGAGGTAAACCTATTTGCTGAGAACCTACGTCAAAACCGTAGCCTACTAGATTTTTTTAGACCAATCAAATGTAAATAAAAATAAATAATATCATGTTGGAGACTTCTTGGCGGGAAAGTGAAGAGTCATGTCTGCGGTTTTGTTTTATTTTCTAAAATTTGTGTTATGTCGAATATTAATGTGAAATAATGGTGGATTATTAACCGTTAATTGTTCGTGAGTGTGCATGAGTGTTGGCAAATGAAACAAAACAGTGCAACGTCACTTTTCAAATTCTCTCAAGAAGTCTGCGTGAGGACTTAGTAAAGCCCCACATCTTTACTGAGATACTCGAGGGGTTGGGGGTATATCATTTCTCATTTCATTTCATCCATCATCATCATATTGTATATTTATGTATTACTTGTAAGAAAAATTACTTTGACACTGGCTAAATGTGCTAATCGCACGAAGCCATCAACTAAAAGAAAGAAAGAAAGAATATCATGTTTATTTTACCCTCTTATTGGCTTATTACCCCCGTTCCGACTAACGTTGTATATATATATAATATATAGAGAAAAGCTTTGTATTTTTGTATGTTTGCAACGAATAAACTCAAAAACTACTGGACCGATAAAACAACATTCACCATTAGAATACTACATTATCGCTGAACATAGGCTATGTTAAAAAAAAATGTCCTCCCGTCTGAAGCCGGGACGGGCCTCTAGTGTAAAATAAAGTAAATCAATTTGTAAAATAAACGCGAGTATATCCACTTTAGGCGATTTAAAGAAAGAAAGAAAGATTTTTTTTTATTTGACCAAGCATTTTTCAGTTAAAATTTTAGTATATTATTAATTTAAAGTTCATTATAAATAAAAGATTCTAGTAGATCCTTTGAGGATTGTTTGGTATACTTACCGTAATGTATCATCATTCATCAGCATCTCCAAGTTCAGAGGATCTTAAGCATATTTTTACAACTTCATGTAGGTATATAGCTAGTAAATAAAAAAGTATCTGTTTATCATATAGGCGTAATGAGTTAACCTATTATTAATTGTTAGTTAAACACTACTGATAAGAAAGTTCAGTCATTAAGGCTAATAGAACAGATAAACTACCAATGGATTTCAAATGGAGTCATACAGTGATCTCCTTATGCGATGTTTTTGTGTTGGTACGAAACAATATCGGCCAGGACTATGTGAAGAATGAAAATTATAATTAGAACATACCCTATGTCCAGCAGTGGACTAATTTAGGCTGATGATGATGACCAGGCGCTGCCAAAATAACAACATTTCTGCGGCTTACGGCTTTTTTGCGGCTTTTCTCAAAATAAGCAAAAAATACTTGCATGAAAGCAAATTGCATTAAACCAAGATTATGGTTGTTTCATATATATTGAAACTAATATTTTCTTACGTGAAGGAAAAAAATATCTTAAACTGACATTAAAAAAAATCTTGAATGAAGACAATTTCACTTGATTTAAGACATTCTATCTTTCACCAAGAATTATTAGTATTCTTATTGTAAGTCAACGATTCTCTTGGTGTAAGCTTAGAATGTCTTTTTATTTCAAGAAAATGTTGATTTGAATTCAGAAAATAAACCACTTCGCTTTAAATAAAAAACTTTTGTTTCAACAATAATAAAACTAGCTTCAAGAATATTTTTACTAGAATCAAGATGTTCCTTTTTTATATGAGATAATTTAACTTTTGATGTTAACACAAAAATTCTAAATTTAATACAAAAATATTTTGTATCAATGACTAATAAATAATGTTGGGAATAAATTAGATTTGCTTATGCCAATAAGCGATATCATTGATTTTAATTTAAATTACCTTCATTAAAGAATAATCTAACTTGTTCTTTGAATAATATTTCTCGTTTTAATATTATTAGTTGCTTCTAATAAGAGCCTTGAATGCTTGTTTTAAGCATATATTGTGTCAGTATTAGTTTTTATTTTACAAACATTCTAGATAATACGACTTAGGCACTCCCAGTTTTTACTGGGTGTTCCTCAGTCGTATTCTGAAAGGAAAGTTAAAGACTTACAACATATAAGGAATCAACGAAAACGGATATAGGTAAATGGCAAAATAAAAATCTTTTATTATAAAAATATTTTATTAGTTTCATAATACTTTAAAATACTATTTCCTCCTACTGTTGTCTGCAGTAAGGTATGCAGGTCAAAATCTGGAAAGTATCTTGTTATCAGTATGTTTTCTTCTTGAACTCCTGAAACACTTGTTGATGTCGGCTTTGCTGAGTCGTTTTCAGTTTCACATAATGACTCTGTACTCACAATAAATGACTCGGTAGGTGCCTGGAAACATAAAAAATAAAGTCTATGCGGTGAAAGATAAATTATTTATTTAATTTATATAAGTATCTTAACTACTACTATAGTAAGTTGATGGTTAAGTGGATGGTAAGTATATAATATATAGACAAAGTAAACAAAACACTAAGAAGTTGCACTTACATAAGCTGTGATAATTTCTAATATTTTTATCCGGGCCCCAAGATGAGGACAGAGTTCCTTAAGGTGCTCTGGAATGAGTTTGTAGAATAACTCTGTGGTTATCCCATTTGCTGCAAAAACACAAGAAAATGTGACTTAGACATTCTAAGTAATAAATTAGCAATAGCTTGAATTAACTTGCATAACACCAACTAACCTAAACATTTCAAATGTTCTGATTGCCAGACTAATTCACCATCGGAAAGCCTTCAACTATTGAAGCATGAAATTTTATATTATTTAGGTTATTTTACTATGCTAGACTAAGGCCTAATCGCCCTAGTTCAAGGTAGGCTCGAGCCCAAATTAAATCTCTTTGCTCGAGCCCTTAAGTAGGGACGTATATGAACAGTTGATGATGTTGACTAGGCTAGCAACAAAACTAACTTAGGTTACTTATCCTAACCGACGGTCAGGGTGTCGTTAATTTTTTTTGTATGGGTGCCCCTTTAGAGACAATAATTAATCAAACACTTATTCTTATTAAGTAAAATCAATCTGTACTTACATACAAAGTTTTGTATTACATCTGGAGGAATATCATTTGCCTCCAGCAGAGAAACTATACTCGTTTCGTTTACTTTACCGCACTTCCCAACACAGGCACTGATTTTTAAACTCACTATGACTATTTCAGCTAGCACTTACCCTACACCAAGAACCTCTGATCTGATCTGACTGACTTGACCACAGAACACTATTACTCCTGGCGGAGGACTTGACTGCTGAAGGAACAATCAAACAAACAGGTTTCAAGTTTTCAACCTGCACGAACGCAATATGGCCACAAAGTACCTTGTAGTATAGAATATGGCGCGCCCGCAAAGACGGGTAGCGTGGGTTGCTATACCAAAACAAAATGTTTTCAAAGAAAAATACTTTACTGTTGAGTCAAAATATTTTTAGCTTTGTTTATTTTTTTATGTAATTGAAACAAAGCACCATAATTTTTTAAAGTAAACTAGTGTTTACTCAAAATAAGATATTAATAAATTTAAATTAAACTAGATGTCATTCGTTCAAGAGACTTTCTTAGAATTCTTTCAAGACAATATTTTTTATATTCAATATTTGGTATCCTTAAGATAAAGAAACTTTCATTTTGAAGTAAGTATTTCATTGTATTATAACAATAATATTTAAACTTCTTAGATTAATTTTATATTTACTTCATTTAAAATATTTTTTCTTGATTGTAAAAATTGCACCAAGAAAATTATTTATTTGTTTTGAGAGAGTCAATATCTAGAAATAAACAAATATTACTTGAAATAAGACAATTTTCCTTATAATTAATTACCATTCCAAGAAAAATAATTTTCTTGCTTAGAGAAATCCTTTTTTTCTGTGTAACTGTCCAAACTTTAAAAGTCGTATGTAGCGGGGTTGTCCTATTTCATTTTTGGTATTTTTTCGGCACAAACATAGTAGCGGACTTGCTAAACATAACTATGTTTATACAACTGTACAACTGTATATATTGTATTTTGTTTAGAAAGTCCACTACAATAAGTTAGTGCTTCTTTAAAAACTATCAGCTGGACAATGTTTGTACCGAAAAACTACCAAAAATGAGATATGACAGTTAGTTGCGCGAGCGACGATATATGCAGTGTCCCACTACTGGGCAAAAAACTAAAATCTTCAATTTCAAACTCCTTACAGATCTCTCTGAAGAGAACCGTGGTCTCCTGTCTTCGAGCCACGCATCGTCAGGCACTGACTTCCAATCGACGGAGACCCTCACCGACAGCGCCTTACCAAAGACTGGCTACGACTTCTTGGATAACTGGTAAAATTGTCTATGGCCAATTTCCAAACTAAGCTACAATTCAAGAACTATGTCAGTATTTTACCGGTAGAACTAACCTACTATTTAAGACTAAGTAATACTATTTTACCGGAATATAATTGCTCTATGGTTATCAACTAAGCGACAATTTAAAACTATGTCAATATGTAACAGGTCAAGAATTACTGGTGCAGTTGTCTATGGTAGTCAATATTACATCTAAGCTAATATTAAAGAAAAAAAAATCAAAATCAAATAGTGAAAAAATTTAGTGCTTACGTCAGCCTTCCCGGTAGCATAATGGTCAGTGCAGCCGCCCGGATTACGTAAGGCCCAGGTTCGATCCTGGCTGGCTAAATTCTACCTAAATTTTAATAAATTTTGACAGAAATTAATGTCACGGTAGTTCACTTGTAAAAGTGTTTGACACCGAAAGGTCGTGGGTTTGATTCACATATGAGGCAATTTTATTTTTCAAGTGCTATTTATTGTTAATTCAAAGTTACTTTTGTTCTAAAGTAAAAGTAGATATTGCTGATAAAGCACAGGTTTTGGACAGAACCACTATAGCATAGTTGGTAGTGCACCTGACCCAGTACGTCGGAAGGAGCGGGTTCGAATCTGGGTTATGAAAAAACTAATTCAACACATTTAAACGATCAAATAACTATATCGTAGCAAGTGGAAAGAAGTGGTCTCTGCCTACCCCTACGGGAAAGAGGCGTGATTATATGTATGTATGTATATGTAAATAACTATATTAGTAAACATTTTTGCAAAAGTAACTTCAACCCTTATTATTTTATTAATTTGTTTTGTGATATACATAACTATGTTTGCAATAACTTAAGTGATATATTTTTAACTATTAACAAAATGCAATATCATTATGTCGCTAATACTATAATGTAAAATTGGAACCAGAAAATGTTTAGTTTTATTAAACCTAAAAATGTCGAAATAAAACTACTTTTAAGGATGTTGTTATCTAAAGTTTACGCGAACACTACACATTGAAATGAAACAACTTTCTCACGGATCTTATTATATCTCAGGGAGACCCATGGGAGTCTCCATGTGACCACGGACCCTGCAAACGGTTCGAAACGTCATTATAAACATTAAACAAGTAATGTGTAAAATAAACGCGAGTAGATCCGTAAAAGTTGTTTCATTTCAATACTTTTAAGTATCCTCAAAATACATTAATACAATTACTTGTTTTATATGAAACATAACATAACTAACTACATTAAAGAAAAAAAAATTAAGATAACTAAATACAAATTAAAACCTATAAATAAAAAATGTCCTCCAGCTGTGGGCTCATGGGAACGGTCCCAAGAATGCTGGCAATATTACCTCTTTGGATTGCCAAGCTAATACGTTGGCAGAGGTAGCTGCCAGCCTTAAGTATATACTAGCGTTCATTTTATACATTAATTTGATTTAATGTTTATCCTGACGTTTCGAACCCTTTGCAGGTGCCGCGGTCACAGGGAGACTGTCTCCCTGTGACCACAGACACTACAATTAAATCGAATTAATGTGTAAAATGAACGCGAGTATGTATATTGTTTCAATGTATAGTGTTCGCGTAAGCTTTGAAAACTATGCTTCAAAATGTTCTCAATAACGGTTACATAATCAATGAATAATATGTTATTACTAGTGGGTCGCCCGCTAAACTTCGCGTTTATTCAACAGATTTTTTTAGGATTTTGGAAACCTATGACAGGTTTCTTTATTTTTCTGCACAATTACGGCTGGAGCTCTTCAAAATGAGACCATGACCGATTTTTTATGTGCAGCTATCGTCCCATAATCACTGGGACAAAAATCGGCTTGCGCTATTAATATAAATGACGAATTTGTTAACATGTACCTGTATAATCCCGATGGCAGATAGGATGCCGTGCATAGGACCCCGGAAAATTATGAACATACCTGAAAAGCAACACATGGCCGCTTCCGATCTGATCCGAATCCCTCGGAGAATCTAGTAGGGAAACCCTTTAAGTTTCTCGCCTCCCCCAAAAAAGTTCTTGGTCGTCAACCTTAAGGTCCACAAAATCTAAAGTCCAAACGTGTCAGGGTTTCTAGCACATATAATAATATTTTATTTAAATTAATAGATAATAGGTTTAGACAAGAATTGTCACATTGTGATTGTGTAAATAGATCATTATAAATTGTAATTAACATAACATTACTACATTAAAGAAAAAAAAAATTAACATAACTAAAGACAAAATAAAGCCTACGCACGAAGCCATTTAAAAAAACATATAAATAAAAAATGTTCTCCAGCTGTAAGCCGTCAGGGTTGAACAAAAATTATGTAATAAAATAAAGTTGAGTTTTTTTTTTATGGAAAAGTAAACCTACGTAAATATAGATTTTGCTAAATCAATGTTCTTTCTTACTTGGTTGCATGGTTGTGTATCGGGATTATACACGTATTTTACAGTTACGAGTATATTGACATGCACACACTTGACTCTCATTCCAAGAGTAACATTGTTTACATGTTAGTGCTCATCACTGTACCAATCTTCCTGTCTCTTCGTCCACGGCCCGGTCAACCCGAGCCGAGGTCCGTGCCTTTAGAGGCGCCCGCGGGTTGCTCCGCTCCCCGATCCGATCCGAACCCTTCGGAGAATCTAGTAGGGCACGGGGACGCGCACTAGTGCGCGATGCCGTTCCCTCTAGATAACCTCCGAAGGTGATTCGTTTCGCACGGCTTGAGGGACCCTTTACGTTCCTCGCCGCCCCCAAAAAAGCCCGGTGAAGCTGAAAATGCCGCAAAAAAAAACCAATCTTCCTGTATAAGTACCCTATAAAAGTTATGTAATGTCAAAATAATATGTATGTCGTATGTCTAGTTAGCAACAAATGTTACTAAACACGTGTAATACCACACGCCTGTACCTCAGACTGCCACAAAACTGACAAGTTTCCTCAATAGACTTTGAACTTTACGTCTATGGCATATGGTTGAACGTTTATTGAAGAAACTTTTGACTTGTGCATGCGTCTGTACATTGTCTAAGCCTTCGATCAATTATGTACTAGACAAAGGACCCGGAACAAATATGCATCTCCAAAGTGGTCCTGTTTGCTCACACCTATACATTTAAATTTCGAATAACACAATCTGAAAAAAAAAATCCAATGATAGCATCAACAACTTCAGCTTAGGACTTCTTGGCGGGAAAGTGAAGAGTCATGTCTGCGGTTTTGTTTTATTTTCTAAAATTTGTGATAAATTGAATATTAATGTGAAATATTGGTGGATTATTAACCGTTAAGTGTTCGTAAGTGTGCATGACTGTTGGGAAATGAAACAAAACAGTGCAACTTTACTTTTCAAATTCTCTCAAGAAGTCCGCCCCGAGGAATTAGTAAAGCCCCACATTTTTACTGAGATACTCGAGGGGTTGGGGGGTATATCATTTCGCACTTCTCATTTTTATTATCGTTCATCATCATATTGAATGGAAGGAAATATTGTATATTTATTACTTGTAAGAAAAATTACTTTGACACTGGCTAAAAGTGCTAATCGCGCGAAGCCATCAACTAAAAGAAAGAAAGAAAGAAATATTTGTACTTAATTTTTACTGTCATCGGCACAAACGCCATTGCGGCTCCGTGGCACGCAAGTCGCGTACCGTTTTTCAAGCGCTCATCGGGAGTCTAGTAAGTTTACATAATTGATCGAAGGTCAAAGCTTATGAATTATGTATGTTATTTATTATTATTAACATTTGCCAAATATACGTGTAGTCCCTGCAAAAATCTCATATACAAGACTGTCTGTAACTGATACGTTTTATTTTTAAGTAGCAGTACCAATACTAAAGCCTGTCGCTATATATAGACAAAGGCTTAACCTTTAAAAATGTCCAAAAAAATAGGGCCTTAAGATTCTTTTTTTTTTTTTAAAAAAATTGGTTTATCGTAGCGACACCATTGTTTGACACAGGAACCTAGTGTTGATCACCAGTTTACGTCTCCAAAAAATAATATAAAATTACATTTCAATTTTACTGGATGTCGGCTAGGAAGTCTAACTCTGTATTAAATTGTTGCTAAAGTCAAAAATCAGTTGTTGACCCAAGATTTTTTATAGAATATAATAGAATGTTTATTTATTAAATTGACCAAGACTCACTATGTTAGTGTTAAATTATATGTTACTTACTTGATTTTAACCCGTCGTCGTACCGTATATGCACCATTGACCTACGCCATCAATGGTGCAGGTGAGACTAATTAGTTTGGTTTGCACCATTAATATTAATACAACTACTTCACCCTACTTTCATAGCCATGGTAAAATTGACCAATAATGAAAATCTATGAGAGGCCTATGTCCAGCAGTGGACGTGTATAGAATATGAATATTTAATTATTAAACCGCAATTCATTTCTGCGCCATACCAGACAATATGGCGCAGTCATTTTATCAACAGTCAAGCCAGCTGCCGAGATTTTTTTGTTTTTTTTTTGTTCAGTACAATAAACAATTACACAATAACATTTATGTCTACATAGTTTTAGCCAAATGGAATCATTGTGCAACCAGCGACATTGTCCACAACAGAGGAAATATAGCATAATGATTAAATAATGTCGATCACTGATCCCTGTCGAACAATGGTGCTTTTACCATCCCATTTTTTAGCTAATTCGCGTCGGCAGCCGAACGAATAGATGCTCGGTTTAAATGCTTGTAATTGTGGTTCTATTCCAATACACTACTGACGTGAGCCCATGCTTGACACAAGCGTATTAGTTTTGTAGATGGGCGGACAGGACTGTTATTAACCTTTTGACCATCATATAAATGCGTCGCCGTGTCTTATACGCCAAGAATTCAGAGTTAGCTTCTTTCCAATATAAAAAAAATGTTAAAACTTGCAACACAAATAGGAATTCGCCTCTGTGGTCTAGTGGCTAAGACCACCGGTTTTGACCCAGAGGTCCCGGCTTCGATTCCCAGCGGGGGGTACATGTTTTGTACCCGGTTTGGTTGGTGGTAGGGCTTGTTGGTCCGCCTGGCTAGCTAACACCATCTTATCTGAATATGTCGCCATATCATCAATGTTTGTAGCATTGTTGTGTTCCGGCAGCTAGAGATAAGATAGCCAGTGCCTCACTAGTTGAGGATCCCGGGTGAAGTGAGCTTCCATCATTGGCCTTATCATCTCTTAACATCAGATGAGAGATCGAGGCACTGTGCTTACTCGTAAAATATTAAAAAAAAAGGAATTCCAAATTTTGTTATTGTGTTTTTGTAAACTATAAATATTGTCGATCATTGCCGTCGTTTGTCGGTTATAGCCGACTGTGGCGTCAAAAGGTTAATGACTTAATAATCAAATTTTTAAAAGAAAATTAAAGTAGCGCGGTCTAAGCTCTCTATAAGCAAACTAATTTGCAATTTTATAAAAATATATGAGTAGCCTTAATATATGATATTTAACAGTTACTGCATTTACCTATTTTATGCAATAATTTATTTATTTACACTTTTTGTAAACTATCATAAGTTAGATATAAGTGATTGTGTATGGACATACATAAATATACTCTTGCTGCTTGGATTTTCTTTTATTTCTTTACTAGCTGACCCGGCGGACTTCGTACCGCTTTATAAAAACAAATAGTTAAAATAGTGTACGCGCGAAAGAGTATCAAACAAGCAAACTCACTTATTTTAATAAGTATCCTATGTCTTTGATTATACTCTCGAGAATATTTGTACAAAATTTCATGATGACGGGTTGAATAGTTTACGCGTGAAAGCGTAACAAACAAACAAACTCACTTTCGCATTTTTAATATAAGTTAGGATTTAAAAAGGTTCCTGAGTTTTTTTTGTCAGCTCTTCTCGTTTGAAAGTAAATAGTCTATTTACTGTCCTACTGGCGGGCAAAGGGCTCCATCATTAAAACCAAATCATCGCTACAATTGATGGGATTAGTTAGTGTAAAATAAAATTTTGTTAATTATTAAATTAATGAAAAACCATAAATAAATTTAAACCTTTATTATTATAATTTAAAACTTAAAAGATCAGCCAATAGTGGAGTACATTTCTATAGCATATGCATGCAACTATATTTTTGAAAATAACAAAAAAGAAAAACACGTACAGACGCCTGCACATCAACCTATCCAAAACTGTCAAATTTCTTTAAAACATTTTCAACCATATTGCTTAGAACTAAAGTTCAAAGTCTATTGAGGAAATTTGACAGTTTGTGGTAGGTTGATGTGCAGGCGTGTGTACCTACGCACCTATAATAACATTATCAGCCCAGAAAACCATTTTATACCAGAAAGTGTTGAAAAATATTTCCAATATTTCTTAAATTTAATTATTTAGTTGAGTCCTTCTTCTAGCGTCCACGTATATGTATATACTCTTACTATATGTAACATAGTAAATGCACACTCTAAAAATAGACTTTTTTTATACCTTCGATCAGAAAAAAATACGCTGCTAAACAGATTTTTAGTTTTTTTTTGTAATTTCTTTCCTAACAAAATAAAAATTAAGTAAATTAGGCGTTTTTTGTAAAACTATAGGTATTGTCGATTATTGCCGTCATTGGTGTACAGGGCACGCTATCGCTTGTCGCATAAAGCCGACTTTGGACGTCACAAGGTTTATTATGTTCATTCATTCATTCAACTTTTGTTTATGGCAACCGGGTTACTTTTAGGTCAGCGACCATTACTGCCAATGACTCCTGAAAACAGCACAGTGTATGGCGTAGTTGACCGGTTATAAAAATGGGTCCAAAACATGGTCCGGCGTACAGTGTGGTTTTAATGTGCACGTTGAAATAAACGGACACAAGACATTAACTGCCGTACTCAGGGATGTCAATTAAGTTTTAATGACAATTAAGTCTCTTGTTGTCACTTTCTTATGTATAGTGCTAAATAGAGAAGGAAACACATTTAATTGTCATTAAACTTAATTGACGTCTCTGAGTAAGGCAGTTAGACATCACAAAACAGACAAACAAAGGAAAAGAACAAAAGCGGGTGGGGGCAGGCAATCGATTAGAGTTTTTTTTGTGAATAGATGTATTTAATTAAGGAATTTAGAATTTTTTTGTTGGTGGATGAAAGAAACGGAAGAGATTTAAGATCTATGGGTTTGGGCACACAGAGAGGGAGAATGTTAAACAGAGAAACTGTTCTGTTTACACTTCTTGGCGGGAAAGTGAAGAGTCATAGCTGCGGTTTTTTGTTTTATTTTCTAAAATTTGTGTTATGTCGAATATTAATGTGAAATAATGGTTGATTATTAACCGTTAAGTGTTCGTGAGTGTGCATGAGTGTTGGCAAATGAAGAAACAAAACCGTGCAACTTCACTTTTCAAATTCTTTCAAGAAGTCCGCGTGAGGACTTAGTATAGTCACATCTTTACTAATATACTCGAGGGGTTGGGGGTCTATCATTTCTCACTTCTCATATCTATTATCGTCATCATCATACTGGAAGGAAATATTGTTTATTTATGTATTACTTGTAAGAAAAATTACTTTGACACTGGCTAAATGTGCTGATCGCACGAAGCATTGAAAAAGAACGAACCAACGTTTAATATGTTACATTATTTTCACATGGAAAAGCTCTTCAGTACATTTTTTTATAAATTGGAGCTGGATTTTGATGGTTTAATGGCCTAGTATCCAGTGATGATCATTCCCTTCTCCACTTTAGCAGCTTCCTCCTTCCCGGTCAGCTGTTCAATGAGGGCTAAGCCGAACCAGTAGGCTGTTCCGGGTCCCTATAAATAAAAAGTTTTAGTAAATATTGTTTACCTAAACTTCACGACGGGAGTTGTTTAGGGCCATCCATAAATTACTTCACACGAATTTCAGGACTTTTTAACACCTCCCCGTCCTTGTCACAGGTTGTCACATTTTTAGAAGTCCCTCCTTCCTGATGTGACACGTCACACATTTTCCAATTTTATGCTAGTTTTTAAAAATAATCCAAAGAAAACGGTTATTTGCATTTTCTCTTATATTTATTAAATAATCTTTAATAAAATCAACATTAAGTCAAATATTTAGAGTACAGAGACAACAAACGACTAGTTAAGAAACAATAGACAACTAATTATGTTAATTAAAAATACAGACAGATAATAAATGTGCCAGTTGATTTTATGAAATCATTTCGAATTTTAACATGTGACGTCACAAAGCTTGACCCCCCTGCCCCTTGTCTCACAATGTGATACCCCCCCCCCCCCCCCTTTAAGGTGTGACGTAATTTATGGATAGCCCCTAATACCTACGAACGAATACGAATTAGATACATTATATATATATATTTTTAAAATAATAGTAGTTAGACATCTAAAATAGTAGGGTTGGCAACCCTACATACAGACGACAAAATTACGAAATAATTACCGGTATGTACGTACACGTATCAAATCATCAAATTTAGGTAAATAAATAAATAACTATACTATGACTATATTATAAACCATAGCCGAATTCGATGAAGAATCTTTACCAACAAAGCGTTGCCAAGCAGCCAGTGAAAGGCATGTATTGACAACCTTTTCCAGTTGGTCAACAGGATTGGATTTGATTTTACGTAAAGATTTATTTATATTAAATATTGTATGAAAAATTTAAAATCATAAAACCATACATAGTACAACCATAGCTTAGGTTTTAACCTATGTGAGTAAATAAATTAGCTACCTTGAAATAATTAATCAATCAATTGCTGTTACAATCCAATTTTCTTTAACGTCAACTCAATTTGTTCATGAATGTTTGTTTTACATTGCAAATGCACTGTTTACGCTGCCGATTTCAGAGGTAGTTCAGATAATCGACCCCATATGGTACTTTCATCTTCATTTTGAATGTTAGTTTATAATTACGGAAAAGTTTAGAATACCTTACCTCAATTTTAGAAATGAATTTGTTTAATTAGGGTTAACAAGTGAAAATAATTAACGTTTTTTTATACGTTCTTCGTATTTTAACGTTTTTACCGTCGTTAAGCGACTGATTTAAGTGAGATGCGTAGGGAGAATAATAAGTCTTACAATATCTTTTATGTAAAAAAATGCAGTAACCAAATAATAATACGAAATACACAAAAACATTTTTGCTCAGATTTGTGATGACCCTAATTTGATTTGTTTACATTTATTCTTTATTGAATTTGGTTAGAGTATAATCTATCAACTCCGATCACTGTAGTTTTGAAGATTAACGGATCAGCCAATATTTATTGGCATTGGCATTAAGCCAATAAGTAAGTTTAAATCATAAATGTTTATTTTATGATTTAAACTTACTGACACAACAATATAAATTAAATTAACATCACTAAACATATTAAAAAAAAAGCGAAACGAGTCTATGTAAAGGTGAGACTTCTTGGCGGGAAAGTGAAGAGTAATGTCTGCGGTTTTGTTTTTTTTTTCTAAAATTTGTGTTATGTCGAATACTAATGTGAAATAATGGTGGATTATTAACCGTTAAGTGATCGTAAGTGTGCATGAGTGTTGGCAAATGAAACAAAACAGTGCAACTTTACTTTTCAAATTCTCTCAAGAAGATCTTTACTGATATACTCGAGGGGTTGGTGGGTATATCATTTCTCATTTTTATTATCATTCATCATCATACTGACTGGAAGGAAATATTGTATATTTATGTTACTTGTAAGGAAAATTACTTTGACACTGGCTAAATGTGCTAATCGCACGAAGCCATCAACTAAAAGAAAGAAAGAAAAAAGGTGAGTCCAGACAATGTGACAAAACATGTTATATAGCATGTAACATGTTTTATTAGTAAGAAGGGTAAGTCACTAAAACCACCTTATAGGTTAAAAATTATGAGTAACATAAATTATAACATTTTTCTTAATGTGGACTCATCTTTAATTTTTTTTTGGGCGTTTTTGTATATACACTATACATATAAATCACATCACTCACCCTGCTAGTGACAATGTTCCCGTCTACCACGACACGCTCGCCTTCAACGTACTTATAGTCGCCGGTGATCTGTTCCTTGGTAGTGGGGTATGACGTCACACGCTTGCCTTTCGCCACGCCGTGTGCCACGAACGCTGTGGGCGCTGGAAGATGAGGGAAGTCATCATCACCAGCCAGACTTGCAATCTATCTTTAGCTATACTATTAATAAAGCGGTAGAGTTGGAGACTTTGATTGAGGATACACTCCACTCTTGAACTGCAGGTCCAATTCCTAAAATTCTTTCATTGATACCACAGAATACATAATAGTACAAGTACAGAAGATCCACACCGCAAAGTCATTTAAATAAATAGCGACTCTTGCTAAGACACAATAAAGTGCAATTCAGGTCGCACACCGCTCCCTTACCAACAGTTATGTTCACCTAGAAATTGCCTTTCTTTCTATCGCGTAACTCTTTATCTGCTCAAAAAAGGCAGACGAGCTGACCCTGCCAATTATCGACCCATCTCAGTCACGTCCATACTCTGTAAGATTATGGAACGTGCACTGAATAACAAACTCCTGGCTCATTTGGAAGGTAACGATCTCCTTAGCGACCGGCAATATAAAGTAACTCCTAGTCATTTTTAATACTCGTAGCCAAGCACCAAACGTTTTATAGATTGAATCGTTGGGAGAAAGTTTTGCGCTATACCATTTTCGACATCGGCTAAACCAAAATCGAACCAAAACTTTATCGTTAACGTTTGAACGTTTGAGACGTTGTCAAATAGTGTGAAATAGTGCAATCGAGGCCCTGGCGCGTAAACCACTGCACCATCGAGCCCCGTCATCATCATTATATTCAACCCATATCCACCTTCTACTTTGTACTCCCTGTACTTTACTTTATTTAGTTGTCGCCCGCCCGCGACTTCGTTCGCGAAGACTATGCTCTCCCACAGGAACCTGTTACCGGGATAAAATCCTAGTCCGGGTCATGGTCTGTCTATGTGCAAAGTTTCATCCAAATCCATTCAGCCATTGTCACGTGATGCGCGGTCAAATAAACAGACAAACAGACAAAAATTCTAAAAACTGTTGGAACGTGTTCTGTTATCGATTTTAAGTATCCCCAGCCAACTTTTTTTTCGAATATCTTCCATGTACAGACTTTCGACCCTCTTTAGCTGAGTGTGTACTGTAAATTACGAAAATGTTTTTTTTCAAATGGCGATTAATACCATTCGCATATTTTACCACTTTAATTTTTCTCAATAGCTACTTTTCCCGAAGGGCTTTGTAACCATTCGCATATTTTCGCACTATATTTATTTTTCAATAGCTGATTTTCCTGATGGGGTTTTTAACCAATCGCAAAATTCACCACTTTATATATTTTTCCTAAAGGGATTTTTGAGAGAAGCGGATATTCTTTGTCGCATATTTCCTAATATGCTTACTTTGTGATTGTGAAAACAACAAACAAGTATACAGTATGTCTCTGACCATTGGCACAGTTTAGCTATTGTTGTACTGTGTCTTGGGGCTTTAAATGCAAGGATTGATTCTGCTCCTCAAACTAAGCTACTTTTGGTCTAAAACTTTTGAGACTAACGGGATTTGTGACAGTTAATTATAGTTAACTGGTAAGTATAGGTATAACATATTTTAAGTACATTTATTTTTATTTATTTCTTATTTCTTATTGCAGAAACAAAGATATATGAAATATATCAATGTCATTAAATTTTTTATTATAGATTTTGCACGCTCTGACAAGAAATTTATTTCTTGCATATGCCGTATGCTCTGCGGGAATCGCAAATAAGTTTGAGGAACGAGTTCGCCGATCAGGACATCGAAGCGAAATTTTTGATAGTTGATTTGGAGAATCAATAAATCCGTTTAAGTTAATAAGTAACCATTTGATTCACCGTATCGATTTTTTTAATAGGTTGTACTCGGTCTTATACTATTATCTATTCAAAGTAATGCTATGTATTCAAAATAAAACTAAAATACGTAATACGCATTTTGTATTTTTTATAGCTTAAACAAAATAATTTTACCTTTTGTAAGTACATTTATAAACTTAATGTAGTGACTACTTTGTCAAACTTACAAACGATTATTCGTAATTAAATTGTCAGGAAATTGTACTCCATAATAACATAATAATACTTGTATACTTGTAGTTATATTTCACAATGACAAAGTAAGCATATTAGGAAATATGCGACAAAGAATATCCGCTTCTTTATAAAATCCCTTTAGGAAAAATATATAAAGTGGTAAATTATGCGATTGGTGAAAAACCCCGTCACGAAAATCAGCTATTGAAAAATAAATATAGTGGGAAAATATGCGAATGGTTAGAAAGCCGTTCGGGAAAAGTAGCTATTGAGAAAAATTAAAGTGGTAAAATATGCGAATGGTTTGAAAAAAATCATTTTCGGAATTTACAGTACACACTCCTTTAGCTTTATTATATGTATAGATTATTTCACCGGCACAGATGGCAGCGACAATCTTGCCCGCTTTCTCATGTTCTTTGAGCAACGTGCCCACAATAGCCGATTTGGATAGTCGTTCCGAACCTTCCAGACCACCGGGCAGAATTACCTGAAAACAAATATAGTCAAATTCGAAAATCATTTATTCGGTTTAGGCTACAAGTAGCTCTTGTGAATGTCACTATGCCATCGGTCCGTAAGTCTACTCTGGGCGGGAGATCTTGTACTGAGAAGAACCGGCAAGAAACTCGGCAAGTGTCCAGCACTTTTCTCCCTTACAGCGTCAAAAATATTGGAAAATGCCCTATTTTAGCAGGACACTTTCCATCACAAATAAACACAAAAAAATATACATGTAAAAAAACAAAATTAAAATTCTAAATTAACAAATTTACCTCAGGTAAAAGTTCCAATTTCCACAATGTCATACAGTACCACTACAACAGTACTCTAATAAAAGTCAAAAATTGTTTAAGAAAAACAAAGTCAAATTATAGTAAGTAATATTAAAAATAAGATAAGTATGCAAGAGCAGACCAGCCTCCACAGGCGGCACCCGTTCACGAGTATGACATATGAACCAGCCATCGCTACGCTCAACCATATTTTAGGGAACGTAACGACCCGACGCACACGCCAACACCGCAGAGACAATAAAGAGAGCATGACACACTCAAGATACTCTAAATAAAAGCCTAATGATCTATTTAACGCAATGCTGTTTGTTAACTGTAGGACACTGCTGATAAAGGCTATGATATCAGTTTAAAAATAGTAGTAGTAGTTTTTGGATATATTTATAGATTAACCATACTTTTTATATATATGTTTAAGTTTAATTTCACATTACAGAAACACTATTTATGATTTAATGACGGTAGTTGTTGCATTGAATAGGCGCCTTTGGCTTTCAAAGTAAAAAAAAGTAAATAGTGTTGAATAATTTCGGTGGGCAGGTTAGAACCACGATAGCTCAATTGGAAGAGCACCTGACCCAATATGTCAGAAGGGTGCAGGTTCAAATCCTGCTCGTGGAAATTTTTTCAACATTTGTGTTTTTGTAATTTGTTTTGCAACTAAATTTGCGTTTGTTTGCATATACTGTACACACCTTTTCAATTTACAACTAATCATAACAGAACTGCATTGATATACAAAAAAATTGTCAGCGCGTGTCAATTTCAACTGGAAAATAGAGGATGGTGATCCTACGCTACATACTACTGTGGAGGGTAGGAGTCACTTGTTTCTGTTACTGGTAGAATATAAAATATGTGTTACCCGCTTTTGTAATATTACAACTAGATGCATAATGTTATTAGCCGCGTACCCACCTAGCGCACAGGCTCGCGCAGCAGCCTCGCGAGCCAAATGCTTCGGCTGGTGTGGACGTGCCTCGGGCTGCCTCGGGCGCACGTTTGCTCGGCTGAGCGCGGCTCGACCCCGAGCCAGATGTTGTCGGTAAACTTGACGCGCTCAAAGGTGCCTCAGTGAGCACTGTGCGTTAGGTGGGAACGGTTATGTTTTGGCTCGCGCGCGAAGCTACTTCAAGTTTGTCTCTTGCCGTGTTTGTCTCTTTCTATAATATTGATATCATGGGCAGTCAGGAGGAGTCCATTCGTTTAATACAATTGTACAGCACGTACAAAGCGCTTTGGGACCACAAAGATCCAAAATATTTAAACAAAAATCAGCGGGAAGACAGTTGGCGGCAAATATCTGCTCAAATGAATATGTCTGTCAAGGAAGTGAAAAAAAAATGGAGTCCTAATAAGCAGCTAGGAAAATAGCTGCAGCTGAAAATACACGACTGTCCATTTCGAATACTCGCGGACTTATGATGGCTCAGCCTGCCTCGCGAGGCGGCCTCGTGTAAATTGGACAAAACTACTAAGGCTGCCTCGGGAGCCATCGCTCGCGACGGACACCGAGGCTGCCGCGCGAGCCTGTGCGCTAGGTGGGTACGCGGCTATTGTATTGATGTACTAGTAACACAAACCAATATATACAAACAAATTAACTAATTTTATCATTTCATTTTATTTCATACTTATTGACTAATTATAAGTTATATATAACACATATCATACATACATACATGAATATGTTTTAAAAAAGATTTGTTCAACTGATGATATCTATGAGACGATATACAGAAATGTGAAATGGCTCATCATGAACTTACAGCATCGTACTGTGGATTCTCAGCTAGCGCATCAGCTAAAGACTTGTTTGGTACCAGAGTCACTTGTCGGGAACATAAAACGGGGGCATCGCTATCCAACCCTGCTAGAGTGACAGTCACCTGTAAAATAAATAAATAAAAATAATACGTCCCCACTGCTGGGGCACCAGCCTTACCTATGGATAGAAACACCACATGGAGAACGGGCCATGCAAGCCCAGTACTGCTGGGACCAACAGCTTTATGTGCCTATTGCTCGCACCTTTGGGACGGTTTCGCAAAATACCTTCTCGATGCCTTGGACAGATTGCAGCGGCGCGCCATACGCATTATCGGCAATGCAGAGGTCACTAATGCTCTCGAGCCACTGCAATTGCGTAGAGATATAGCGTCACTCAGCGTCTTCTACCGCTTATACCACGGCGAGTGCTCTGAAGAACTCTTTGACCTTATCCCAACTTCTCCCTTCCTCCATAGGAGTCGCGTGCTGCTCTCCGAAGTCATCCCTGGACTGTCTCGAACATTCCATCGCGCACAAAGAAATTTGGTGACTAGTTTCTTTGTCGCACTTCCAAAACATGGAATAGTCTATCAGCACACGTTTTCCCTCCTTCCTATGACATGGGGTCCTTCAAACGAGGCGTGAAGAGGCACCTTGTGGGCCGGCAGGGTGAGGTGGTAGGACTCCATTTCCACTTAACATCAGGTAGAGTGGAGTCATTTGTCGAGCTATGTATAATAAAAAAAAAATAATAGTATTTAAGATTATATTTATCTATTTATAATTCTAGTAGATAGATAGATATATAGATAATACTTTTATTGCAACATTATGAAACAAAACATGAGCAAAAATAAGTAAAACTTAAACACTGAAAAAAGACGACAACCTCAGGCGGGAATCGAACCACGCACCTTCCGCATTCCGGGCGGCTGCCTTAACCTCGGCAGCCAAGTGGTTAAGGCAGCCGCCTTTTTTTTTGAGGTTGTCGTCTTTTTTCAGTGTTTAAGTTTTACTTAAGTATATTTAAGCGTTAATAAAACGCTAAAATATATAAAAAAAAAAAAAAAAAAACACTTATGAGCAAAAATAATAATAATAATTTACAAAGTTAAAATTTGGCGGTCTTATCGCTCTTCAAGCAATTTCTTCTTGTACTGCTGTTAAACTTAATGTAAACTTGAAAGACTAAAGTGTCTCATCTTATTTATCTTAGTGGTACCTGCCAAGGTGTCCCCTTTGGCAGGTACCACTAAGCTAACAGAGCTACCAAGTATGTATTGTATAATATGCCTGACAAAGTCATAATATTTTCATTAAGTACAAATTGATGTCAAGCATTATTCATAAGAATCATGATCGCTTACCCCACCCCGTCGCAGCATATCTACAGTGATGACTGTCTCCATCTCCTCGGCACCCTGAGCCAGTATTACCAGAGCTGTCTTCGACATGACTGCGGAAGATGTTATAGGACTGGAACAGTACATCAAACAAACCTCTAAATAAGGTGTAAAGAAGCAACTTCCGGTTGGCAAGGTGATGAATAAGGAAAGTTAGCATGGCAGCTGCCATTTCAATAAGATAGATAAGTTGCCTCAAAATGTTGAACTTTATGCACTTGTAATAAGGCAAATGTATTGCCCGTGAAAGAGTTAACACCAGGCTGCTTACCATGAGCTTTTCAAGCAGTATTAGAGCTGTGTAGATGCGGTTGTGAAAATGAGAAACGTGTATCGGAGTCTCACATGCGTCTCGTTTTCCTGACTGAAATAACATTGCAGTAGTAATGCTTTAATAGCTTGTGGGAAGGCGCCAGGTGTTAGGAGAGAGAAAATAACATCAGCGGCAAGACTAGTGGTTAGGCTTGCTACAAATCCCTCTGGGTTCTAATTTCCAAAAAGGGCCGTCGATTTATGGGGTTTTGAGGGGGGGGGGGAGGGGGGAAGGGGGCATCCCCCACCTTCCCCCTAAAGTTTTATGTTGCAGAAATGCTTAGTTTTTTTTAAAATTGATTTTTTAACTTTCAGTTGATAGATGCAATATTTAACGCGACCTTTTATAGTGCCGTATAGTATGTAGGTACTGCATTGCATTGTATCAATTGTGAGGGAGTGAAAGTATATCGAAATGGTTTTTGGTCACCATACTAACCTAACCTATCCCAATGTAATCTTTAGACTTATTTCAAGGCGAGGGGCTTCGCCCCCCGAGCCCCCTTCGGCCCTCCGCTTCCCCGCTTTACTTCGGTTCAGTCGTTGTAAAATATCAACAGAAGTACGAAAACACGTCTCAACTGCGACAAACACAAGCAAATTATTCATTTTCAATATTTTTTTTCTCGAAAACTATTAATCTCCGCAATATAATATTTTACACATGAGTTATTGAGAATTTATATTAGTTATATTGAGAATTACGAGTTCTATCACCATAAAAATTTTTTAACTTATAACTCGACGGCCTCTCTTGGAAATATGAGCCTCCTTCTCAACAAAACAACGTTAGCAGCATAGAAAGGTGCCGACAAAATTAAATGTACTCCGGTTGGTTAAAAGGTTGAGGTGAAGTGCGCCTCTATCATAGGCCTTATCATCACTTACCATCAAGTGAGATGAAGGCCAAGCGTTGCTGTGAAATAATAAACGGTAGTAAACGGTATTCATCGTAAATTATCCACTTTATGTAAGCAAGCAGAATAACATAACCTCTCACAACCAAAGTATTCCGGCTTTTAAAACTATTCTAGATATTTACCTACTGACCTCTTTTAAATGAGTTTGCACTTTTCACGTTAGTTGGATATTTTCTTAAGTCTCTCAATCAAAGAGATCGAACGAAAATTTTATTAAAGTAAAGCTTTGACAGAAATGAGAGAAAGAGATGACAAACAAACAAAACAGCTGAAGGTCATTATTAATCTTATGCTGGCAACACACATAGCTTTAGATAATGAGTCAAATAAAAAAAAAATAGATAATGAGCTTGATTGAAAGATGTTAGGGGACTTCTTGGCGGGAAAGTGAAGAGTCATGGCTGCGGTTTTTTGTTTTATTTTCTAAAATTGTGTTATGTCGAATATTAATGTGAAATAATGGTGGATTATTAACCGTTAATTGTTCGTGAGTGTGCATGAGTGTTGGCAAATGAAACAAAACAGTGCAATGTTACTTTTCAAATTCTTACAAGAAGTCTGAGTGAGGACTTAGTAAAGCCCCACATCTTTACTGAGATATTCGAGGGGTTGGGGGGGTAATATCATTTCTCATTTCTATTATCATTCATCATCATCAATATTGTTTATTTATGTATTACAATGAAATTAAGAAACTATGTAAGATTTCGGCATATGGACACGAATCCTTGCCATGTACAACTTCAAATAAAAATAGATAATGAGCATACACTTAATTGAAAGATGTTATGGTAGTTATGTTTGATGGCACGGTGAACTTTAATGATGAATGGTTAAGGTCTGTGTTTTTTAAATACAATGTGTATCCTTGTGTTGTAGATAACATGTCAGATCCTGCTTTAATACAATAAATGTGCGCACTAACCTCTTTTGAATACAGAAGGTTTTTAAATGGCTGTATGTGTTAGCTGTATTGACCAAAACCGTTTTATGCGTGGTGATACGGGTTGCCCGTGGTACTATCGCAATGTAGACCTCCACCGTGATCTTGATCTTCCCACTATCAAGGACGTTTCCAGACAGACTGCTGCGCAAGCGCAAGCCAAACTTTTTGCAAAATTATCGTGAGGTGTGTGTGTGATTACCATTCCATATCCTAGAAGTGTTACAGTTTAATAAAACAAACATTCAAATGGGTAAAAATTAAAAATGTTTTTGTTTTGTTTATATAATTTTAACGCAAATTTTTGTTGCGAAACAAAAACTTTACTTTTTACTTTGAAAGCCAAAGGCACCTGTCAACATGTGTTGATGACGGTAGTTGTTGACATTGAATGGGTGCCTTTGGCTTTCAAAGTAAAAAAGTAAATAGTGTTGAATGATTTCGGCGGGCTGGTTAGAACCACGATAGCTCAATTGGAAGAGCACCTGACCCGGTATCTCAGAAGGGTGCAGGTTCAAATCCTGCTCGTAAAAATTTTTCCAACATTGTGTTTTTGTAAAACTTAAAAATCATATTTATTACAACATTAGCAAGTTATTTACAGTTCAATTTTTGATGTGTAATATCTTTCCGCTCGCTTTCCATATATCAGCAATTTGTGGGAGTGATTTCGTGAAATAGGACGGAAGTATGTGTAACAGTGTAACAAGTGTGTAACAAAAAGTCGGGGAAGCGAGCAAGCGCGCGAATTTTTGTAAATTTAAAATCGATATTATGAACATGACATAATATTATTGTAAGTGACTTAATGTGTCATTTGGCAAACAAAGATCATATTGATATGTCAAATTAAAAGCATTAATGCTTTTTAACAATTGAATTGGGGTAGTAGGGCGGAAGACATTTGGGTAACTATTTGTACCGATTCACCTAATATTTATAATCTGTACGTTTGTTACTTACCTCCTGACATACAAAGTGATTTGTTAACCGATTTTCACAGCAACATACAATCGGTCTTACTAAATAAGGCTAAGAGTGCTGCTGTTATTGTTGGAGATTTTAATGTACACACGCCTGCACATCAACCTATCTAAAACTGTCAAATTTCTCTAATCGATATTGATCTTTATACCCAAACACTAAGGTTTAAATTTTATTAAAGGAATTTGACATTTTGTGGTAGGTTGGTCTGCTTCCGTCTGTACCCCAATTGTCCTGATCTAGAAGAGGATCAGTCCTTGTTCCGAGCTACTCCTCTGATATTAAATCTAGGCTATTGCTGGATACTTTGACGTTATGTAATCTGTCTCAATTTAATCATATTCGTAATGTGAACAATCGTTTCCTCGATCTTATCCTTTCTAATGTTATTGAACTTAATGCCATGCACGTAGATCCATTGTCTAAGGAGGATTGTTATCGTCCTCCCATGTTAGTTGATATTTCTATAAGCAAAAAACGTAAAACTCTTAAATGTAACTTGTGCCCACGGTTTAATTTTTCAGATTTCCAGAACATTGTTTCTGACCTTGACTGTTATACAATTTTGAATGACATTATAATGGAACACGTGCCTCTATATAGGAGGAATGTCAACAAATTTCCTCCATGGTTCTCTCCAGGCCTCACAAGATGTTTGAATAAAAAAATAATAACATAAACGGTTTAAAATGTACGTGAACCCTAGGGATTATAACAATTTTTCAATGTTGCGTCAGCGTCTAATGGATGAATGTTACAAAAAATATGTCTTTAGTCGAAGATTCCATAAACTTTACCACAAATTCCAAATGTCAGACATTTGATAGGAGAGGTCAAATCGATTCAATTTACACCGACTTTCAAAAAGCGTTTGACAAAGTCAACCACCATTTGCTTGTTCAAAAGGTTTGCTAATTTGGAGTCCATGGTTCGCTCCTACGACGGGTTCAGTCGTATCTGTCAAAAAGACACCAATTGATAGCTGTCAAGGGATTTTTGTCAGAACCGGTGGAAGTCAAATCGGGAGTTCCTCAAGGCTCACATCTGGGTCCTCTCTTCTTCCTGATATTTATTAGTGATCTTGCCACAGAACTTACATGCCCAAGTTTGCTATATGTCGATGACTTTTAGGTGTTCCTGGAAATAGACTCGATTGACGACTGCAACAAACTTCAGGGGGAGCTCGAAAAGATCGAGAACTGGTTCAGATTGAATCGCATGTTCTTAAATGTAAAGAAATGCACAGTTATATCTTTTACGAATAAGCGTAATAAGCTGATCTTTCCTTATAGATTACACCGACAAGTGCTTGACCGTAGTTACGAGGTTAAGGATCTTGGTGTACTCTTTGACGACAGACTTTCATTTAGTAGTCATTATGAGTACCTGTCACGGAGCACCTTGCAAACTCTAGGATTCATTTATAGAATTTATATTTATAGAATCACGAAAGATTTGTCTAGGACCAACAGTTTGTTCTCTTGTTTTATTCATTCATAAAAAGTAAATTGGAATACTATTCAGTTATTTGGCCTTCTAATTATAAAAATCACTCTATGATAATTGAGCGGGTACAGAAAAAAAATCTGACACTGTTGAGTTTTAGGCTCAACCTTGGTTGGAGCATAACATAATATGAATATAGATTGCACAGGTTTGCTATGACTGCTTTAGTGTGAGGCGTGAACTTATAGACCTTGGTACTCTACACAAATTGGTTCACTCAAACCTTGATTCAGTTTATCTTCTCTCGTCTCTTAATTTGAATTTTAAAATTAACCCCAGACGTCCTCTGCCAACGTTTGTCCCTCCCACATTTCAGAATAATAAATCTTATAATAGTCCCATTGCTCGTATGTGCAGAGAATTTAACAAACTTGCTATGGATCACAACTCACTTGATATTTTCAATAAGAACACTAATGTATTCAAAACTTCGATCACGACAATATTAATTGACCCAAATGGCTTACAACCCAATTGTAGTATTTCCCAATTAGTTTTAAGTAATTTTAAAGTTATTTGGAAATATTACTTCTCTAAATCTAGTTTTATTTTCTTTTTTTTTAAATCTATAGCGAAGTCTAATTTTTACACATGTGAAGCACTAGGCAAACTATTTGTGTTGACACATTTAGGACATTAGTCTAGTATAAATAATTGTTTAACTCAATCATGTGTATAACTTTGTTAAGATTAATGTCTGTTGTGTAACCTAATAAATAAATAAATAAAATGTCTTCTAATGAGTATTTACTGCATTTATTTTATAGTTATAATATTTTTTTTCAGAAAAATGTTAAAATTGCTTATTACTAAGGTGAGAAGTCAAATGTTACACATCTAAAAACGAACGATGTGTAAACGAGCCTTACAGTAGTCACTCGTTTTTTTTATCAAAAAACATTTAGTGCCTTACTAATAAACAGAGAATAAGCTCGCAATAAGTAGTTATTCCATGTTTTGTTCCCGTAATTTCAAATTAGAGTAAAAGAGACATAACACGGAATAACTATTCGAAACTTATTCTCCGTTTATTTGTGAGATGGTTAGAATCTTATTAACGTTTGATACGTTAAAAACATAAATGTACAAAAGTTTTGAATTCAAAAAAGGAAAATTCTTAAAAAAAACCCACACAATCGCTGTTTTTATTATTATCACTACGAACACTACGATGTCACTGACAACGAGTAAATTGGTATCTGTAGTGCATTCTTAATGAAATGGATAAAGCTTTATTTTTAAAAAGTCTTACGAAAGAAGAAACCGAGAATAGGAAATACAGAAAAGGGAGAGATTTATCCAGAACCAAGAGACTTATTCAGCGAGTTCAAAATTTTTGTGTTCATTTTTGTTTTCCAGTCCCTTACAAAGAACATATTATTCTTTACATTAATCATTACAAAATTATAAATATGCAGTCAAGGCGTTCCCTTCACTTCGCTTGTTTACTTTTCGGCATTGTCATGTCAAGACTCAAAACCCATCATACTTGTTTGACAAGCTCCAATTCTCCAATCGGCCTTGTCGAGATGCCTCTCGTCTTGTATGCTTTGGTCACAGAAGGGCAGCTTTTAGAGGTTAGAACAATATTCCTCCCCCCTTTAGAGATTCTGCAAATTTTTTATTATTATTTTTGTGTCAATTTTTGTAAAATAAACATATGTTAAATAAACATATGATGTTAAATAACACTTTTATATGGATCTCAGTTTCAAATCTTTTTTTTTTAAATACACAAATTTTGAATCTTATTTTGAATTTTATGTTATTTCATTTCATTAAAGATATAAAGAGATTAAGTAATAAGAAAAATAAATAAACAAAAAAATAAGATAGACGTTACATGCATTCAATTTGGGGAACTTAATTTTGTTAACCTGTATCCCAGACAGATGTTCGTTGAAGTCAACTCTACCTTGTTTATTGATAGCTTCCTTTCTTTCATTCATTGAATGTCAAGCGATGATTTAGAAGTAGTTTTCAATTTTACAAGAAATTGAATAGAATCAATCATTTTTTTGAAACCGTTAATAAATAAATAATATATAATAATAAGCTGTAAACCGATCACCGTTTGAAAATGTTTAATTGTATAAATAATGTTAATTTATTAAAGTAAATATCTTTTTAGGTTAGGCCGAAAACGTTAGGACTGAAAGCAATTAGTTTATTTTGTAATTAAAAAATATTTTATGGTGTGCTTAGCTTGTGTATCAACATGGATTTTGTGAAACGGGAAGACCAGAATATAATTGATGAAGAGAATTATAAAATTTACATGGAGACCGTGAGTGTTATTGTTTTGTACCACTAGACATTGATAAAAAACACTTTTGTACGTATTTAACCGCCTTGTTTTTGCATACACATTACATTTTTATACCGTTTGCGATTGGCTTAACAAAACCAGAAGACTTCCTGACCAGTAAGAAGGCTGTGCGCCCTCAAAGACATTGCCAAACTTATAGCAGTAATTTTCACTTATAAAGTTTGAAAGGATTGGGTTGCACTAAATATCTCGATGGGTCGAAGTGGTAGTGGAAACCTCGGCAGGTCCCACTAAAATAGGATATTGACATTTAGATATCATTGGCAGTAATGGTAGCTAACCTAAAAGTGACCCGGTTGCCAAAAACAAAAGTTGAAGTTGAAGTTGATATATATTTTTATCCGTGCTTCGGAAAGCACTTAAAGCCGATGGTCCCGGCTGCATTAGCATTTGTTAACAACCACTAAACCCAACTACTACACCAAAACAAACTTACGTCTTATTATTATTATTTCTTGTGGGGACGTCGCCCGTTGAATGGATGATCCACCCGCGCTATCTGCGGGCCACTTCATCCTTTTCCCCGTTCTCCCCTTTGAGGAAGCTAAGGTTGATCCAGCTTTCACGGCGCCCCGTCGAATCTTTTAGTCTTTTGGTAAATCTTGATATCTGCTCCACCTTCAGGTCCTTCAGGTCCTCTATGTCTAATGTGGCCGACCCCAGAACTTTACCTCTTTATTAATAGTATAGATTGGGTTATATATTTATGTAAAAGCTATAATTTCAACAATAAATATTATTTTTCAGTTAAAAGGTAGTGTTTACTATTGATAGTATTAACATTTTAACATGTTTTAAACACTTATATTTACAGCTTGATCTTATTCTATTTCCTATATTGTTATATCTTTTAACACTAGTCTTATAAGCCAAATAATCAATTATAAATAAAATGTCATAAAAATAGTACCCCATTATCCTTTCACCTGCGGCAAGCATTGATCAGTGCCCTAAACAATTAAAATTCTATTATGTATGTATTCATAGCAGATGATGTACGTTAAAATGCTGCTAGAACAAAAATATGTAAGAGAAGGAATTAAGATAAAGCTGAAGCTATAAATAATGTTAGAAGATATACCAACATAGGTAACTACAGTAAAAAAAAAATTTAAACTCCCTAAGCTATGTAGTTTTAAATTTTTATTAGTTTCTGTTTCAGAACAAAGTAATTTTTATTTTTATTTATTTTTGTTAATAATATTTTTATTAACTTAAGTTAAACTGTGAATTATAATGTTAAATGATAGTTTAAAATTACATGAACCATAGACCTGAATCTCCTATTTGAAATGCCTACAACCAGTTGCCTGAGGCTATCCGAACTTTAATTGTGTTTTCGTATGAATATGACTTGTACGTAAACATGTTATAGGATGTAAAAATGACATGTACAACTATCTCGCACCTAGTGTTCGAGGTATCATAGTAGTTGCAGGATTGGAATGTATTGTGCTATTCAAATAAATGAGCCCATGATTTGATAAATAAAAATTAGTAACAACTCTTAGACATGTCTTAATCTCTAATCTTGCCATCGTATTTTGGCACAAAGCCGCAGTAGGGAAAAACAAAGCAGAACTAGACCAAGTCCAAAGGCTAGCGGCCCTAGGGCCCTAGTGACCACGGGCGCGATGAAGACAACACCTACAGCCGCGCTCGAGATCCTACTGGGGCAAAATTCCCTGGACTTAGAAATAAAGAGAAGAGCTACTGAACAATGGTTCAAGCTAAGAAGCCCTGGCATATGGACCGGGAACTTCATGGACGAGGGTCATGCTTGTATAAGCAAAAACTACGAAGATAGGCTGTCAATGATCCTCTCCAACAATGACCTAATACGAAAGGAAAGGATCTTTTACAAAAAATATAGAATACACATAGGAACAAGAG
Organism: Eudonia truncicolella; assembly: GCA_949315975.1. Classification (NCBI taxonomy): domain Eukaryota; kingdom Metazoa; phylum Arthropoda; class Insecta; order Lepidoptera; family Crambidae; genus Eudonia; species Eudonia truncicolella. The sequence goes on along the minus strand of OX438853.1, from coordinate 1,945,217 downwards.
AAGACTGGAACATAGAAACAGATGGCATTACTTGCTATACAGACGGCTCCAGAAAGGAGGCGACAATGCTCTCTGGATCCGGCGTGCACATTAAATGCGCAGACGGGACGGAGATGACCAAATCGATACCGCTAGGAAGATTCGCCAGTGTTTTTCAGGCGGAAATATACGCAATAATAGCATGCGCTGAGATGGCCGAACCTTACTATTACAGGAAAAATGGCCATCTACAGCGACAGCCAGGCAACACTGAAGGCACTAGGCAGAGAAGTGACGACATCAGCAATCGTCAAAGAATGCGAGGAATCATTAAAAAGGCTGGCCGAGAGAGCGGACCTGACGATAGCGTGGGTCCCCGGACACTAGGGCAACACGGGAAACGAACAGGCCGACGAACTAGCCAGAAAGGGAGCAGAGGAAAGCTTGGTAAGACCGGAACCCCGGCTGCCAATAGCGCACAATATCACCAAGTATCACAGCATCACAGTATCACAGCAGAGATCAACCGAAGATGGAGGTCCTCGACTGGTATGAGACAGTCGAAGATCTTCATCAAGGGAATGGACAAGAAAAAGACTAGAGAACTGATGGGACTCTCCAAAGAGAACATGAGGCTAGTCATAGAGATCATAACAGGACACTGTCGACTGAACAGACACCTGACAGTGATGGGAGTGAAAACCGACCCCATATGCCCGGAGTGCATGGAAAGTGAGGAGAACAGCCTCCACCTACTAGCTAAGTGTCCTATGTACTCACCGATAAGATGGGAGCTCTGGGGGTCGGACATATTAGACATCCTGAAGGATCTGAAGGTGGAGCAGTTAGCAAGATTTACCAAAGAGACTAAAAGATTCGACGGGGCGCCGTGAAAGCTGGAAGATAAGCTCCCTCATAGGGGAGAACGGGGAAAAGGATGAAGTGGCCCGCAGACAACGCGGGTGGATCGTCTGTTCGGCTGGCGACGTCCCCACAAGAAATAATAATAGACATGTCTTGTAGGCAACTTTAGGGTAAATTATCCCTCTTTTAATCCCATCACTGCTTATTATGAAAACATTCCTTGCCGTGAATTAATTTTATTATATCAGCTGTAAATGTCTCACTCCTGGGCAACAGGCTCCCTGCACATCTTTCAATCACTGAACGTAATTGTACCATGGTCGTTCTGCGATCTTTGTCTCGATAACCATGAATAGTTTAAAACAAATTCTCACTTTACAGTTGCAGAAAACCCACCAAATGGACATACCAGAATACCAGCACACACCAATATCCATGGAGCAACTGCACCAGGCTATGCAGACATCCTTAAACGGCACTATCATGCAGAACTTTCAATTACCATTGTCACCACGCCAAATGTCGACTCTGATGCTGAAGACGAACCACTTAAGCCGCAACTTGAACTTCAACGAAATACCAGCGCATTTACAACGAAACTTTGAGCTGGATCTAGTCCACAACCTTGGCACAGAGTTACAGCACAATCTGAGGCACGAAGACCTTGTTTTAAGTAGGAATCTGGACTTGAATTTAGCAAGGAGTCTGAATAACGACATTGAGTTGCAGAACAGTTTGACGCAAAGCTTAGTGCAGAATTTGAATGACAACTTAATTTTGCCGGATGTTTTACCCCAGAATCTGAGGAACGATATACAGCAACATTTAAACCATGAGATTGATCTGTCGCATCACTTAAATAGGAATTTGGAGCAGCAGGAGTTGTTGAACCACGAGAGGAGGACGCCGATGCAGTGTGTGGAAAACGGCCAGATGTTGGACCAGAGTTTGGCGCAAAGGTTGGAGATGAGCTCGCAGCAATTGGGGCAGAGGATGGAGCAAAGTTTGGGTCAGAGGTTGGAGCAGTCGCTGGTGCAAAGGTTGGACCAACGACTGGTGAATCAGAACCTCCATATACACGATAACCAGAGGATCGAAGACGAACATTTGTTACCAATGCCTTTTCATATAAAGTCTGAACAGGAGGACGATGGGTACTTCTATGAGAACATGAACCAGCCAATCGCAAATGTCAACGGGATTAATGGTGAGTTTTTATTTTTGATTTTTTCGAGGTCGTTTGCGCAGTGGTTAACGCGCCCGATCTGTGATTGCTAAGGTTGAGCACCTTCACCGGTCATCGGATAGGTGACCGAAAATGTATCATCTGGAACTACTCCGTGCTTCGGAAGGCACGTAAAGCCGTTTGTCCTGCGGCTTTACAGTGTCGGCAATCCTTATTTGTTACGGTAGATTTATCACTTATCTAGCGGAGGCGACTGTCCGAGTCAACACTCAAACCTCGTGATATCTAGGGCAATGTTAAAAATCCTTTTAATAATAATAATAAAACCATTTATTTCGGATAACTTAATCCATATCGGTTAGTAGCACAATACATAGAAGGTTGTAAGTAAACTAATTAATTTAAAACTTTATTTATAATACTCTTCCATAAATGTGAAGAGAACCTCTCAGCTATAGTCATCAGGATGCTATTGGGACTGTCCCGCACTCTACGGATCAGGGATGCCGTCTTTTTGCGTAAAATGGCATTAAAGCCATCAGTGCGATTGTGTGCAAACATCCCCGATGAGCTACAGAAGCGAGGCAACCCCAACATCATCCTAAAGATATTATTGTATTGGACGCGAAGGGCGTCCAGCGACCTTCTGGTGTGATTGACCCACTAACTTCCTGTGTAGCAACTCTGACAATAAGCTTTTTGCTAGCAAGTGTTCAAAAAACTTACCCATTAAATTTATTTGCAAACTGTAAAAGACTTAACTTTACAAAGCATATGTAGGGTAATGTCACCAGTGTTCCACACTTAAAGCCCAGGTTAAGACAGAGATTTCGTCGCCAAAAAATAAAAGAAAACATAGGTTTATACTATAGTAGCGGCTCGTCCCGGCTTCGCACGGGTGGACATTTTGTTATTAATATAGCCTATGTTACTCAGCGCTAATGTAGCATTCTAAAGGGTTATTCCCGTTCGTCCCACCAGGCTGTGTCCCACCAGTAGGACGAACGGGACATCTATAAATTAATTAATTTTTATTCCCGTTCGTCCCACCATCAAGTTCAGTGGGACGAACGGAAATAGAAATTAAATATTTAATTAAATCGTCCCACTCAATGAAATGGAAAACAATTTTAAATTAATTAGAGTCATTGATCTGTGATTTTAGCCATAATAATTAATCAGAGACTTTTTTAAACTTTTAATCTATTATATACGTGATTTATCAGTAATAAAATTAAAAGATGATTTATTTGATGTTTTTTATTTTACTTATCACTAGACTTTAATTTTAGTTTCAAATGATAATAACATTTTCGTTTGTACTCAAAAATCAATTGTCGTATTAGTGGGGCCAACGGGAATCGTATAAAATATCCTTCCCGTTCGTCTTATCATCAATATTGGTGGGACGAACGGGATGGGATGAACGAAAATAAAAATTAATTAATTTATAGAATTAGTTTGAGTTTATTCGTTGCACACATACATAGATACAAAAATACAAAGCTTTCCTCTTTATAATATTAATAATATTAGTATGACAAATACTAGCTGACCCGGCGGACTTCGTACCGCTTTGACAGTTTCTATGACAACAAAACAAACAAAATAATCGTTAAATAATGTACGCGTGAAAGCGTATCAAACAAACATACAAAAAATAAACTCACTTTTTTTCAATAAAAAGTACTTATCCTATATCCTTCCCAATACCTTTGAGAATATGTGTACAAAGTTTCACGATGGTCGGTTGAGTAGTTTCTGCGTGAAAGCGTGACAAACAAACTCACATTCACATCTATAATTCTATACTAAGATTATAAAGAGGAAAGCTTTGTATTTTTGTATGTTAGCAACGAATAAACTCAAAAACTACGGGACCGATTTAACAAATTCTTTCACCATTAGAATGCTACATTAGCGCTGAGCAATATAGGCTATATAAAAAAGAGATGTCCACCCGTGCGAAGCCGGGACGGGCCGCTTGGTATTCAATTGTTGGTAAAGACTAAAACTAGTTGCTAACCCCCATTTCTAATCATCTCGCCGCCTCTAAAATAGTAAAGGGCATCAACAAACTCTTCTAAAGAAAAATAGCATAGGTACTATAATAACCACATCATATATTTTCGTTTCTTATTCCTTTTGCAAGAACCGCTCTTCGAGCGCGCGGCGCGAGCCAAGCGAGCGCAGCGAGCGTGCGAGAAACGAAATATCACCATTACTTGATTGCTTGCTATAAAAATTTCTCTTTCTTGTCTTCTTTAATATTATGCCTAACGAAAATGGTGCCTTCTGTTACTTATGCTTATTGCAATTATGCCTTTCTATGTTTAGTCCAGCAGTAGATAATATATATATATACTAGCTGACCGGCGGACTTCGTACCGCTTTGACAGTTTCCATGACAACACTACAAACAACACATTTTGTATTGGAAAAATTTCAAAAATCTAAAAAAAATTTAGGGGTGGACCACTCTTAACATTTAGGGGGATGAAAAATAGATGTCTGATTCTCCACCCTAGCCGATATGCACACTAAGATTCACGAAAATCGGTCGAGCCGTTTCAGAGGAGTTCAATAACGTACACCGTGACACGAGAATTTTATATATTAGAAGATGATGATGTTGTTTAACCATTCAAATTTCGTCCATATGACGTTATGCGTAATGAAGTTATGCTGTTAAGAGTTATGCCAAAGTACAATTATATGGTAATGAACATTATGCTAATCGGTTTATGTGTGAAAATCGTTATGGGTTTCATTACTTCAGTTGAACACCCCGCTACACACGACTTTAAAGTTTATACTGACACCAACCTAACGCTTATAAAGTTACAGGTGTCAGACGTCCTTGCGCAAGCACATGGGACCATCTGCGTCAGGTCGTAACGCCAGATCAGGACGCGCCGTAGCGCATTCTTCATCCGGTACTTTTAAGACTAGTGTCTCGAGCGAGTTGCTCCGTGGACACGTATAGTCCACTACCTAATATCCAGATAGGTTACCGGAGTTGTAAGCCCACTTACTTCCCAGTACGGATGGGTACTGGGCACCTCATCAGTTCCAAAATCCTACGCGGCTGATTCAACTGGAGACATTGCATCTAGCGGGCGCCTCTACTATTGCCGGAGATGGCGTAAATGGCTCAGTAGCCAAATTATGTTACATGTTGTTTAAACAAAAAAAAAAAAATTTCATAACAATTTTACCACTTGTGAAATAAATGTTACGTCAGATTGATTATTTTATCAACGACTAGATGTAACATGCACAAAACAAATAGGTACAGATGAGCGACTCCATAACTTTATACAAACGAGCGATACAGGCAAGCTTTTTTTTTTTTTTTGAGAGAGATTGCTGATTGCCGCTGCGGCATTTTCAGCTTCACCGGGCTTTTTTGGGGGCGGCGAGGAACGTAAAGGGTCCCTCAAACCGTGTCAAACGAATCACCTTCAGAGGTTATCTAGAGGGAACGGCATCGCGCACAAGTGCGCGTCCCCGTGCCCTACTAGATTCTCCGAAGGGTTCGGATCGGATCGGGGAGCGGAGCAACCCGAGGGCGCCTCTAAAGGCACGGACCTCGGCTCGGGTTGACCGGGCCGTGGAGGAGGAGAGAACCGCCCAGGTACATGTCTGTACCTGGTGTAGAGCGAGTGTGAACTGGTTCTTCGTACCCTTGTTCTACGAGTACGGTGTCTTGGGCCTAAACTGGTGTGCATGTTTAGTGTATTCTGTAAATGTGTGCTGTCATTTAGAGGATCGGGCGGGGGGGTACAGGCAAGTACACAGACGCATTCGTATGTTGATGGTGCCTAGTGCAATTTTAATTCGCCACTCGATCATGTTCATAACAGAAGACGCCACTCTTTGTGAAATTATGACACCTATGACCCCAATACTTCACCTTATTCTTGGAAATATTCTAGTTATTATACCATTTATTTATTTTCTTTCTTAAAACTAGATTTTTACAATATTTTAATATAAAACAATAACACATTATAAAAACCTAATTCTAGCTAGAGTACCGCCAGCAGCGGGGCAGGGTCCAAGCTACCAGTGGTCAGGGTTTGCACATGCCGTGTCAAGGAGTACTGCTTTCTGAATCTGACCCTTGATCCAACCATCAAGCGAGAGCCTCTTAAGGTGTTGGTCGAGGCTCTTCGCTATTAGACCGTTCGCTGAAACGACTATCGGGACAACTTTCCACATGGCGGTCACCTCGTGAGCTAAGTCAAGGTACTTGCTGAGTTTGACCTTCTCAGCTTTCACGAGGTTCTCGTCATGCGGGATGGTGTTGTCAACGAGCACCGCCTGACTTTGAGACTGGTCTACCACCACAAACCCGGGAGAACAGTCAGCCGGGGCGCTACGCGCACTTTGTTTTATAACAATGAGTCGACGAAGTTCATATAAAAACTGCTGCGTATTTAATTATTTAAAAACGACAATAAATAGAAAAGAGTTGAAATTTTTTGGTTTGTTTCAAATTCTTAATTCAAGCAAATCGCAACATATTGTAGGCGTCGACTCTACCTAACGTTAACGACCAAACGTAGGCAATTAAAATTGCTATCAGCCGAATGAAACCGTCCTTCTGTACCTATCTATTCTGTGTAACTGTACATATATCTATTATCGGTGTTATCTTCCCAAATCCGTCGCAATCAGAGTTATAAAAAACTTATCTGCTGTCATTTTATCTCTGAAACTGGTTTTATCTGGATAGCCCATACCAGGGGTTTCTTGGAGGGAAAGTTAAAGAGTCATGCATGTATGCAGTTTTGTTTTTCAAAAAAGTATATTATGTGTAATATTAATGTAAAATAATGATTGCGGGACGACTTGACCACTTTTTTTGTATGAGATGGCCCGGTATAGAGACATGTTTACCCCGCCCGATCCTCTAAATGCCACTACACAATTACCAAATACACTAAACATGCACACTAGTTTAGGCCCAAGACACCGTACTCGTAGAACAAGGGTACGACGAGACGAGCCGGTTCACACGCGCATTATACCAGGTACACACATGTACCTGGGCGCTTCTCCCCACCCCCACGACCCGGTCAACCCGAACCGAAGTCCGAGCCTTTAGGGGCGCCGATCCGAACCCCTCGGAGAATCTAGTAGGGCACGGGGACACGCACTAGTGTGTGATGCCGTTCCCTCTAGAAAACCTCTGACGGTGATTCGTTTCACACGGCTTGAGGAACCCTTTAAGTTTCCCGCCGCCTTTTTTTTATGTTGTTTAGGTAAGCACTTGGCCTTCATCTCACCTGATGTTAAGTGATGATAAGGCCGAAGGTGGAAGCGCACTTCACCTAGTGAGGCACTGGCTATCTTATCTCTAGCTGCCTGAACACAACAATGCTACAAACATTGATGTTATGGCGACATATTTAGATAAGATGGTGGTAGCTAGCCAGGCGGACAAACAAGTCCTACCACCAACCAAACTGAGTACACAAACATGTACCCCCGTTGGGAATCGAACCCAGGACCTCTGGGTCTCAACCGGTGGTCTTAACTACTAGAACACAGAGGCGGTTAAAAAAAAGCTTGGTTAAGCTGAAAATGCCGTCTGAGGCAATAAGCAAACTCCTTCAAAAATAAAATTTAATTTGTAGCACGGAATTGTACCTACCATGTCATCGCTACACCCACTGTTGGCTGGTAGAGAATGTCTCAGACATTAATTCCGCTATGTACTATAACAATGCAAAAGATGAAAATAATTAAAACCAAAAACATTTTCAAAATGTAAAATGTTAATTTTATTGTCATTTATTTGTTAATTCATTTGTATTCTAACATATCGCTGACACCACTGACACATAAAGACAATGATTTTTGTTGTAGGTTATTGCAATAGATCTATTACAAATTCAAATTCAAATTCAATTTATTTGCTAGGATATGGTACAGACAGCTGTTATAAAGATTTATCACCAACATACTGTTATTGATAACAATCCATGTGCAAATTTATAATTTTAAATTAACAATAATAAAATAAAATAAAATAAAAATGTCAACCAAATTAAATTATACGTCAAATAATATACATCCCCAACCATTTTTTTTTTTTTGAGAGAGATTGCTGATGGCATTTTCAGCTTGACCGGGCTTTTTTGGGGGCGGCGAGGAACGTAAAGGGTCCCTCAAACCGTGTGAAACGAATCACCTTCGGAGGTTATCTAGAGGGAACGGCATCGCGCACAAGTGCGCGACCCCGTGCCCTATTAGATTCTCCGAAGGGTTCGGATCGGATCGGGTCCCCAATCACGTCTAGTTAAGTTAGTACAAAAATAAATCAGGTAAATAGTATTAACAAAGTTAAAGTCAAATAATTTATTCAATATAAACCTCTATAGGTACTTGTTGACGTCAAAACTAAGTATAAAATACAAATAATAATTAAATTAATATTTAGTTTACTGAATCCACCACCAGTTTGGATTTTGGGAGAGCCTTCGACCGAGAAGAGCTGGAAAGAAACTCAGGAGGCTTTTTTCTTTATTTAAATTTTTAACAAAACTTTAAGTAATTCATTTAGGTAAAAATAATCATACAATTTCCTCAAATATTAGTGTCACATAGATACTTACTCATTAATCGTAATATATATCTTATTAGCTATCCAAAACGGAGTTACTGCGTTTACACAGTCATTTTCAGCTTGTACAAACATTGGTAGACTGCAATTCCAAAGTATTTGCAGACAGCATGCATAAAACACATCGAGATCAAAAAGAATCGAGTTTAAAACATTATTTCAAATTAATTACAAAAAATCACATTAATAATTGCTAATTCAAAATTAAATTAAAAATTAAATAGGGATAGACAAAAACATAACATTCGATAAACAATAATAATGACAATAATTTCATTTAATAAATAAATCATTCAATAATTTTGCGAAGACTAGACTTCCAAACGCCTAGAGATGAACCATGGATGTCAGGCACGCCATCCACTCTATGCAATAGTGTGTTATACTCGCGACACATTCTGTATATGGGGTTGTGAAAGGAAACATTGTTATTGCATTTCTGCTCTCTCTGGCACCGAAAAAGAGTAATTATGTCTATACGACTTAGATGGGATTTTAAGGCGTATATCCGACAAAAGAGAAGCCGCAATAGAGCCATTCTATATTTTATACAAATTCTATGAGATAATTCGTTAAATGTCTTCAGGCAGCATATTGTATCAACAAATTCATTTATTCAAAAACACAAATGTTGAAAAAATTTCCACGAGCAGCATTTGAACCTGCACCCTTCTGACATACCGGGTCAGGTGCTCTTCCAATTGAGCTATCGTGGTTCTAACCAGCCCGCGGAAATTATTCAACACTTTTTACTTTTTTACTTTGAAAGCCAAAGGCGCCAATTCAATGTCAACAACTACCGTCATTAACATTTATCGTTTATTCAGTTTAGGCTGCAAGCAGCTCTTATGAATGTCACTATGCCATCGGTTGGAAAGTCTACACAAAATTTATATTAATGTCACTTTGACTTTATCCTTATCCTTGACTGGTCTTACGATGAGATGACATATTCAATAAAAGTCTGTCGTCTTTTGCATACCATTATTTTGTAAATTCTCAATATACGCACACACGCCTGCAGATCAGACTACCACAAACTGTCAAATTTCCTCAATAGACTTGTAACTTAATATGATATTAAATGGTTGAACGTTTATTGAAAATTATTTTAATTATTTATTTTATATGTAGTTACTTGATAATCTAAAGGTCGTAGGTTCGATTCCCACTCGAGCTCCCTAAGACTGGTTGTTTTTCTTATAGTGAAACTTTTTTTTTCTAGGAAAAAAGTTTTTCTTGTAATTTATTTATTGAAGAAATTTGTAATTTTTTGATAATATGATGTGCAGACGTCTGCCACAACACTAGAATGTAAAAAAAAAAAAAAAAACACTAGAATGTATGAATAGTAATATGAAATGAATTAACAATCGAAGCGTGCGTCGCCGGTAGCCAAACGGTGAGTGTTTGGGTTAAATGCCTTACTCGTAGAACAAGGGTACGACGAGTTGGTCACACGCGCTCTATACCAGGTACAGACATGTACCTGGGCGCTTCTCCCCACCACCACGACACGGTCAACCCGAGCCGAGGTCCGAGCCTTTGGAGGCGCCCTCGGGATTTTCCGCTCCCGATCCGATCCGCACCCCTCGGAGAATCTAGTAGGGCACGGGGACACGCACTAGTGCGTGATCCGTTCCCTCTAGAAAACCCCCGAAGGTGATTCGTTTCACACGGCTTGAGGTTTCACCCTTTAAGTTTCTCGCCGCCCCTAAAAAAGCCTGGTGAAGCTGAAAATGCCGTTTGAAGCAATCAGCAAACTCGTATCAAGTAAAAACGAACGAGACAGTAGTCGCATGTGATGTGTAACATTTGAAATCTCACCTTTTTAAGTTAATATTACAATAGAAAATATAATATACAATTACGTATATATTTTTCTCTTTTTTTCCCTCCTTTTTTTTTTTCTATGCTTGTGCAGGCACTTACACATAAAAATATCCAAACTTGAATAAAAAAAAAAGACAAAAAGTTGTTGATCACGTATAGTAGTTGTCGACATTCAATAGGATTTTTAGGTACTAGATAAAAGATAACGTTACATGCATCAACACTTTAGAAATAACGTTTACATTTCTAGAGTGAAGTTAGTAACATGCAAGCTCTGCCCACCGATTCTCATAACGAAAACCGTAACGATATCGTAGCGACTTAGTCGTTGAAACCATTTTCATACTCACATCCGATTTTAAAGTCGTTTGAACGAAGTTCCAACCAACCGTATACGGTAGATCGGAGTGTAGTGTAAGTTTTTTTACTATTCGTATTCATTTAACTCTTCTCGTATGTCGCTAGGAGGTGCTGCTTCAATTCCATATAAATTCTCGTGTTCGTTAACGTGATCGAATGGCGAATGAAACACGCACTTGGCACCCTGTATGCGGTTGGTTGCGGTACTTTGTTCGAACGACTTTATAATCGGCTCGATTGACGGTTGTGAATACAAAAATGCTTTCAATGACTAAGTCGCTACGATATGGCTACTATTTTCGTTATGGGAATGAGTAATATATATATAAATTATGTACTAAACGTTTAAGTTTATGTAATAATATAAATTGTGTATATGTAGGTATATATTGTGCGTTTTTGAATATATTATTTGTATTTCTAAAATTGTTGTCTTCACCCAATTGCACCTACCATGTTATATCTGCACCACCCTATGGTTAACTGGTAGAGAATGCCTCAGGCATTAAGTCCGCCATGTAATGTATGTTGCAAAAGTTTTAAATAAATAAATGAAATATGGACCATTACATGGCTGACATCGATTGAGTAGCTGTTTGTTAACAAAATAACTACTTTCTGGATAATAACCACTATTGTAGGAGATCTTAATAGTGAAAACTAAGTCTATCTAAATATTTTTTATAAAAAAAAAAATTTTTTTTAATTTTTTTTTATTTATTTATTTATAAGCATGCGAGTCTGCTGGCTTACAGCTTGGGCCAAGACGCCAGCAAACTAATTATTACACTTAAATTCAATTTACAGTGTTAAAATTAATATACCTAAATAATAATGCATTTCGTATAAAATTATGAAAATGTCAAATTATAATTACAAATGCAAAAATGTCATAAAAATAAAAGATAAAAAAAAATTACGGATTAAATACAAAAATAATTTTAATGTTACGAAGTTAAAATGTCTAATCATGCTAAATTAAATTCAAATAAATATAAATAGTATTCCATTTCTAATACGATTACAAAAATGTTAACTTATAATTAAAAATTAAAAAATGTCAAAACATAACAGATGAATAAAAATAATGATAAATAAATATAATTTTCTAAAGTTTACGCGAACACTACACATTGAAATGAAACAACTTTTACGGATCTACTCGCGTTTATTTTACACATTTGTTTTAATTAATGTTTATCCTGACGTTTCGAACCCTTTGCAGGGTCCGTGGTCACAGGGAGACTCATGGTCGTCTCATAATTAGTTAGTAGCTTGTATACCCTCATTTAAATTAATCAGGTGCATTCCGTTTTACGCAGAAAGAACTTACAGTATCTTTTGGTCTGGCAGTGTAGGAACCCGGGTTAAAGAACATATAGCCGACGTCAAGCATAGGCGCGAAAATAAGTCTGCAGTATGCGAACATTCCCTTGAGGCCCAACCATTACATCAGATTTGATAAACCACAAATACTCGCCAGAGAACAACGATTCATCCCTAGGATGATACGCGAGGCTATTGAAATTAAAAAACATCCTAATTTTAATAGAGAAGATGGTTGGAATCTACCACCAGCCTGGGATCCCATCATACAGAATATTAAATCCCAGCCCCAACACCATACTGCCAGACCAAAAGAAACAGTAAGCTCTTTCTGCGTAAAACGGAATGCACCTGATTAATTTAAATGAGGGTATACAAGCTACTAACTAATTATGAGACGACCAACACCTCAGTCTCCCTGTGACCACGGACCCTGCAAACGGTTCGAAACGTCAGGATAAACATTAATTAAAACTAATGTGTAAAATAAACGCGAGTAGATCCGTAAAAGTTGTTTCATTTCAATAAATAAATATAAGACAAACATTGCTCTGACTCCAAAGACAGTAGCTCAAGCACTTGTGTTATGGAAATCTGAAACAAAGACGGTACCACAACCACCCAGACCCGAGAGAAACTATAGAAAAAGTTCGTTTTTTTACACTGACTCGATCGGGAATCGAGCCTCGGCAACGCCGGACGGCGTGCGAGCCACCAGTGCCTTCCGGGTGAAGTGCGTTTCCATCTTCGCCCTTATCATCACTTAACATCAGGTGAGATGAAGGCGAAGTGTTTACCCGCAAGTAGGTAACATAAAATTTTATTTATTTTCCTGTAAAATGTGTTTAATTACACTTACTGGGTTTAAAAACAGAGCAGCCGAACCGAACGGCTTTTGACATTTGAATTGACTCCAAACAAATTTAATGGTCGCTCTGATTGAAGGCCACACACACACCTTTTACCTTGCCCCGTGTCAATATCATTGCTGTGACCTTAGGAGCAGACGAGGAGCCACTTTTTTAAATCTATATCTAAATATAAATTAATTGATTTGCTTTTTTTTCTCGACTAAATCAGTTTACGTGCATCGCAATATAAGTAGAACCCAATGGGTAAGCTTTAATAGCTTAATACTGCGCTCGAGGAACGCACACATTTTTGACGACCTTCTTGGTCGAGTGGTTTGTACACCGGTTTTCATGGTGTCGCCATCTCTGAGGTCCCGGGTTCGATCCCCGGTCGGGTCAACTTAGAAATTATTGTTTTTCTAAATTGTCTCGGGTCTGGGTGTTTTCTATGTATAATAAGTATGTATTTAAGTATTTTAAGTATGTTTATCCATTGCCTAGTAACTATTTAACGAGTTTCATAACGAAGCTTCTCTTGGGCTAGATAATTGGTGTGAGTGTAGGAAATTTTATTTATTTATTTATTTACATAGACTGTCTCGCAAACACGGATCTCGGAACGACTCGAAATATTTTGAGCGCAGCTGTTGCGAGATTTCGTGTCCGTGAGATGTTGTGTATGTGTGCATTGCTCGAGCGCGTTTGTATGAAGCTTGCCTTTTACAGTCTCCTTATATTGTGTACATTACGCGCCTGATAGAATATACGCAGCTTAGTGACGCGTGCGTTACCGACCCCTAATTTGACAACCGGCTGGTTATCAAATTTGAGGTGGTCGCCTCTGTGGCTTAGTGGTTATGACCACCAGTCTCAGAACCAGAGGTCCCGGGTTCTATTCCCAGTGGGGGATACATGCCTACTCAGTTTAGTTGGTGGTAGGGCTTGTTTGCCCGCCTGGCTAGTTACCACCTTCTTATCTAAATATGTCGCCATAACATCAATGTTTGTTGCATTCTTTCGACAGCTATTGATAAGATAGCCAGTGCCTCAGTAGTTGAGGATCCGGGCACTTCCACCTTTATCATCACTTATCATCAGGTAAGATAAAGGCGCTGTGCTTACCCGTGAAATCGATTATATTGCATAATATATACAATACAATCGATATTGTCGATAGTATCGATAGCAAGTTTTGATACAATACTATCGATCTGGGGCCCGACCGCCTAACCGATTGCTTTGGCTACGTGTATATTTTATGACGTCATCATGTCATCTAGCTAATAGGTATAGGCATATATCTATAGCTATAGTCTATAGCTTTCGATATTGCTGGCATAGGCGGTACGAAATGACAAGATGACGTCATAAACTATACACGTAGCCAAAGCGATCGGTTAGGCGGTCGGAGGGCTGGTCGATAATATGGATATAATCGGAAGACATAACATTAATGATAATTATATCTGAAAAATAATTTGTAGATGTATCGATTTCAGTTTTCACTAAACACCGTCAGAGGTTTTCTAGAGGGAATGGCATCGCGCACTAGTGCGTGTCCCCGTTCCCTATTAGATTCTCCGAGAGGTTCGAATTCGATCGGGATCCACCTGACCCGGTTTATGTCAGAGGGTGCGGGTACAAACCTCGGTCGTGGTTTTTTTAAAAGCTATATTAAAAATAGCTCTATGAAGAGCTCGATGGGGCAGCGCTTAGCGCGCCCGGTCTGCGAGTGTTGAGGTTAAGCAACGGGATGGGTGACCAAAAATGTATCATCTCGGGCTCCGTGCTTCGGAAGGCACTTAAAACCGTTGGTCCCGGCTGCATTAGCATTCGTTAACAACCACCTATCTGCACTGGGCCCGCGTGGTGGTTTATGGCCCGTTCTCCCTATCCAACCATAGGGAAGGCGCGTGCCCCAGCAGTGGGGAGTTAAAATGAGCTGATGATGATTGAAAAACTACCTACCGCGACATTTGACGTCATATAATATACAAAAACAAATACCATGTTATGTTATACGAAAGTACTATGTCTGGCGCTCGCCGAACCGGTTGCATTCTCTGACATTTCGGTTGATACTATACATATTGATGAGAAAAAGGTTATAGCATTTATTAGCAAAAAACGCTTATGTAATAGGTGGTCTAGCCGAGTTGATTATAATAATAATTATAGTATTATAATTGTGCATCTTCTATATATTAATACGTAATGAAAAAAAAAAAATTGTATATACCCCGTTTTAAAAGCAGGGAGGAGTGTGAGATTTGACATAGATATATAACATAGCATATGTCGTAGTGACATAAGAGCTATTTGTAGCCTAAACCGAATAAATGGTTTTGAATTTTGAATTGACTCACTTTGTTGCGTACACACATAGAAAAAGAATAACAAAAATATTAATACAGATGTGGGCAAAGGCGGTCTTATCGCTTAAAGCGATCTTTTCCAGACAACCTTTGGGTCATAGAACCACAGCGGAAAATAAGGGATATTATAATTTTTGCTTTAGTTTAGGCATTATAACTTTAACTAAGGCTTGTTAGTCCGCCTGGCTAGCTACCACCATCTTATCTAAAAATGTCGCCATAACATCAATGTTTGTAGTATTGTTGTGTTCCGGCAGCTAGTGATAAGATAGCCAGTGCCTCACTACTTGAGGTTCCCGGGTGAAGTGAGTTTCCATCATTGGCCTTATCATCACTTAACATCAGGTGAAATCAAGGCACTGTGCTTACCCGTTAAAAACACAGTCTTGTTAATCTTTCGTCCCACTGCTGAGCAAGGCCTCCATTAAACCCTTCCACGCACCCCTTTTTTTTTTTGGCGGTTTCCAGTCTCCCACAAAGGCATCGCGCGGTAGACTCTGGACACGCCTCCCGTCTTCAGGCACCCAAGGCGTTAAACTACTATAATATATATTTTTTTCTTATTCCAGGTCATCTCACATCAGACCACATACAAACCACCCAAGCAAACTTAACCCAGGACCAACTGTATGTATACTCCAATCAAATCAACATGCCCCCCCTCAACTCCATAGAACAGTACCAACGACAAAACTACAACCAAAACTACGTCAACAGCAGAGACAATCCCCAAAACCTAGTCATTCATAGGCAATACGATAACAACAGTCCGTACGACGAAATTAAAAAAGATGACACTCAAGAAACGGCAAAGGAGTCCAAATTAGAAGACCCTAAAGAAAACTTGAAGCCAAGCGACCAGAATAAAATGTATTATCACGAGTACCAACATGACAATACGAAACTAGAAGGTCAGAAGGTAGAAGACATCTCTTTAGACATCAAAGGCGAGTATCATTGCTATAAATGTAGTTTAGTTTTCCCATCGAAACGGTTGCTCAAACAACACTCGAAGAGTTGCGCAGAAGCAGACGTAGAAAACAGTGAGAAATTAGGTAAGTTCAGTTGCACGCAATGCTCTTATAGGTGTCAGGCGCCGGCTACCCTCAAAATACACGAACGAACGCATACGGGAGAAAAACCTTTCTCATGCACATTCTGCGATTACAAGTCGGGCCAAAAAAATAATGTAGCCAAACATATTTTAGTTCATATGAAAGAGAAACCTTTTAGTTGTCAGTACTGCGACTATAGGTGCGCGCAAAAGAACAACTTAGTCGTCCACGAAAGGACTCATACAGGCTACAAACCATTCGCTTGTCCGTACTGTGATTACAGAACGGTGCAGAAGCCTAATTTAGTCAAACATATGTACTTGCACACAGACCAGAAACCTTTTAGCTGTGATGTGTGTAACTATAGGTGCGTACAGAAGACTAACTTGACGAAACACAAGCAGAGGCATTTGAATGAGAAGGACGGCGATAAAAATGACGTGAAAAGCCAAATTAAACCGTATCGTCCTAGACAGAAGTCGGTAAAATGCCCGCACTGTCCGTATAGGTGTGTGCAGAAAGCTAGTCTCGAGAAGCATATAGTTTTTAAACATAATACTGAATTGGCAAACGATCAATGTTTGAATTTGATGAAAAGCACCGAGTGTGAAGAGACAATTCAAAATTTAAGCGTCAAAAGAGATGGACCGATGTTCGATTCTATAACTCAAGATATAGTGGCAGAGTCGCAGCATATTCAGTCATAGTGGTAAGCTTTAAAATTTATTTTGTTTTGAATTGCGTGTGTTTTTTTTGAGGTGTTCTTTTTTTTGTTGTAACACATGCAAATCAAAACGGAATGAATCGTTACGTTTCGAGTGGCCTCGGCTTGTTGAATACTAAATGCACTTGCTTGCATATTAATAAGGAAGAGATGTATAAAAAAAAGTTGCTTTTTAAAGTCATAAGATTGTCCGGTTATTTCGCAAGCAAGTGTAGTTGGCGCCGTATAAATACATTGTGATATGAAAATAGACAGAGATAGGTGATATTTCGTGCTCTCTTTCTGTAAGTTCCTGTGAATGTGTTAAATGTCACAGTGATTTTAAGATTAAGATATTTTAGATGTAAGCTTTAATAATGCTAGAAAAAAATGTCGCTACATTAGAAGAACAGGTTTTTAAATAAATTCCGTGATTGTATTGTTGTGAATTTTTAATGTCGAATCGCTGTTTAAGTCGAATTTTAAAGCAATCAATTAATTATTGTATACAGGGTGATTAATATAAGTGGGTCACAATGGGGAAGCACACACTATAAGAACCCTGACGTCATTTATTGAAAAATACCAGTATATAGGCTTATACCAGTCCCATAGGTCATACAGTTATAAATATACAGTTAAAAATATACAGTTAATTCAGGTAACGAACACAGTCAAATGAACTCTTTTTTTTCCCCTGTTTGTTAAGCATAATACATAATTATTTCTTTTGATTAAAGCACTTAACTTTATAAACGATGGCTTGGTTCCTTAGAACGAATTGCTTACCTTCTTTTAGTTTTACAGTTCTTATACGCATACTGATTACTGACCCATTTAAATTGTGCACCCTGTATAATGGGTCTAATATGAAACGGAATACCGAAGTTTTAAATGCGCAATTTCTATCAAAAATCTAATGTTGAAGTTCGAAAGACGGTTATTGACGTATCAAATTCAATATTTCTACATTTAAGCTACAAATAAAGATGCTTTATGAAATTAAAATAATATGCCTTGTTCTTATATAATTATATTAAGTTACTTCCTTACCGCAAAAGTAAGGACAGACTATTTCATATTAGACTACCACTGATTGTGGCTGAAGACTTGCAACATAATGATGAAAAAATATTTCGAAATATTTTTAGTATTTTCGACTCTATTTTAAGGCTTGTAAGGTTGACCAAATACGTTTGTTCTTTTATACAATTAAAACAGTCGTACAATGATATTATAAAGGTAGAATACGTTATACGAGTGTGTATATAGAGCACAGCATTCAATTAATTTTTCAATACATTGTCCTGTGTATTGAAATTTTAGTTGGATATAATAACTGGGTTGTTGATGGTTAGTCAATAGATAAACTTTTTAGAATCTGTCAAAACGATTATTTTCAATAGAAATTGTATGCGAATTGAAACTATGACGTCACTATTGTGTTCCGCTTTAGGTCCTAGTATACGTATATATAGTAAACGTATCTACCATTTTGACTTATAATATCATTGGATGACACATGATAGTGTTATTATGGTATAGAATTGGATGTTACTAGCTTTATTATATGCCTTAAGGCTGTGAATATATGTGTTTCGTATGTTATACGATTTATTGTGAAGGTTCGTTGTTAAATAAAATAACTTTTAATAGTAATTTAAGATGATGATCTAGCATTTTTAGCCTGCTACGTTGCTGAACATTTTTGTATTTTTATTTTTTAAATATTAAATATAAAAGCTGGCTTTATAATTCTGACTGAGAGAGTTTTGTAATATTTTAAATGCTGTCTTTATCTCGGAACTCTTTAAGTTTAAGACCGCACTTAAATTATTAACGTGTTGAAATTTAATCAGCCAGATAACATTATGTTATAAGGAATTTCAATAAAAAACTTATTCGTACAATTTTACACATATTCGGTTAGTAATTTAGTAAAATCAAATCAAAAGGCTTATAAATTAAATTATATTAATAAAATAATTAAAATGATACAGAAATTATTGGAAAAAAACCTCTCTTGTATAATATAATCTTACGGTTTATTTCTTAATTTACGACGAACCTTATAACAACATTGGTCTAATTATCTAAATATTATTTTAATTTTTAAGATGTTAAGAATAAATTTTCATCAAACAGTAAATAAAAATTAAGAATGGCTAGGTTAAAATAAACAATGTTTTGTTTAGGAAATTTTGTTGTTGGCTGCGAACGACCTTCACAGTTATAAAACTGAGCAATTGATTGAGGTGGTGTTTATAATAAGATGAATGAGTATAGGAGCATACATTTTTAAAAGAGATTTTTTGTTGGCTTAAAATGTCATTTACAGATAGTTATAAAACTGAGCTATTGATTGAAGTGTTTTTTCCTCGGGATTGTCGTTAACTACTCAACTCAGCCCAGTCATAAACAATGTTCATATACAATTGTTCAAGAAATATACAGAATTTCTCATTTGCCCCTAGTATAATATACAAACGAAATAATATGTCCTACATGTTATGTTACATCACAAGCATATTTATTGTTACTAACGACTTTTTATAACATATTTATTAAAATTTCTTACACAATGAACTGTTAAAAATATATATAGCCTATCCGTAAGTTAGTCTCAGTCTAAGGGATCTCTCAGACAAAGCGTTCACGCGGTCAAGCGTTCAGTTTTGCGTCTTTGTGTTGTATTACGTTACATAGACACTCGCACAGGAGGCATTCTGACCGAGTTGAACGCGTGACCGCTCTGTGTCTGATAGAACCCTAAGATGATAAGACAAAGATTATGAAAGGTGAAAACCTTGAATAGGCTAACTGAAAAATTCGGTTGTGAGGAACTGGGTAAAATTTATATTCATTTCAGTTTTTCTTAAATAGAAAATAATATAAGAAATTATATTTGTATATAAATAATCGTCTTTTTCTATTAATTTTTTATTTTTAATCTTTTTTTATTGTTTCTTATCTGGTCTTCGAAATATTATGATGAATTTTTTTACAAACTTTATAAATAATAAATGAAAATCACATTCACGATAACGAAAGCGAATATATTTATAGCATTGTAACAGCGCCTCCTAGCGACAAACGAGTTATTTTCCATAAAAAAAAAATCGTAAGATTGCTGTAGATACCTACATCACAAGTTAGGCCAGGGTGATGGGTTATATCCCTACTGAGAGGTTTGATCGAGAGTGTAACGGCCGCACGGACACAGGATTCTTTTAACAGAAATTCTTCTTTCATCGTCGTATTGAATCGTAGTTCCAATCTGTGTCGCTAGATGGCGTTAGTTGTTTATTCAATCAGTTTGTAGGACTTGATGTATGAGGTTAGCCTGATGTTATGGCCAACCCACTAAAAATTTCAGGCACCTGTCTACCGATTGGGCGGGATCCCAAAAACTATTAAGGAGTACCTTTAGACACGCCTCTATACCCTGAGGAGTTTATGCGGGGCCCACTAGTGGGCCTACGCTGATGATAATGATGATATTAGCTTTAGATTTAGACCAATGTTATACAGCCTATATGTTACCGAGAGATGTATCGTAGTGACATCAGTGATCGACATAGTAACCCAAGTTCAGCAACAGTTTTTTTCCTCTAAAAAATATATCACACCAGCTCATTGTATGGCCCCACTGCTGGGGCACGAGCCTTCCTTATTGATGGATAGGGAGAACGGGCCATAAACCACCACGCGGGCCCAGTGCAAAAAATATATACTCGTTGGAGTTTTACTGAATATTAGATGTTTTTAATTTGCTTATATAATTTTAACGCAAATTTTGTTGCGAAACAAATTACAAAAACACAATGTTGAAAAAAACATTTTATTAATAGCTAGCCTACTTCTTAACTGATCTTTAGTATTTGTAAAAATATTATGATCAGATGTTAATGACGGTAGTTGTTGACATTGAATTGGCGCCTTTGGCTTTCAAAGTAAAAAAGTAAATAGTGTTGAATAATTTCGGCGGGCTGGTTAGAACCACGATAGCTCAATTGGAAGAGCACCTGACCCGGTATGTCAGAAGGGTGCAGGTTCAAATCCTGCTCGTGGAAATTTTTTCAACATTGTGTTTTTGTAATGAATATTAGATTGTTGCTAAATACAAAAATCAGTTGCCGACTCATATTTTTAATAATTAAAGCCAAAAAGTGTCGATGATTGGTTCCTGTCGAACACAGGTGCCACTAACCTATGTACCTAACGAGAAGACATTAATCATGATAAGACATCACTGTTTTGTACATTACTTTAGTAATAAGTTGTTTGTAACGCTTTTTATGTTAATAATCCTTTTGTAATGTTCTTTTTTGTAATTATATGCCGCTTACCAAAGTGTTTTTTTATGTTTTTTTTTAGTTTAACCTGAGAAAAGTTGCTTCTTCAGACCTCGATGTAGCTGTGAATGCTAAGATGTGAATTAGGGTGTGGCGGCGTCACCTACCGCATACGCCGCACATTATTCGACATGATGCAAAAAAAACCTACACCGGGGACGCGCACTAGTGCGCGATGCCGTTCCCTCTAGAAAACCTCCGAAGGTGATTCGTTTCACACGGCTCGAGGGACCCTTTACGTTCCTCGCCGCCCCCAAACAATCCCAGTGAAGCTGAAAATGCCGTCTGAGGCAATCAGCAATCTCTCTCAAAAAAAAAACATCCGCTGGACCTCGGTCCCCGAGCTATACCACCCAACTCGGAGGAAGATCTTCCCTTTGTCCTTCCTCAATGTGGCATTCTTACCTACCATTGACATCCTACAAGGGATTTATTTATTTAAAACTTTTGCAACATAAATTACATGGCGGACTTAATCCCTGAGGCATTCTCTACCAGTTAACCATAGGGTGGTGCAGAAATAACATGGTAGGTGCAATTGGGCGAAGACAACAATTTTAGGCTTTGATTGAATACCGGTAAAAAGTTGGTATCAATACTTCTGTCAAACTAAGATACCGGTAAATGAAAAGTGCCGGTATGTTTAGTATCGTTACCTGGGCAGCATTTTTACCGGTAAATAAACTTGTCTAAAGCGCAATATTTAACAAAAAAGCAGCGATACTTTTCTAGATAACGTTACCTGCATTACTGGTACCAAATTAAATTTTATAGAAATGTAATGTGAATACAAACACAATATAATATTAATTCGATGGCGCAGTGGTTAACGCGCCCGGTCTGAGAGTGCTGAGGCTAAGAAACTTTCCCTAAGGCCGGTCATCGGATGGGTGACCAAAAATTTGTTATCTCGAGCTCCTCCGTTCTTCGGAAGGCACGTTAAGCCGTTGTTCACGGCTGCATTAGCAGTTGTTAACAACCACCAATCCGCACTGAGCCGGCGTGGTGGTTTATGGCCCGTTCTCCCTATCCATCCATAGGGAAGGCTCGTGCCCCAGCAGTGGGGACATAATCAGCTGGTGATGATAATTTTAATTGTTTTGGGAACTGATTTGGCACTAAGCAGACGAAGGATAAAATACCCCATGTTGATCATACCTGAATGCTTAGTACAGACGAATGCTCATGAACCTATCCGAAACTGTCAAGTTTCTTTAATAAATATTCAACCATATGCCATAGATATGGGTGTTATTTAACGGTTAGCAAAGTATTCGTATTTTTGTTAGTAAAAAAATGCTAGTTGGGCAGCAACTTATGGTCAGCAAATATTTCTAAATCAGTCTGCAACTTATATCATTCTGAACAGCAGTCTTATGCCGCTCGCCCCTTCCGTGACTGGCCCTCGCTACGCTGCGCTTCGCTCGGGAAAAAAATACTTAAGCTAACCAACAGTAAGGATTTCTTATGCTGACCGATTGTATAATCCTGCTGACCAAATAATCATTTTGCTAACCAAATATTTATTTTGTAATACATTTTTACTTTTTTTTTTTATTTTTCATGTGCTAATTGCTGCACTGAAGCTAAATTAAATATTCATAAAATTTTATAAAATACAGTGAAAAAATTAAACGCCCACCCGACCCAGCCAGGAATCGAACCTGGGTCTTCCGCAATCCGGGCGGCTGCACTGACCGCTATGCTACCGGGAAGGCTGACGTAAGCGCTGAATTTTGTCACTGCTATTTTAATATTTTTGAGTGCTTTTAAGCGGCACTAGCGCCATCTATCCAAACGGTTGTTGCAACCGATGGGCATGCAGATTCATCTTTGCAGATGAAATACCACAAATTTGATAACACAACGCTATAGTAAATTTTTACTTTTTTTTTTACAAATAAATTTTAAAATAAATTTTAATACAAATAAATTATTTCCCCATAGATATTAAGTTCAAAATCTATTGAGAAAGTTTGACAGTTTGTGGTAGTCTAAGTGCAGGACTGTGTACAATTTTTTTTTACTTTTCATATGCATTAAATTTTACTGCGATTTGTATTAATTCATTCATTTAAATGTATTTCGGAAACTAGCAATTCAATAATACTGATACTACTATATTAAATAAGAAACTAGCGACGCAGCCCGGCTTCGCTCGTGTTGTTTCGTGTAAGTGAACCACCCTCGAAAAACGCATCAGCATCCGTGCAATATGCGTTCCGGGACTTTCTTTTATATTAAGTGTAGAATAGATAATGTAGATTTAATAGTAAAGTTAGGTAAAGTTGTGCATTCGTCAGATTTTTGAATCATTTATCATTATAAATATATTTCTTGAACCTTTTTCGACACTACTGAGTACAGAAAAGAAAAGCATTCGGTTCCAAGTTAATCATTTAAATGTGCTGCAGATACTAACGTATGAGTACATTGAGCGCCATCTATATTTCACTTCTCTTAACATTACGTCAGTCAGTTTTGCACACTAGATGGCGCTACAATCAGTATTCTAGTAGTGTCAATACTCAACAATAGATGTCGCTGTGCGCTTAAATATAATACAGTTATAACCAACTGAGCCAGTCCAGTACTTTCTGTAGAGATACAATTTGTATGGAAATTATTTTTAGTTGGTGGTTTTTAATGTACCTCAATAGTTACAGTATATAATGACATTCCGAAAGAGAATAAGATTACTAATAGATAAAAGCAACTTAAACGGGAAAACGAAATAATTTTTTTTATAAAAAAAATATATTTCTATATCTATATAATAATTATAATTTTTTTTTAAATATTATATAGGATAGTGGCACCAGTGCTCGACAGGAACCAGTAATCGACACTTTAGGAATAGTGGTCAGCAACAAATTGTGTTGCAATAATAATAAATTAGATTTTTATTTATTTATTTTCACCTGATTTTTTTGCTTACGAGTAATGGCAGCCCTTGCAATACCTCCTAATATTATTGAGGTTACAACAATAAGCTAGAAAAACCATACATATTGTGCAGCTCGTAAGTCATAGATCACTTTGTTTCTACAAAACATTATGTATTTTATTTGAGGTAAAATAAATAATTCATTTATTAAGTATTCTGGAGGAGCTCGACGGCACATTGGTTAACGCGCCCGGTCTGCGATTGCTATAGTTAAGCAACTTTCTCAAAGGCCGGTCATCGGATGGGTGACTAAAGATTTATCATCTTGAGCTCCTCCATGCTTCGGAAGGCACGTAAAGCCGTTGGTCCCGGTTTCATTAGCAGTCGTTAACATCCATCAATCCACACTGGGCCCGCGTGGGTAGTTTACGGCCCGTTCTCCCTGTGGTGTTTACATCCATATGGAAGGCTCGTGCCCCAGCAGTGGGGACATAACATAAGCTATTGATGATTAAGTATCTCCATGCCTATAAACCGAATTACGATGTGAAGGTCATTTGTAAAACAAAACTGCAGATTAAATGAGAAAAACAATGAAAAAAATAGCGCCTTTCAAAGCTCAGTTACCTCAACGGGTACGTTACGTACAACGTACAACATTCGAATAAATTAAAACTTCGCCTGTGTTTTAGACGTTTAAATTTCGAATTTTTTCGAAGCCGCCCGAACGCGCCAATCAGTGTTGCCAACACAATTTAACCTGCCGGCTTAGGGTGAGCGTACACATAACGCACTGCAAATTGAATTAAACCTTTTTTTTAGACGCTGAGTCAGCAGAAAAGTTAGAATACTTACTCGAAAATAAAAAAAAAAGATATACCTTTTTCGAACAGTATTGAAAAAATTAACACAAGCGGGATTTTTCCGAATTGTTGGAACAAAATAGGCGTAAATGAAATAATTTTTAGAACCATAACAAAACATGTGGGAAAGGAGCAAACTATAACCTAACACTTGTATCTCTAGCATATATAGCATAATCAGTACTGAGTAAATCAAAAACATGTGGACATAATACAGTTTTGAGATCTTACACGTGACTCACACTGCTGTTTCACTGCTCACCTCAATATAAGAAGAAGAATAAGCTAAGAAGCATAATAGATAGCTTGTGTAACAGTGTGCAAAATAAATTATTTGATTTAATTTACATGATTTACAAATAATGATAGTGTTCGTAAAATCGGTACTTAACTAATTAAAAATAAAAATTTGAAAAAAAAAAACAAAAAAACCGGCCTGCGTAAAAAATAATAAATAAATAGTAAATCAACTGAAAAGGCCGGAACAAACTAAAAATTCAATAATTACATAAAGCCAGCGAAATAAATCGAAACAATGTCAAACATAGTACTGTACACAATTAAAAATATCAATGCGGTAGTCCTTCGAAATTTTATGCAACATCATACATACATAACACACAGTCGGAGGCATAAAATTTAATGTTAAGTCAAATCATTCTCACTTTGTGCGTGTTATTTTTTACGCAGACGGGTTTTTTGTTAATTTTAAACTTTTATTTTATTTATGCCTTTTTAGTTAGACAAATTACGTAATCAGTTCAATTCATCTAAAGAGTTTACATCATGTGGTTGACATATAATTATTATAATCGTAGACTGGTGACGTATTATTTTTTTAGTATTACGGTAATGATAGTCATGATATACCTTTTTGAAATCCTTGTGTTGAGCCCTCTAATTTGGTACCCATGTTGTAGTATTCGAAAAAAAAAATGTTTTTCACCAAGTCCAATGGCGTCGTACAGCCACCATGTTTTTTTTAACGTCACCTATCTTAGAACACTTGGGCAGCTAAGACGAATCTAACGATACCTCAATTATGTAAATCCGTTCAGCGGTTCTGGAGATGGATTTGGATGAAATCGGCGTATAGATAGTTTATAACCTGGATTAACGCATAGGATAGTTTTTATACCGATGTTCCCACAGGAATGAAACTCATACCTTTTCTCTATATTTGGTTCTTGGTCTTGGATTTGATGTTGGGAATAGAACCTATTTGGTAGTTTTTTATACTTTTTTGTTGAAATTTTGACAGACTTTTTCTTTTTAACATTTGTTTTCCAATACAAAATGATTTGTTTGTTTTGTTGTCATGGAAACTGTTAAAACGGTACGAAGTCCGCCGGGGAGTTCTTGGCGGGAAAGTGAAGAGTCATGTCTGCGGTTATGTTTTATTTTCTAAAATGTGTGTTACGTCGAATATTAATGTAAAATAATGGTGGATTATTAACCGTTAAGTGTTCGTGAGTGTGTATGAGTGTTGGCAAATGAAACAAAACAGTGCAACTTCACTTTTCAAATTCTCACAAGAAGTCTGCGTGAGGACTTAGTAAAGCCCCACATCTTTACTGAGATACTCGAGGGGTTGGGGGGTAATATCATTTCTCACTTCCCATTTCTATTATCATTCATCATCATCAATATTGTTTATTTATGTATTACATAATAATATGAAGATAGAACGAATGAATAGGCTTGATGGATTTCATCCGGAGCCGTAAAACAATAAAAAAAAAAGTCCGCCGTTTCAGCTAGTTATTTATAGGGGCAAGTGCCAATCACTGGTCTCCGTGAAGCACTGATGCCACACCCTATCTAGATCTCTGTTTTTCTCTGAAACGTTTTATAAACAATGACTTAGGGTAGTGGCACCAGTCTTAAACTAAGCCTAATGTTCGACATAGTTTCCTTCGCCAAAATATTACATTGATTTTCAAAAGGGTGAGTTTTGTTTAGGTACTTTTATCCGTATTCATTCGATTACGTTTACGAAAACGAAAATTAGTATGGCATTGAAGCAGCGCCTCCTGGCGACATAAGAGAAGAGTTAAAATTTCGCCATACAAAATCTCGTTTACGTTAATGTGATCGAATGTCAAAAATAATTCACACTAGGCCCTTTGATGTTAAGTGATGATAAGGCCAATGGCGGACGGAAGTCTCAATACTTTCATATTCATATTTTTTAAATGAAAAATTAGACATCAGTGGCCTGCGGAATATCAATACAAACATTTTGATTTCGGATTATTGTTTCATTTGCTATATGCACTTACCCGGGATCCTCAACTACCGACAATGCTATAAACATTGATGTTATAGCCATTATAGCGACATATTTAGACAAGATGGTGGTAGCTAGCCAGGCGGACAAACAAGCCTTACATTAACCAAACCGAGAACACAAACATGTACCCTGCTGGGAATCGAACCCGGTCCCTCTGGGACTGAGACCGGTGGTCTTAACCATTAGACCACAGAAGCGGCTAACTCGTTAATTGGTTTTTATTAAAATTTAGGTTTTAAGGTGAAATTTAAATGTATAAATGTCTCGGTGTTTTATGGAGGAGTCAGCCCACTGTACGTCACACCGCATTGTTAACCGCGCCCGGGGCCCCGTCCGTCCGTCACAGTCGCGGCCAACCCGGCCGTTCGCCCCCGGCCTATTGGAGGCACTGTCATTAGTAAGGCTAGCCTTGTTTGTGAATTGTAGCATTTGCACATATCGACTGCAATACTAGTATTTTCATTATACTAATACTTGATTGCTAACATTATGGTTTATTTATTTAGAATACTTAAAATAGAATAGAATAGTATTTATTTCTGAAATCTAGGTTGCTTTCACGCTGCACCAGTTGTCGTCGTATCTGGACACCATATTCACAATATTAGCGGAAATGGAGTAATTTGTCGTGCTAAGTATAAATAAAAATGAAAATAAATAGTTTTACATTAATGTCTTAAATCCTTCTAAACTTTTCGATGAAGTTTTTTGTGTGTTTCAAGATGGACCCGGTAGGTGGCGCTACTATAGGGGTCTATAGGTATCAATATACGGGTGTTCTGTGGACGAATGATTTGTTTGTTTTGTTGTCATGGAAACTGTGAAAGCAGTACAAAGTTCGCCGGTCAGCTAGTCTATACTAATATTATAAAAAGGAAACCTTTGTATTTTTGTATGTATGTATGTTTGTAGCAAATAACCTCAAAAACTGCTAAACCGATTTAAAAAAAAAATTTCACTATTAGAATGCTACATTAGCGCTGAGTAACATAGGCTATATTAAAAAAAAAGTCCACCCGTGCGAAGCAGCTGTTACTATATAATAAGTATAAACCCAAAAATATCTGCGCTCGATTCAAAACTCTCGTTCTAAATATATAATAATAATTACTTATTTCAAAACAATTAACATGTAATAATTGGCCGAGAAACTCCTCAAAATGTTTGTACCACGTTTCGAATTGATAAATACCTTTGAAACCCTTTAGTGAGGGGTAGATTCATTTTACGATATTTTGATACCGTCACGTGTGGGGTCGTAAAGTAATAGCTAAATGTGTTAGCGACAGACAGACAAAGGTTATTTTATAAATATATCGGCAGATTTCACGAGTCATTTGGCTAAACGCATGATTTATTTGTGTGGGATGTGTTTTT
The DNA here is from genome assembly GCA_949315975.1 of Eudonia truncicolella. Lineage (NCBI taxonomy): Eukaryota > Metazoa > Arthropoda > Insecta > Lepidoptera > Crambidae > Eudonia > Eudonia truncicolella. Next base: position 1,916,276 of record OX438853.1, on the reverse strand, counting down.
AATCTGTGTTCTTTTTAATAGGTTAAACGTAGCGTCTTGGATTTCTATTGTGAAGGAGTTTATTAAATTAAATTCATTTATTTCAGCCTTTAAAAACATTACAGCCATATAAATCATTATAAAAGTTCGATAAATTAAAATTGCGTTAAATTAAGTTCATTAAAAATAATTATAATAATACATTCAAATACCTAATAACAAAAACACAAATGTTGAAAAAATTTCCACGAGCAGGTTCGAACTTGCACCCTTCTGACAGCGGGTCAGGTGCTCCCCCACTTGAGCTTTCGTGGTTCTAACCAGCCCGCCGAAATTATTCAACACTATTTACTTTTTTACTTTGAAAGCCAAAGGCGCCCATTCAATTTCAACAACTACCGTCATTAACATCTGATCATAATATTTTTACAAATAACTTAACTGATCCTTAGTATTTCAAAGCCATAACTTCGTAACCGACCTTGTACCAAGAAGAAGCCGCAACAAACTCGGCAAGGGCCGTTTTCTTTCTCGGCAGTGTAACAATACAAGTTTATTAAAAAAGACAATAATTATATTACATTCATAACATTTTGCACTATGGTGTAATGTACAACTATATCCATACATTTTTGTCATTAAAATAATCTTGCACTTTATAATAGCCATTACTCATTAGAGTCTTTTTGACATGCTTTAAATGCATGTAAGGGCATAATCGAACGCACCTACATAATATAATAGATAAATATAGATGGAAATGGGCATGTTCACCTAAAGATAATACCAGGATATTTGCCGGCTTTAGAGCTTTTTAATATCCTATACGAAACTTGAGACTGAAAAGCCTTTTCTATACCCATCACTGATGAAATGATTATGCAATTAAAACCACTTTACAACAACGAATTTTACCACATTTTTACATCGAGCACCTAAAGCTACAAGCTAAATGATACTTGTTTTTAACAGAAAATAATACCCTCTCGAATTTTGAAACTTAGAAAAATAGAAAGTTTCTGACGTCAGAGAGTACCGAGTGACAGGTGCCGGCGGCAGAGGCGGCCATGATTGAATCCGCGCGTTGAAATTTTCGAATTTCGAACAAACGGCCATGACGGCCCGAGGGAAGTTGGGCGGGAATTGAAAATTTTACAAAAAAGTTTGTAATATGTTTCGTTTCGTTACCGTATTTCGAGTGGAATGTGATATTTTTTTTATTTTTAGTCTGTATATTGAGGCTTTACATATAATACATAAAATATAATAAATATAATTTACATATAGTATAAACGTATGATTTTGGTAACGCCTTTTTGGTGTACGGCCTATTTATAGTTTTGTTTTTAAACTTAAGGCTTTGAACTATGTATATACAAGATGGTATCACGAAATACTATACCTATATCATATGATATAGGTATAGTATTTCATATGAATTGATGATAAATTCGTATAAATTTTCAAAAACAAGTAACTTTTGCCATTGGCAGGCACTCGAATTAGGGATGAAGAGACTATTATAGTACCTCTTATTCAAAATATGTATATAACAGTTACAACAAAATTAGATTAGCAAGGTAATTAGTGTAGTACTACCTTCGTTAGGACTTTTGATAAAACTGGACATGTAATGATGAGTGTTGACCAGCACTGACACCAGCACAGTAAAGAGAGGAGAAAATGTTGTGAAGGCGGATCGGGGAGAATGGAAGAGGAGGACCTATTGCACCGACTCAAATACGATAGGGTATAAGCAGGCGAATGATGATGAAATGCATATATGTATATATATATATATATATATATATATATATCATCATATTAATATCATCACGCTATACATCACCAGCTCCATCATGTTAATACACCGGTAGCCGGTACCAACGGCTTTACGTGCTTTCCAAAGCACGGAACAAAACGAATTATCTAATTTTATTTTATTACATTTATAATTCACATATGTGATTTAGTATATTAATTAACATAATAGGTGATATAATACTAAATAAATAAATAACAATATACATTCAAAAATAATTAAACCGTTAAAATATGCTTTTAAAAAAACTTGATATTCTCTCAAGGAGTTTATGTAGCGGAATAACTCTCAATTAAGATGTTTAAAACCAGTTCTCTATACATCGTATAATTTGTAAACATTAGCTTTAAAATGAACTGTAGCGTGAAAACAGTCCTGCCACGTTATTTATGGTCTGCGAATGCGTTACAATGAATCTAAATAAAACATCATTAATAAAACGCTCATCTTTTATTATCCAAACAGATAAATTATGACAATTGCATTCGCGCGTTTTTTTAATGTCAAATTAGGCCGCCATCTTTGTCGATTGTTAAATGGCTCTTTGTTATGTTTTTTATTTTTCGGGTGTGATGTTCTCCTTTGCCTTTTTTTGTGAAAAGGGGTACGTAGACGTACTTATTGGGCTTAGGATTTTTTACTTTTCTCTCTTGGTAACATGATAACTGTGTGTGGCCTGTGTTGCTCTTTTGGATTAATAGTGAAGTTACTTTATTGCGTCAATATTTGCGAGAATGTTGCGTTGGGTATCTGTGCAAGAGCCAATGTTTTTTTGCACTTGCGTAGGCGTGAGAAATAATATTCTTAAAACCTTTTTTGTTGCTGTCAGTAAGATTTTCAATTTTATTAAAGAAACTATGATAAAGATTTAAAAATATTTATTAATTGCATTTATTCTTGAGTATTTTATTTATTTATTTAAAAGGTACGTATATATAGTTATATCATTATCATCATCATCATCGGCCCATCTTAGTCCACTGCTGGACATAGGCCTCCCCTAATGAGCGCCATAGCGCCCTGTCCTCATCTTGACGCATCCAGCATCTGCCTGCAGATATATAGTTATATATGTTAGCCAATTAAAAGCATACGCAACATTTTTAGTAATTTACAAAAACAGGATAATTAAGGATAAATAAAATGTTTTAGTTCAGACAATTATGTAGCCCATTATGTTAGTTATAAATTATAATAATAATAATAATTCATTTATTAAGTAATATTCTTATAGGTCGTGTAGTAGGGAGGTAGGGAGAAATTAACAAGGTGTACAAGAGCAGGGATAATCTCATCAAGTATGCTAGTAATCATTGCTCGGTTGATATCATCGAAGCCAACAGCTTTTGACTTGATGGAAAGGATGACTTTGCGAAGTTCGTCAGTAGACACTAGAGAAAAAAGAAAATTTTCTAAATTAGATGCGGGCATGGAGGCTATTTCAGTAAGAGTTTTTAATCTAGTGGCATGGTCAAGAGTCGGAGAAGACGAGAAGTGATTGTTGAGATCATCGAGGCGAAAAGAGGGTGATGAGGGACAGCTTGAAACTTTGCCAATACCAAGACTTTTAAGAAATTTCCATATATCAGTCGGCGAACAATAAGTGACACTATTATGGGAATATCTGCGTTTTGCTGCTCTCACCATCTGATTGCAGCGGTTTCTTGCAACCCTGAACGACTCCCAACTCACGTCTGAACGTTCCCGTTTGAACTTGCAGAAAGCACGATCGCGTCTAGTCACGGCCATCCGCACTCCTTTGGTAAACCAGGGCGCACAATATTATTATGATAATATCATTGATTGCAACACTTCCGGTCTACCGATTTGCACGCTTAGTGACGTGCAGATCCGTAAACCTACCAAAGGCTGCAGAGTCCATCCAGTCAGCAATGATCCCCAAAATCCTATTGGCGCTCCCACGCAATCGCAGCATCAACGAGGCAGTCTTCTTTCGAATGATGGTATAAAAATCATCAACATTGGCATCTGCAAACATGCCTGATGCGCTACAAAAACGTGGGAGCCCCAACAGGGCCCTGAAGATGTTGATGATGTGCATTATACGATCCTTGAGTAAAACTGATCCATAGCCGGTGTAAAAGTTTTGGCAGTAACCCTTAAACAGTGTAATTTTTACACCAACAGTAAACTAAATTAAAATTAAAAATCTAAATGAACGTATAAGAAAAAAAGACACTAAACCATACTAAACATTTATTTATTTATTTATTTATTTATTTATTTATTTATTTAAACGAGCACCAACATAGTGTACACCATTACAATTTTAAATAAAATACACACACAGAACGACACAAACCAAATGCCACTACAATTATAGGTGTGGACAGCATGCAATTAAAAATAAAAATAAAATAAAATAGCGAGCAATATATAAAATAGCGAGCATATTGCCAATCCTATTACACGTGCAGTCTATGGGTCAACTACACGCAGCGCTCTCTGCGCGTCCAGTATAACAATGCTTACAGGATCCTAATGGGCTTTCCTCGGTTCTGTAATGCATCAGGGATATTTGCAGAAGACCCTACTGATGAATTCCATGCCATTCTACGCAAAATAATTGCCTCCCTGCTGCACAGAGTAAGGTGCAGCCCCAATGGCATCCTGATGGCATTAGCAGATAAACCGGACCACGCCAACGTAAATTAAGGAAAAAGCAATGTAATAAAAACACTAACATATTCTAGCTAGGGGATAATGAAGACCAAGATTAGTTTTTTGGGGAGGCAAAGTGTGAGTCTTAATTATAGGCTTCCTAGGGCATCTGCGAGGGACAGCCAGGTTGATGGCAGAAAGCAGTTCAGGGCATGTAATTTTATGATTAAGAACTTTATGGAGGAATAATAGATCTAACACTGTGCGACGACTTTTCAGAGTGGTCATGAAATGTCAACCAAAGAATGACAGGTGTATAATATATGGAACTCTATGATATTTATGTATTACAATGAAATTAAGAAACTAATGACATGGCAGCATGGTCTATGAACTTAGCCGGTACCTAAACTTAAAAAAAAAATGGAACTCTATGATAAATTCTAGGTAGGCTCGCTGGATGCTTTCAATTCTTTGTGATGCATTAACATACACAGGGTTCTATGCAATAGACGCAAACTCTAGTCTACTGCGGACAAGACTGTTATATAGCATAATCCTTGTTTGTTTTTGTTTAAATACCTAATTTTACTTAAATTACTTTAGACATCGCATTTTTTTATTATAAATATTTTTTACATACTTTTTTAATCTAAATAATACTTTATATGGGTAGGTACTGTAATTTGTGAGAAGAAATAAACATTAATATGTAATACTGGTCACTACACCATTCAATTAAGTGCATTTCCCCAGTTTTATATGATCCTTGTATCAGATTCCCTAAATGTATGTGTTGATTGTTCGCAAACGACTGTAACCGAATAGGTACGGACTCGCAAATTTAATAGGTGCAGACACGGATTTGGGTGGACATTATAAAACTAAAACATTAAAAAAAAAATTTGGGCATTGCCCATAAAGTGTCTTATAAAGTGATCTTAAAAAAAACTATGTTAGTAAATAAAAATTTATTACTTACTTACTCCGATGGATCAGCCACCCAAAGTGAGTCTTCGTCTCCGACACAAGGTGACGCCACTGAACATGTTAAAAAAAAAAAAAAAATTGTGTAATTTTTGTTTGTGAACAAAAATTACACGAGATTTGTCAATCTTTTTACGAATAACAACTGAAACGTCGTACTTTGTATAGAATATCCAAATATATAAACACTCTCAGTGACAGGGAACGAGACATTTTGCTTAAAGAAATAAACGTTTTTTTACTATTTTCGGGCAAGCACTTGGTGGCCTTCATCTCACCTGATGTATTGATGATAAGGCCAATGGTGGAAGCGCACCCGGGATCCTCAACTACAGAGGCACTGACTATCTTATCTCTAGCTGCCGGAACACTGCTTCTTTAGTAAAATTTAAACACTGAAAAAAGACGACAACCTCTTAACCTCTTAACCACTTGGCTACCGAGGTCTGGCTTTCACCCGTCGAAATTCTTCAGTGCTTGATGCTTATGTTTTTTAGTCAACATTGCTTCATCAATCTTAGAAGTTTTCACCTCTGAGATCCGAAAGAAATATTTTTACAAATATTTGAACATTCGGTTAAGATGAAGCTGCGTTATAGATAAGTGTTTTTTGACGGGTGACGGGTGAAAGCCAGACCTCGGTAGCCAAGTGGTTAAGGCAGCCGCCCGGAATGCGGAAGGTGCGTGGTTCGATTCCCGCCTGAGGTTGTCGTCTTTTTTCAGTGTTTAAATTTTACTTAAGTATATTTAAGCGTTAATAAAACGCTAAAATATATAAAAAAACACTGCTTCTTTACCTTAAAAGCCACGCTCTTGTCGGTGCAGCATTTTTCACCCATGTCTATTTCAAGCTAATTCTTTTACTTCTCTAAAAGATACTAGCTGACCCGGCAGACTTTTTTTTTGTGTATTGTTTTACGTTTCCGGATGAAATCCATCAAGCCTATTCGTCCGTTCTATCTACAGTAATACATAAATAAACAATATTTCCTTCAATATGATGATGATGAATGATAATAGAAATGGGAAGTGAGAAATGATTTACCCCCTAACCCCTCGAGTATCTCAGTAAAGATGTGGGGTTTTACTAAGTCCTCACGCAACTTCTTGAGAGAATTTGAAAAGTGGCGTTGCATGTTTTGTTTCATTTGCCAACACTCATGCACACTCACGAACACTTAACGGTTAATAATCCACCATTATTTCACATTAATATTCGGCATAACACAAATTTTAGAAAATAAAAATAAAACTGCAGACATGACTCTTCACTTTCCCGCCAAGAAGTCACCCGGCGGACTTCATACCGCTTTGACAGTTTCTATGACAACAAAACAAACAAATCGCTACATAGTTTACGCGTGAAAGCGTATCAAACAAACAAACTCAGTTTTAAAAAAAAAGTATCATACTTATGTCTTTGCTTAGCATTATTGGTAAGCATTATTTGTAATTCCGGGCTCTTAAAAGTTTTTAATTGTAAATATTGTATGATTTGGTAACGCCATACTTTTTTTTTGTAAATGTCGTAACTTCTATTAAAGCTGTGGAGTTTCTTGCGCCCATTCTTCTCCACAGCTAAAAACTAGACGTCCTGAATGGGTAGTCGGTACAAAATGTATGGACGATTCAAAAACACTTTTCGTGAGTTTATTTGAATAAGTTTTTTTGTCTTTGATTTTTAATATACTCTTGAGAATACGTGTACAAAATATCATGATGATCGGTTGAATAATTACTCACTTACGCATTTACTTATAATATTAGTTAGGAAGAGGTTCGCCTTCTCTCTAATTTGTTCCATATAAGCTCTTTTTGGCCTTCCCTTTGCTCTCTTCTTCAATCCTACCTTTAATGATCTTTTTAATGACTCATGAAATGGCCTATCATGTGTGCTCTACTATTTTCAATAACCTTACTTTCTAAGAATCGAGGTTCCTAAGGTTGGTCGATTTTTTCTAGTAAAATATTATCTTCTAATAGCATTGTAAATGCAAAATTCAAAATAATAACAATACTTACTTCCTAATCTAAAATTATTTTAATTATCAAATTTGTCGAGCTAAGTATAAAAAAAAACTCTAGATTTGGGGGCCTACCGCCTAACTCTATTGATATCGCTCTCGCTATCGCGCTTTATAGTTTATGGCGTAATCTTGCCATTTCGAAAGCTATATAAAACCAATATCGAAAGCTTTAGGCTATAGCTTTCGATATTGCTTTCTTAATGCTTTCATATCGCTTTAGATATTACAAAGTGACGCCATAAACTATAGAGTGCGATAGCGAGAGCGATGGCGATAGAGTTAGGCGGTCGGGGGGCTGGTCTTTCTTTAAAATGTCCTTGATTTGGTCAAGAAACATCTACGTAGGTCATCGCCGTCACACATCACCGTTTCATATGCCTGATTGACAGGTGAAATTATTACGACAACGCATCAGCGGTTGACCTTAAGGACATTTCATTTAGAAGAAGACGTAATGACTTTAATTGAGCAAAGGATGCTCAGGGTGCCTAGTGTAAGTTTTGTCGACTATCTGCATTCATTCGATTACGTTTACGAACACGAAAATTAGTAACGTATTAAAGCAGCGCCTCCTGGCGACATACGAGAAGAGTTAAAATTTTGCCATACAAATTCTCGTTTTCGTTGACGTTGTCGATTGCGAATGAAACTCACACTAGGCACCCTGATCAAATTTAAATCCCGTTTGCTGAGTACGCCCCCTTGTTCTCGTGCGTCATGTTTACACGCCACTACATGCGTGTAGTACCGTAACTCACTGACGACGGGCCGCGCGCAGCTCGCAGCTCGAACGCGCGTGGATGCGGCAAGTAATTACTTGCCCTCGCCCACGTCCGATAATCAGTGAACGATTTTTTGGTCGGTGATAATGAAACGTAACCGCCTCTGTGGTCTAGTGGTAAGTAGTAACCGGTAGTAAGACCACCGGTTTATACCCAGAGGTCCCGGGTTCGATTCCCAGCGGGGAGTACATGTTTGTGTACTCGGTTTGGTTGGTGGTAGGGCTTGTTTCTCCGGAAAGCTAGCTACTACCATCTTATCTAAATATGTCGCCATAACATCAATGTTTGTAGCATTGTTGTGTTCCGGCAGCTTGAGATAAGATAGCTTGGAGTTTCCGGGTGTGGGCGCTTCCACCTTCGCCTTATCATCACTTAACATCAGGTGAGATCAAGGCACTGTGCTTACCCGTTAATAAATAAAAAAAAAAGTATGGAATTCTATGTTGTAACGCATACGTAATACAAAAAGTCGGTGACAAAATCGGTACTAAGACCTCGGAGAAAAAAATTGTAATAAAGATCCAGTCAGATGGAAAGAGCACAGACCATCTAGATCTTTTCAGCTTTTTGTTCTTAGTTAATATATATATATATATATATATATATATATATATATATATATATATATATACTAGTAGCCCGCTCGCGACTTCGCTCGCTTGAGAACACACGTATCCCATGATAGACCCTATTGCAGCGCCACCAACCGGGTCCAATTGTGTTTTCAAACCATCCAAATACCCATTGAAATATACACACAAAATTTCATCCAAATCGGTCAAGCCGTTTAGGAAGAGTTAGGTGACAAACACACACACAAATATATAAGTCCGGCGTGCAAGCCACTCGGCTACGGAGGTCGTCTAATTAAGGTTTTACAGGAAGTTTTGTGATCCCTTTATCACGAATTTGGCAGTTAATGCATGCACGGTGCATAGATCCCCGGAAACACGAACATGCCTAAAAAGCACTACATGGCCGAGACTTTGAGGTGGTTTGTTGCAAAGTGACAACCCTACACCAGCTGATATATTGTTCTTGGTCGTCAACCTCATGGTCCCAAAACAAAACAGAAGCAAAAGCTGAAGCATTTTATTGTTGTCAGAGTTGAAAAAAAATAATGTAGGTATATTGCGAAAAATTAAATAAATCTGCGAAAAATATGGTTTTGCATATCACGGTGTTATTTTAAATAATAAATAGTATATGAGACAACATCACATACATTGTTCTGATCCCAAGGTAAGTAGCTAAAGCACTCGTTTCATGGAAATCAGAAACAACGACGGTACCACAACCACCCAGACCCGACACAATATCGAAAAGTTCGTTTTTTTCGACATTGACCCGACCGGGAATCGAACCCGGGACATCAGAGTTAGCGCCGCCCAAAGTCCGGCGTGCAAGCCACTCGGCTACGGAGGTCGTCATTTTACTTGGTTGCATGGTTGTTTCGGGATTATATACCTTTAGATATACCTTTTTTCTTGTAGTTTATAAAGGCTTGGCCGATAACTTATGAAGCAAAGCCTAGAAGCTAACGACAGTTCATCATCAGCTCATTTTATGTCCCCACTGTTGGGGCACGAGCCTTCCCTATGGATGGATAGGGAGAACGGACCATAAACCACCACGCGGGCCCAGTGCGGTGCAGTAGTTGTTAACGACTGCTGATGCAGCCGGGATCAACGGCTCTGTGCCTTCCGAAGCACGGAAGAGCTGATACATTTTTGGTGACCCATCCGATGACCGACCTTTGCGAAAGTGTTAACCACTGCGCCATCGAGCTCCTACCACAGATACTTGTAACTGAATGTAACCCAGCACCCTATAGCAAACGAATGCTGACCCTACCGTGTTTGCTAAAGCACTTTGCGGAGTATCCTGTTACCATATTAATTTGTTGACGCTACTTTTGTAATTCTATTGAAGCTGTTAGGGGTGCTGACCGATGTTTGATGTTACAGGTCATGCAAAACGTTATTGTACTTTTGATGTTAGTCGGGGGACACGATGTTGCGAAAATCTATTGCATCGTATCATGATATTATCATGATATATCTTTCTGCGTAAAACGGAACGCACCTGATTAAATTTAAATGAGGGTATACAAGCTACTAACTAATTATGAGACGACCTACACCTCAGTCTCCCTGTGACCACGGACCCTGCAAAGGGTTCGAAACGTCAGGATAAACATTATTTAAAACTAATGTGTAAAATAAACGCGAGTAGATCCGTAAAAGTTGTTTCATTTCAATATATATATATATATATCTCTATGCTCTCTATGTAGGCACTTAAGTTCTCGCCTTATTGAGGCCTCCGGTGACAAGAAGGCTGGCAGCTACCTCTGCCAGCGTATTAGCTTGGCAATCCAGAGGGGCAATGTTGCCAGCATTCTTGGGACCGTTCCCATGAGCTCACAGTTGGAGGACATCTTTTTAGTTAGTTTTTAATTTTTTAAGTTAAGTTAAGTAAGATTTCTTGTATTAATAAATCGTGTCGGTTATCAAAGTTAAACTATTCGGCTCCTTAATGCACTTACAACATCAATCGGCTTTCTTTTCCTCGTTCCCGCCCAGAGTGACCTTGTTGCTGTCAACCTCTAACTTTTAACCATAGTGTGCAAAGGAGACGACATCATACATCTTTATATACACCACACCACAATTATAATTATCAGGACATCTAATATTTTAATTCATCAAACAATATTTTTATAATCGAGGATTAGGCTAATCCCTTTTTTTTCTTTTTTATTCTGTTTACCTCACGCGGATCTCTTGAGAGAATTTTAAAAGTGTCGTTGCAGTGTTTTATTTCAACATACGCTACAGATAAAATAATACAGTTTATATTTATTAGATTTCATAAAATAATAAAAACTCCATTAGGTAGGTACATTTTCAACCAAATTATTTAGGCATACAGTTCAAAGTCTATTTAGGATATTTAACAGTTTGTGGTAGGTTGATGTGCAGGCGTGTCTACAATTGATGTTACTGATCAATAGAATCAGGTTTCGGTGCGAGTTTCATTCGCCATTGTGGTCAAAATTTTAACTGTTCTCGTATGTCGCCAGGAGGCGATACCAATTCTAGTTTTGTTAACGCGATCGAATGCACAAAGTAAGGAGTACCAAAAGGTAGTAAGCTTATTACATACTACGCTAGAGCAACGCACACATATACAACCTCTCACGGAATCTCGGGCCTGTTCGGAACAGTCCGAGCGTGTACAATACAAGGTGACTTTTTTATCACCGTCCAAACCTTCTGAGATGACCTTCGTGATGCAAACGAACAACTCTATACTATTGGACCAACTCCCTAACTCGAAAATAAAATTCAGCCATATAGTATAAAGTAGTCATAAAAATAGTCATAAAAAAAGTCAGCCTGTATAGCCATTGCGAGATTCCGTGCCCGTGAGAGGTTGTCTATGCGTGCGTTGATGGAGCGCGTATGAAGTCTCCTTACCTATTTAGTGATGTTAGGGGTTCTGACCATTATTTGATGGGATAGGTCATGCAAAAAGTTATTTATTTGTTTATTTATTTATTAAAGGACAACTAGCAAGAAGAAAATAAACCAAAACAATCAAATGCATTGATACATTACAATCTATAGTGTTGTAAAAATATTTACACATAAAAGTACTTACTTAAACTTTTTTAATCACAAGTCTCTACAAAACATCTGCAACCGACAATTACGGATCTCAAAACAAAATGCTATAGAACAAATTGGTTTTCCTTCACTACGCCCATCTCGCTCGCACACCATGTGACGCGACGCCACGCGTCCGTCACGTGACCACTTGCGAAGATTTTCCATGCATTGCAGCTTATAGGATCTAAAACCATGTTTATTTGCCTCGTTGAACTGTGGTATAATTTTATGGGCCTTAGTCTTGGAGGGTTGAGTGTTTGTTTTTAATTTCGATTGTCAATTATCTCTTTAACCGATTACGCGATTTCGAGACAAAGGAGATTTAATTAGACTGTCTTTTATTAAATACGTTTTTTCTTCTTTATTTAATGGCTTGGTTGGTTTGCACATTTAGCTAGTGTCAAGCAATGATAATAATATCAGTGGTGTCCGCTTGGTGTCAACTGTCAAGTACCTAGATTTAAAATTATATTATTCTGTCTTTCGATATTATAATTTATAGAATTACTCATTACAACCTTCAATTGTACCATTACAATTTTTCAAATGTATGAAGATAAGCGTCGTGTAGTGTAGTGTCGTTAGCGAATGGATTAACAATTCTTGTTTTCTTATAACTTTTATTCTACATTCTTAGTTAGATTTAAATTAAGTTAAGATCATGAAATTAAATTAGGTACTTAATGAATTTAATTTTTAAATGCCTTTTAAGTTTAAAATCGGTAGTTACCGATCGTCCTGGATGCTGTCTTTTAAGAACAATAACATCAATGTAACTATTTAAAATTATTAATGATTTAAAAACAAAATCCAAAAGAAAAATGTTCCAAACCTTATTTTGAAAACACCAGAAAAAAAAGAAAAACAAAATCACCCCTAAACAGTTTGCACCGGCGGCGGCGGCCGCCAGATGTCGCGCACGTGCGCGCCACACTCCCGCCAAAAGTTACGTCAAACGCACACGGTCCGGCGACAGATTGCGAGCCGTTTGATCTGCCTATGACACACATTCGTAGTAGTGGTAATAAATACTTGAGACACGGTATAATAGTGCGAGGAGATTGGGGAAGTTGTTGTTTATTGATTTCTATGATATTACATTAATAGGATCTCTGTGGCGCAGTGGTAAACGCGCGCGGTCTGCGACTGCTGAAGTTAGCTCCTTTGGATGAGTGACAAATGATTTATCATCTCGAGCTCCTCCGTGCTTCGAAAGACACGTAAAGCCGTTGGTCCCGGCTGCGTTAGCAGTCAGTCGTTAACAACCACCGTCCCGCACTGGGCCCGAGTGGTGGTTTATGGCCCGTTCTTCCTGTGGTGTTTCCATCAATAAGGAAGGGTTCGTGCCCTAGCAGTATGGACGCTAAATTAACTGATGATTATTTTGAAAACAGACAAAGTGTTAAAATAACCCACGAGCGGGATTCGAACCCACACCCCATGTACCATATACCTGCATACCCCCCATATACCTGCCCCCCGACCGCCTAATTGATCGCTTTGGCTACGTGTATAGTTTATGACGTCATATTGTCATCTAGCTAATACGTATAGGCATATATCGAAAGCTATAGCCTATAGCTTTCGATATTGATTTCATAGGGGGTACGAAATGACAAGGTGACGTCATAAACTATACACGTAGCCAAAGCGATCCGTTAGGCGGTCGGGCCCCGGGTCAGGTGCACTACCAACTATACTATCGTGGCTCTATCCAACTCACCGAAATTAATCAACACTATCTACTCTAATTCCGTACGCCAATTAGCCCTATTTAATGTCGACAACTACGTCATCAACATCCGATCCTAATGTTTTTACAAATATTACAAATATTAAATATCAGTTAAGAATAAGGCAAGCTATGTTTATGATTATTGTTATATATAATTTTACGCAATTTTTGCGAACACATTACAAAAAATATAAATCACAAATACAACTTGCCTAATTCATAACTGACCGTATGAATACCGTATTGGTGTTATACTGTAAAGATAGATTTAAGCTAAGATGATGATCTTTAAATTTGTAAAAATATTAAGATCGGATGTTGATGACGTCGTTGTCGACATTGAATACGCTTACAAAATAGATAGTGTTGATTAAGAGGAAATACTAAGGCCGACTGATTATAAATGAAAAGTAGACAAAATCAACGTTTCGTAGCCCCTGATTCCTCCTCCAAAACTGGACCGATGAACTACTTTTTCCATTAAAAATTAAAGAAAAGCTTATGTTTGGGTTTTTCATAGATTACTTAATTATTAAAAAAGATATGAACGTTTAAAAACCTTAAAAATTGGCCAGATTTTCGCTGTGTTCAGACATCTGTGACAGAGACTGTGAACTGTGACAGAGATTATATATAAAAAAAAAAAGAAAACATAGGGACACAGCCAAAGGCCTTTCTTTAATTTTTAATGAAAATAGTAAATAAATCTGTCCAGTTTTGGAGGAGGGAGCCGGGGACTACGAAACGTTGATTTTGTCTACTTTTCATATAATCAGTCGACCTTAGTATTTCCTCTTAATTTCGGCGATTATATAATAAAATTAAATGATGATGATAAAATGAAGTGGCTCCAGTGTTCGACACAGTTTTCGTCCTATCCAAAACTGTCAAACTTCTTCAATACATTCTCAACCATATTATAAAGGAATAAAATTCAATGTTTATTGAGGAAATTTGACTGTTTGTGGTAGGTTTATGTGCAGGCGTGTGTACATCAAAAACTTACTTCAATTGTCACTCATTATCTCTTAAAATATTAAACAGATACCATTTGATTCTGTCAGTATTAGATATTTTAATTGTTTTAAAGCAAACCGCCATTTTCCCATTAAAAAAACAAGCCACCGTTCGAAATGTGTCCACCGAAAATGGCTACCGAAAACGCGTTACCGTGTAGGCGCCAACAATGAAATAAATATTTCTAACGGCTGCTACAGAGCACAGCCACACAGCGCCAAAGGTCCGGCAAAACAATTTTATCCCGCCAAAAACAAACCATTCCGACCTCTTCCCGACGGCCTTCCGTCGAAGTATTTCGCGTTATCGTCGGTGATGGTACAAAAGCGCGTAAGTAGCATTTTGGTCAAAACCGCGTAAGTCAAACGCAAAAATATCAGGAGGAAAAAAGAGGAAGGAAAACTGTTGTTTTTACACTAAATAATATATACAATAAATTTTGCATCATAGCAGGCAGACTTGTTCGAAATGCTAAAATTGAACTTAAAACCACAAAGGTTGTTGTTTTACGTACCTATTAGAATAAAGCAAATTTTTGGCTGCTGGACAAAAGCCTCTGCATATAACTACAATATATTTTGCATATGCAATACTATAAGTTATTTTTCTATAAAAAGTACGTCAATCACAGTATATAGACACCAGTTTTCGGCAGGAACCAGTGAAAGACCCTTTTTTCCCTTAATCATTAGAAACAGGTTTCAGCAACAATAGAATACAGAACAGCTTACTAGCGGTCATTTAGTAAAATTTAAATAAAACTGTACATTATATTATGGCGACGAAAACGGATGTTGATGTTTTGTTTTACCCATCTGTATCGTTACCGCTGAAGGGACAAAGTTATAAAGGTTTGGAGAAGCTTCACGTAGACAACTGTCAGGAAGGAGTACAGAACCTGGTCCAGTAGCGCCTACTTATATCAGAGGCCAAAAATAATTTAGAGCTGTTGCGCCAGGATAAGCAAGTAAACAAGTATCTTGAAGAAAGGTTGCGCGGTATTCACCAAACGTTACTTACGCTCTTTCGTACTTTCCCCGACGTTTCATGGCACACCTATTCGCTGTGTGTGACGTTTCTGGCCATCCATATTTACCGGGCACCTCCCACAGAGCTGTTGCGAATAAAAAAAATAAATCGTTTATTTTTTTCTCTCCGTTATATTTGCGACTGCATTTTATCGTTTCTGCCAACGATTCTTTTGACGAACGAGATGTGGATTTCATTGTTTACTTACTGTTTTTGCGGGAGACGATGTATTTTAGAATAACTTACAAAAATAGAGTAACTTCCTACGAACAATCTTGCTTTTGGAGTATCGTAGTGTGGCACCAACAGCTTTAGGGTGGCACCAGCGTTTGACAGGTCAACACAATTATTGTCGTCGCCAGAAAATAACTTATTTATTCATTGAAACTCTATGGGATGACAGCTAGGAAGCAGGTCGTCTGTATTCAATCGTTGCTAAAGACTAACCCCTTTATTCATAAAAAATATTTAGGTATGCAAAGTAATAAGTCAAATATTGTTTAGTTAACGTCACACGAACGTCATTTTGAATCTGAGAAAAAGAGACAAAACAATGATTAACTAAGTAATGCTTCGATCAATGATATCATTGGCTTCAATATTTTTTATGAATAAGGGGGTTTTATGAATAAGTCAAACATTTTTATGCAAAAAAACTTAGGGAAAGTGCTTTTGAATCGTCCAAAACATTTTTTTTACCTACTACTAATAGACTTAAATCGGTCTCTGAACCCTATTTTTATGATTAAAGGAAAAAAAATGTTGATCTAAAGTTCCTATTGAACACTAGTGCGACCTCCCTATCTATTTAAAGTTACTTAGTAGATATAATTGCTAGCATAGATATTACTGCGGTAAGTTTGACCATCGGTATCTCCAGCTGCCGGAACACAACAATGCTACATACATTGATGTTATGGCGACATATTTAGACAAGATGGTGGTAGCTAGCCAGGCGGACAAACAAGCCCTATCATCAACCACAGTACACAAACATGTACCCCTCACTGGGAATCGAACCCAGGACCTCTGGGTCTAAACCCGTAGGCAGTTAGAGAAAAGATAGCCAGACCTCAGTGGTTGAGGATTCCGGGTGAAGTGCGCTTCCACCTTCGTCGGCCTTATCATTAGGTGAGATGAAGACCAAGCGCTTATTCGTTAAGGAAGACAAGATATCTTAATTTATGAGCAACAATCATTTTTGGGTCACCAGTCGCTGTGGTACACTGTATATTTTTAATTAAATTTTTAAAGTCAGCATAATCAATGCGTCATATTTAAATGGTGAATGAAATGTTAAGTAAATTTTTGCTTTTATTTGATAAATGTTGGTGCCTTTGGCTATCAAAGTAAAAAGTAAATAGTGTTGAATGATTTCGGTGGGCTGGTTAGAACCACGATAGCTCAATTGGAAGAGCACCTGACCCGGTATGTCAGAAGGGTGCAGGTTCAAATCCTGCTCGTGAAAATTTTTTCAACATTGTGTTTTTGTAATTTGTTTCGCAACAAAAATTTGCGTTAAAATTATGTAAACAAAACAAAAACATTTTTTAAATGCAAATAAAACAAACAAAATACAGGTCTTCACCATAATATTTTATTTCCACATAAATTTATTGACCATACCATAATACATAATATAATTTAATTCACATACAATTATGAAGTCTTTATTATTACCTAACTTAATATTGAGATCACTATACTTTTCGAGTATTAATATATACAGTTTGACTTCTATGTCTTTATTATTATTAATAAAGTGTTATTAGTTAAACAAAATGTCGGCTTGACTATTTCCGAAATGCTGACAAAGGAAACAAAAACATAGAGCCAGCAAACAGTATTAAGTTACTTAAATTCTAGACATATAAGAGGAATAGCGGAAACCTTCAAATAAGTTATCACATAGTTTATTTCAAAAATAGGATTTCATATAAATGCAATGCCATTGTGTAAGAAGTGTTTAAAATATTTAAATCCATAGACAAAATTATGCCCTTTTTAATAAATTAATTGCCATTTATAATAATTATACAACAAAACATGACACAATGATAAAATTAAGTTCCATAACACGACGGAACTATTATTAATGCTCTAGTAGCACATTGATAAGAGTCCTTCTGTTAATGAATATAACTACAGGGTGGTTGGTAGAGGGTTGTCAAAACGAAACAGGCATGTTAAGGGCCATTGGCCAAGTTTAGGTCCAAAGCAAAATCCAATGCTTCACGGTTATTTTAGCATAACTTTCATTTTTTTTCTTTAAATAATTCAAATTCATTCTTTAAACTCATATAATAAAAATTTGTAGCCATAAAAATGGTTTGTTTTTTAAATGTCAAATATGGCGTTTTTTAAGTAAAATTGTAACTCGAAGCATATTAGCCTTGAAAAAAAATTACGAGCCCACAAAGTTTTTGAAGTAGAAAAATAAAAACTTCAAGCTCAACTTCAAATTAAATTTTAAGATTATTTAAAGAACAAATACGAAAAAGTTATGCTAAAATAACCGTAAAGCAAAATCCAGTTTATTGGGCCTGAACTAGGTAGCCAATGGTCCCCTCGACCCGCCTGTTTTGTTTTGACAACTCTCTACCAAACACTCTGTATATTTTTTCTTTTAACACACCTATGTTTGTGTTAGTTAAGGGTTATCGGGAACCCCGTGGACGTAGTGCAAAGGAACTATAGGTAGATATTAAGTTACTTTGTTTTGTTAAAAAAAAACTTATTTTATTCATTTTTTTTCCATATTGGCGGTTTTAAACTTTTTTATCACATTGCTCTAAAAATAATCAAAGTGCGTCTACTTAACATTAATTTTTTATACAAAGAGCGGATTTTTCAATAATTAATTAAAACTTTCTAGCCCGGATGTTACTGAAACTTTTTGAGATCATGGTACCTACTAGTGATGCAACGGATACTACTTTTACGAATACGAATACGAATAGCTGAACCTTAGTAGTAAAAGCCAATAAAACACGCTTATTAGTGTAAATATAAGTACTTTAATAATCAAAATTGACTTCTGGTAAATTTTATTTAAAAAACATATCATTAGCAATTTTGTTTCGTAACAGACGATTTCTTTTCTCCGTTTGTATATTGCCAGCTGTTGAAAATAGCCTTACTGAGTTTTTGAATTTTCTCACGTATTTGGGATGACATTTTAATAATTTAAATCGTCTAAGCACAATTTTACAATCAAAAATATCGTACAGCACACCAGGTATACATTAAAAGTAATACGCAACCACAAACCAACCAACCGAAATGTTAGGCGGTTTGAGGGTAATCCCTAAATAAAAAGACTAAAACGTCAACAAAATAATAATATGTTCGGGTACATGCATTGTAGCTCGGGTACGTTCCGTCTTACTCAATATTTTTTACGAATGTCATCATGATATTCGGCGAATACGAATATTCGGTAATTGACTGTTATTCGGCGAATATGAATATTCGTATTCGTATTCGTTGCATCACTAGTACCTACTGTTAATTTTCTTATTTTGTAAACTGTGAATAAAGATTAAGTTGTAATTAATTTGAAATAGTTAATTCCTTTTTATATAACTTTATAAAAAACTAAATAAAGAGTTCTTAATATTTTTAAAACTATATTGATTTTTTTGTACTTAAATAATATTTCTTACTTTTTTAAAAAGCAGTAGTAATATTTAGTAAGACCAAAATTTGACTTTACATTGATTTGTTTCAATATCACGAGTTTAATTGTAGTTTAATTATTGAAAAACGAGCCCCAAGTATTTAATTAAGAATACAAATATCTTGAGACTTAAACTACTTATACTTATAATATTTTACAAAGTTTTTCATTTTTTATCCAATTTACACAGCTTGATCAAATTAAATGGCCTACCTTAGTACTTAATTATATTTTACCAAATATTTTTTAATAAATCTTTGGGTTTTCCGATTCTGGAACACGATAGTAATAAGGGCTCTGTCGATATCTTGGACGCCATAATAGGGAACTTCATTATCATCATCATCATCTCAGCCAAAAGACCTCCACTGCTGGACAAAGGCCTCCCCCAAGGATCTCCACAACGACCGGTTTTGTGCTGCTTGCATCCAGCGGCTTCCCGCGACCTTCACCAGATCGTCGGGCCACCTTGTTGGAGGCCTGCCCCCGCTGCGCTTTCCGGTACGCGGTCGCCACTCAAGGACTATTCTACTCCAGCGGCCATCAGTCCTGCGAGCAATGTGCCCTGCCCACTGCCACTTGAGCTTAGCAACTTTTCGGGCTATGTCGGTTACCTTTGTTCTTCTGCGGATCTCCTCATTTCTGATTCGATCACGCAGAGAAACCCCAAGCATAGCCCTCTCCATTGCTCTTTGAGTGACCTTGAGCCTTCTGATAAGGCTAATAGTGAGCGAAAACGTCTCAGTCCCGTATGTCATCACTGACAACACTCACTGGTTTCTTCTTTCGTTTTGAGACACTGCGGTATATCGGACGAAAAGATATTTCGTAGCTTACCGAACGCTGCCTAGCCTAATTGGATTCGACGATTGACCTCTTTGCTGAAGTTGGATCTACCTAGCTGGACCGTTTGTCCCAGGTAAATATAATCGTCCCTAACCTTCAACGGAATAGGGAATTTGACAACAACAATAATTATTTCCGGAACATTAAAGGTATAAATGACCTAACGTAACAGCTCTTTAAACATTATCCTATTTTTTATTTGACCTAAGCATGAATTCCTGTAACCTAAAAAGTTTTTAATAAACACTCAATTAACTCAATAGTGACGTCATAAATTGCCATTACCATACAATTCATATTAAAAAAAATGTTTTGACAGTTACTTAACAGATTCTCTATTGACTAACCAATCAACTACCCAAATAAGAGGATACACTCGTGTGTGCCAGACAAGTAATCCGATGGCGGTATACCAACGAAACGAGAATGTACAGAATCTATTTTTACATGGATTACACTACACTGCAATTTACACATTCAACGCTACAGACAAACACGTCATGTCACATTGATCTCTTCATCAGACGCGCTGGCATCCGTCTCGTAGTCATCACCGTCCTCCATATTGGAGAACGGCGGTTCGCGCGCGTAAACGGTGCCCGCCATCTTGTCTTCGTATCTGTAGCTGTCACTTTGACAGTTCGAGGTGGTCGCGTACATTTTGTTTTTGACCTCGTCGGCCGGTTCGTCGCCTATTGGCGATAATGGCGAAAGTTTTGGTTTGTCTGCTTCTGCGTCAGAGAGGTCTGGGTGTGGGTTGTTCTTGTTGGGTAGAGTCTGCTCTCTGGACCCCCCTGAAGCTAGAAGCTCCCTCTCTTTTGAGTTGCGCCATTTCATTCGGCGGTTTTGGAACCAGATTTTTACCTGTGGACAAAAAAGCAATATGTCAGTTTGATGAGTAACAGCGAGAACGGCAAAATGGAAGTCTAGAATTCAGTGGATTGTCATTTTACCACAATCTGTGATAAAATTAGGATCATTATCTTGAAGGAACCCATAAGGAAGACTTACAAATGTAACAGGGCAGAATCATCGCGAAATACAAATGGAGTCAAAAATATAAAAATCCTGGAAACAATGCAAGTTATATAACAAGCCATACAACCTTACTATTAAAAGAGTAATAAACTATTGAAAACAAGTTAGAAACCTCTCTTTTAAGTATTATTTTTGCTTCAGGGATTTTAAAATTTCGTTTTAACGGTCGAAAATTAATCACGACGATAAAATTCATACATTAACTAAAATTCGTAATTCCGCGTTTTATGCCACATTGTATCTATATACAATGATTTGATTAAGTATATTATTTTGGAAATTTTGTATATTTGTGATAAAAAAAAATTTTTTTCATTTTACTTTATTTTGTTTTATGATATTTTTAGGAGACTGAATTACAAAATTACTTTAATAAAATGTTTTTGTTTCGTTTATATAATTTTAACGCAAATTTTGTTGCGAAACAAATTACAAAAAACAAATGTTGAAAAAATTTCCACGAGCAGGATTTGAACCCTTCTCTTCTTCCTGTCTTCCAATTGCTCAATACCACGATAGCTCAATTGGAAGAGCACCTGACCCGGTATGTCAGAAAGCAGGTTCAAATCCTGCTCGTGGAATTTTTTTTCAACATTTGTGTTTTTGTAATTAATAATTCGAACTATCCAAAAAGGCTTTAAATCAACTTATCGTCGAAAACAAATAAAAAAGGGGTTACAATTACTGTCATCAATGCAGAATCAATATCAAATCCACCATTATATCCCCAACGAATACGTAAAAATAATCATAATCGTCAAATTAATCTTTGTTAGGGCGCGGATGCATTAGCTTTCATAATTTGTTTTTTTTTGTACATTTCGCGCCTTTTTTTCTGATTCCATAAAAATACACATTTTTTTCTACAAATCGGTATTTTGTGACCCCAGCGGGTCAGAATCATTGTGCGGATGACAACTGGTATATTGATGGGAAGAGGGCGGGGTGCGAATAAAAGAATGGCCTAAGTTACGATTGGATTATTTGAAGTGAAAAGATTTTTTTTTAAACAAAAATGTTTGAAATGTTGATTTCGTCATCATCATTATCAGTATCGGTATATAAAACCCAAAATTCAGTTTTAGGCTAATTGAGCTCTTATGAATGTTTTTCACCGCCTCCGTGGTCTAGAGCGCTGTCCACACATTTCCGAGTTCCGAAAAAATCAGTTACATACGATTTGTGCGAACTTGTTCACATATCTCCGTGTCAGGAGGATCCGGATCGTCAGTGTACCCGATGCACGGACGCCTTGACAGTGCTATCCGATTTTTATCTACGTGGACTGGACGACATTTTGTGCAAGTGCAACATGAACACATAAAAGTTAATAGAACTATTACAATCAGCCAATTCTGCTGTGTTACACAAAGACATCGGATTGTGTATCAGCCACCAAAACATACTACACTGACACCGATTTCCCTGATATGTGTGCACACGGGTGACGGATGGCACATCTCTGACGGGAACACTGACACAAACAACTCGGAACACGGATGGCCATAACCCGGAAATGTGTGGACAGCGCTTTAGACCTAGAGGTCCCGGGTTCAATTCCCAGCGGGGGGTACATGTTTGTGTACCCGGTTTGTAGTGGGACTTGTTTGTCCGCCTGGCTAGCTACCACCATTATGTGTAAATATGTTGCCATAACATAAATTTTTGTAGCATTATTGTTGTGTTCCGGCAGCTAGAGATAAGAGAGCCAGCGCCTCAGTAGATGAGGATTCCAGGTGAAAAGCGCTTCCATCATTGGCCTTATCATCACTTAACATTATGTGAGATGAAAGCCAAGTAAGATATAAAAAAAATTCTTTTTAATGAAAATTGTATTTTATTTAATTGAAAATAAGAGAAATGCAATACCGCGCGCTCATTTGTCAAATCAAATGGCGCTTCCCCGACTTCCTGTTACACACTTCCGTCCCAGAGGCAAGATGTTACACATCACACACTTCCGTCCCATTTCACGAAATCACTCCCACAAATTGCAAGAAAGCGAGAGGAAAGATGTTACACATCCATAATTCCGGACCACAATGTTACTACTTACACTGCTATAGAGATCAGATGTTGTTAGTAAACCAGACAGACTTCAAAAAACAACCCCTACCACCAACTAAACTGAATGCAAAAGCTTGTTATTCGGTTTGAATTTCCTTACTTATCATCACTTAACAACACTAACTATATTTTCTTGGTTGATATAATCAATGATAATAGCAATGAGAAGTGATAAATGATATACCCCCCAACCCCTGGGTATCTCAGTAAAGATCTAACTGCCGCACTCAGAGACGTCAATTAAGTTTAATGACAATTAAATGTCTTTCCTTCTCTATTTAGCACTATACATAAGAAAGTGACAACAAGTGACTTAATTGTCATGTCCTCACGCGGACTTTTTGAAAAAAGAATTTGTAAGGTGCCGTTGCACTGGTTTTGTTTCGTTTGCCAACACTAATATTTCATGCATGCAGTGTTTACCAACTTACTATTGTACACTTAGCTCTAATTGTATTACTTAGTACCTAAATATAAATGTATTAATGTAACAATTACAGGTAAACCTAATAAATAAATAAATAAATAAATAAATAAATAAATAAATAAATAAATAAATAAATAAATAAATAAATAAATAAATAAATAAATAAATAAACACTCATGCGCGTTCACGAACACTAGACGGTTAATAATCCACCATTATTACACATTAATATTCGACAAAACACATTTTTCAGAAACTTATACTAAACCGCAGACATGACTCTTCACACCCCTCGAGTATCTCAGTCAAGATGTGGGGCTTTACTAAGTCCTTGGGCGAACTTCTTGAGAGAATTTAAAAAGTGACATTGCACTGTTTTGTTGCATTTGCCACTCATGCACACTCACGAACACTATAAACGGTTAATAATCCACCAATATTTCACGTTAATACTCGACATAACACAAATTTTAGAAAATAAAACAAAACTACAGACATGACTCTTCACTCCTGCCAAGAAGTCCCCGACGATATCTGTCCTTTTTTTTTTTTTGCAAAAAAAAAGTTTTATTATATTCGATGACAGTACAGATTGTATTGAATGCTTTTGTCATTATTACAAAAAAAATACAATAAAGGTTTTGCACTATGATTTATAGCCCACAATCCCAGTGTGCGGGCGTGTTTGTATGACAAATTGCATTGCAATAACTGGTGTGAGGGAGATCGGAGGCGTACGCGTGCGCACACGCGATCACAAATGTGCAGCGACATATGCGCTGGCGAGATTCGGATGGGTGACCGAAAGTGTGTTTTTTTTTAAATTCTACAATTGGTTAAGCCTTGATCTCACCTGATGTTAAGTGGTGGTAATCCTCAACTACTGAGGAACTGGATATGTTATCTCAGATTATTGGAACACAGCAATGCTAACATTGATGTTATGTCGACATCGTATGATAAGATGGATCACCATCTGCGTGTGGGTGGTCCATCTTCGTTGATCACCAACTAAAGTGAGTATCAACATGTACACAGTTACATATAATTGAAATGTTCATCCCATTTTTGTATAGTCAAATAAGCATTGTTCACTGTATGTTATGGAGGGACGAGACTTCCTGGTACAGGTATCAGTATGATTTGTTCACTGTATTTTATAAATTTTATAAATATTTAATTTAGCTTCAGTGCAGCAATTAGCACTTGAAAATAAAAAGTAAAATTTATCAGTATGATGTCGAAAAGGAGCTCTCCACCTAGGTCTATATTATGTGTAGGTGTGTATGTAAAAATAAAATAATTTTTAATTTTCCTCTTGATCCTAAGACTGGTGATCTTACAACCACTAGACCCCAGAAGAACATCCTCGGGGGGTTTTGAGAGGGGATGGCATCACGCATACAGTTACAATTATCTTTGGTTTTTTTGTATCTCCTAAGACAGGTGAATAAAGGCTACCTTGGGTTTATTGAACCCTATGTTTAGTTAACCTAGGTTCACTAAGTCTACCGTGCGTAGCATTTAGTGCACCCAGGTGATTTGCTCCAAGGAATGAAGTCTACCGGGGGTTATTAAGTTTTCGCGACGGGCCAAGCTCTTTGACTGGGGGTAATTTTAAATTCTAGCCAAGTCCACTTTTATACAAATCGAGAAACAATTAATTTTGTGTATTATGGATTCTCAGTATGTCCATCTGGTAGAATTTGTATGAAACCGATGGTGTTGAATTTGGTAATTTTTGAAAAAGAACTCCTTATTTATGGAGGTAAATTGCGAGGTGAAATAAGATAAGTTATACAAACAAAATAGTCGTTATACAAAAATTGCGTCATTTTTAAAATTGGAATGACAAATCGACGCCGCCGATCGGCGTGCCCAATCAGCCAGTGATCGATGTTCGCGTGAACGCGCGAATCATTTGTCAAACTTTTTAAATATCGATGTTGTTGCTATTTTTAACTTCTTTTTTGATATTTGATAGTAGGAACTTTTTTCGCGTTGTTAATTGATATGTCACCTTCGCACAGCTGAACTTTATGGTGTCAGTTTGAACATTTTGCCTTTTTATACCGTGTAGGTATACAACGAAACGTCATTAAAACGAAAGAGATGGTAGGTACCTACAATAAAAATAAATAGCGGGAATTGTCTGCTGAGTGAACTGGGATATCGCCCGTTATTTTACGCTTTAACTAAGATGAATTGTTTGTGGAGTATTTTAACTAGTAACTATTAACGGTAAAATAGTTTGTACGAATATTCCGGCCTTACCATTATTAGCCCATGCAGCTACGGAGATTTAGGCAAAAACAATAATCGTTACTGACCTCTTTAGGAAAATAACATTGCGAATATTATGATGGAATCGAAAATCGTATATTGCCCTAAAGAATTTGTGCCTTACGAATAAATATGGAATAAGCTCCAAATAGTTATTCCGTGTTGTGTCTCTTTTACTCCGATTTGAAATGACGTTTACATGACAGGAACAAAACACGGAATAACTATTCGGACCTTATTCTATGTTTATTTGTAAGGCACTTTATGTTTTTGGCATTTGGACTATCGTAATGACACCAGTTTTCATCGCCAAAAAATAATATAGAATTTCAATCAAATGTTGCTAAAGTAAAAAATCTGTTGATGACCCCTATTTTTAAATATTAAAGGAAAAGGTGTTGGTTGCTGGTTCCGGTTGAATATTAATGCCACTACTAAGTACCTACACACGCCTGCACGTCAACCTACCCAAAACTGTAAAATTTGTTTAATACATTGTCAACCTTAAGTCTTAAACATAAAGTTCAAAGTCTATTGAGGAGTTTCACCCGAGTTCTTCCCGTAATAACACGTGTTGTGAGACTCCATTTTATTTTCGATCTACCGTACAATTGTACCCTTACTACTTATAATAAAAAAATACTTGAAATTGGCTAAATGCTAAACGCGAAGCCATTAATTAAGATAATTAATTAAAGTCTATTGAGGAAATTTGACAGTTTGTGGTAGGTTGACAAACAGGCGTCTGTACCATGAGAAATGAGTAGCAAGGCAATTTTTTTATTTATTTATTAAAGTCAATTTCAATGTCTGAAGTTTGCTTTAAGTCTTCAAACATTGAACTATCACATAACAATTAACTAAAAACTTACACCAAACACTAGTAAATAAATAAGAATCTAAATGCGTCTTGCATCCGTTTAGCATAATCCGTGACAACGTCATCTTGACCGCTCCTCGGCTCGACAATATGCCGCGAGCAGCTGACGCCCGTCCCTATTCAACGCTCTAGAGATGGGGGCGTGCGGTTTGTCGTTGATCGATAGATTGTTGTTATATATAAAATTTGTCGGCCTCCGTAGTCGTGTGGCTCGCACGCCAGTTTCTGGTGTTACCATTTCCGAGGTCCCGGGTTCCATTCCCAGTCGGGTCAATGTAGAAAAACGAACTTTTTCTATATTTTCTCGGTTATGGGAATCTAGGTGGTTGCGGTACCGTCATTGTTTCTGATTTCCATAAGACAGGTAATTACTAAGCTACTGTCTTTGGAGTCTGTAATATATGTATCTGGTCTTTGTAATATATGTATGTGATGTTGTCTAATATTAATTTATTATATTTTTTATATTCCTTAAGAGTAAGCAAGTAAGTTTGCTTTCACGCTGCACCAGTTATCTTCGCGTCTGGACTCCATTTCCAGTTAAAATCAGGTGGGATGGAGTAATTTGACGAGCTATCTATAAAAAAAAAGAGTAAGCAAACCCAGACCCGAAGCTCCCGGGTTCGATACCCAGCGGGGGTACATGTTTGGGAACTTGGTGTGCTTGGAGATAGGTCCTGTTGTTCGCCTGGCTAGCTACCAACACCTTTTCTAAATATTATGTCTTCATGACATCAATATTATTAGTAGAATTGTTGTATTCCGGTAGCTAAAGATAAGACAGCCAGTGCCTGAGTAGTTGAGGAATCCGGTGGAATGCGCTTCCACCTTCAGCCTTACCATCTCTTAACATAAGGTGCTAACATTGATGATTTGGCGACTTATTTAGAGAAAATGATAATGGCTAGCCAAGTTTACTTAAAGCAAACCTCACCACTAACCATGTAAAATTGATACAAGTGTATAGTCATGTAAAATTGTTCATATCACTTGTTAGTAATCGAACCTGGAACGTCTGGGTTTGAGACGGTCCTAACCATGGTCCTAACCATAAGACCACAGAGGTGGTTAAAACTGTTGATTCGCATTCTCTTTGTGTTTTTAAAAATAAAATCCTAATGAGCACTTTTAAACTTTCTTTATATGTTGTTTTGTGATACTGAATAAATGTTTTTCAATTCTATTCTATTCTATATTATATCAATTATTATAAGCATAGAATTTAACGGGGATTAACGCAAACTAATTAGTATAGGTGTTAAAGCCATAATTTTTGAACCGCCTGAAATTGTAAGTCAAGTGAGCCTTATTAAATGCCTGCCATATCTTATGATTTAACAAATATTAAGAATTAGTTAATAAAGTAAGCATGCAAGCTTGCTTTATTAACTAATGTAATGTAATAGTGATATTCTTGTCGTTATACTTTTGGGATTGATTATAAATGTATGGCTCATAAAACTTGTAGATTTAAATAATAGCATTATTTTTGAGAGGTATTGTAACAGTGATATTATTATCGTAATATTTTTGGGTTTGATTATAAATGTATGGCTTATAAAACTTGTAGATTTAAATAATATTATTATTAACTTGTGGGATATATAGTATTAATCTAATTTATCGATATCGATAAAACATCGCGCCCCTTCCCAACATTCACAAGACAGGGGCGTCCCAACACCGGAATTAATTACTTTTTGACATATTCACTTTTATTACAATTTATACGGATAAAGAGACGCCTGATTGGGACATAAAATGGGGGAAATATGGGCATTGGGGGAGACTGCGAGCGCGACTTGTTTATATTCCCAAGTTGGGGGTAGTAAAACAATTGCGGAATCGACACTTGGACAAAGACTGTTGATAGAACTTTGCGTTTTACAATCGTAGAAGTTAGTTAATTAAATATTGTTCATGTTAAATTGATATTGACTTATAAATTACTTAACTTACTGTTAAATATAATATTCCATAAAACGTCACATTTTTTTTCCACAAATGGGGAGATGGGACCACAGATAAAGAAATATGTCTCCTGGTTTCTTGCCACCTCTTCTCGGTCGAAGGATCTCCCAAAGTCCGAACTGGTGGTATATTCAGTTAAACCATATTTTTTCGTATTTTTTTTAATTATTTGAATTTTATAGTTTTGACGTCAACAAGTGCCTGTGAAGGCTTTTGTTGCATAAATGAATTGACTTTGACTACGGATTGATTAGTGGTTATACAAATGCCTATAAAATCTAGAAATCTTACGACAATGTGCCTTCCGATACGCGGAATAACTGCAGCTATTAAAATTTGGTACCCATCCCATGGCCCGCCCCAATGTTGCTTAACTTGTAAGATCTAGACCTAGTTTTAGACCTAGTTTTCCTAAACCAAATAGTTTACGTTAAACCCCTTTAGAAATTTTGTTTAAAATTGCCTGGCAACAATGAGTTTTATAAATCATATTTACTTAGAAAGATTTTTTGATATGAATAAAGCTTTATTTAAATACAAAGAAAACTAAACAAACTCATAATGCTAAAAATGCAACTTACAACCTCTGACATGACAGAACATGTGTCACACACAATACTTTTAAATCAAATAGAAATAACAGACAATGTTTATATACACGTGGTTTGTACTAAAAAATACTATTGTGTTTGCATCTTCACACGATGCAGAAGGGTTGAAACGAAACGCAATATTCAAATGACACAATCGAAAAAAGAAAAACAAATAGCGCACTGACATTCCGCAATGCAAATATGGCGGGCGCTGTCAAAAAGCGCGCCAAAAAATATATCCCGACGAATTCGGAATAAATGCAAATATTTGAATTTAAATGTAAACAGGGCACCGTTTGAATATTCATATCAAATATGAATATTTCAAATACGCGACCGTTCGGTGGCCGGCCGAAAATCAGATTCATTGGTTGGCGGATAGATAGATCGAATAGACGTGTATTGTGTTTTCAAATGCAAAATGGCCGTGAATAACTTTTTATAACCGTTCCAGTGGTACTCCTTTTATTGTACTTTTTATTTATTGTTTTAGGATTACCAACTGCTGTTACACAATAGTGAAATGGACAAGGTGGAGCAACGATCTTCGCAAGGTTAGCAAGACTTGGATGAGAGTAGCCGTGAATAGTGCACAGAAGCGCGTAGGCTTATGATAATAATTTTAATGTGGACCTCGAATTCACAGTGGTTAACGCGCCCGGTCTGCGAGGTGCTGAGATTAAGCAACTTTTGCTAAGGCCGGTCATCGGATGGGTGACCAAAAATTGATCATCTCGAGCTCCTCCGTGCTTCGAAAGGCACGTAAAGCCGGTGACCTCGGCTGCATTAGCAGTCGTTAACAACCACTAATCCGCACTGGGCTGGTGGTGGTATGGCGCGTTCTCCCTGTCCATCCATAGGGCGCCCCAGCAGTGGGGACATAAAATGAGCTGATGATGATGACTATGATGATGATGATAAAAGACAGTTACGAGTCCTTACAGAACTGACGACCTCCGTAGCCGAGTGGTTTGCACGCCGGACTCTGAGGTCCCGGGCTCGATTCTTGGTCGGGTCAATGTCGAAAAATGAACTTTTCGATGTTGTGTCGGGTGTGGGTGGTTGTGGTAACGTCGTTGTTTCTGATTTCCATAAAAACGAGTGCTTTAGCTAAGTAGCTAAAGCACTCGTTTTAAAGGTAAGTAAGTACCTTGGGATCAAAACAATGTATGTGATGTTGTTTATATTTTTTTTTACAGAAACTCATTTATAATAATAGTCATCTTCAGCTCATTTTATGTCCCCACCGATGGATGGATAGGGAGAACAGGCCATAAACCACCACGCGGGCCCAGAGCGGATTGGTGGCTGTTAACGACTGCTTATGCAGCCGGGACCAACGGCTTTACATGCCTTCCGAATCACGGATAATAATAGAAGATAGTAAAGAATAATAGTATACAAATATAACTATGCACTATACAAGTAACTGCCGAAATATAAGTACTAGGTATGTTTACAAATTTAGAATTGTATGTTCGCCCGGAATTGTATGTTTACTGAGGCACTGGCAGTCAAACTATCGTCATACAACAATGCTACTAACATATGATGGGTGACATATTTAATAAGCTCCTCGGGCCGATTGTAAATAATAATGATAATAGTATTATATTATCGTGTACACCTAAATTGTGTGTTTCATTTATAATATAAAAGACACCCAAATTCACACAATACTAAATTAACTATGTGTGGTTCAACCCTAGCCGGTAGGTACAGTTCGGTACGTTGATTCAAGGTCACGGCACTGTTGCAGCACTCTCGTTCATTCTGTTCCCGATGAGAGCTTGAAAAACCGTATTCTTTAATATAATCTTTTTTTACAAGCTGAAGTTGTTGATGCTATCCAATGTTTTTTCAGATTTTATTATTCGAGAGCAAACAGGACCACTTTCGAGATGCTATTTTGTTCCGGATCCTTTATCTAGTAATTATAACTTATTGATACATTTAATTATCAATAAAGTTATTATTATTATATATTTTTTTAATTTTTTTTAATGTTTAATTTACACATTATTGATCAAAGCCAGCAACACACTAATTTAAAAAATAAACTGTTCACTTTCCCGCCAAGAAGTCCCATTAGCAACATCACTATGTAATGTTTCGTTTTTTTTTTTAACTTAATGTAGGTACATTTAAAGTCGCCTACTCACGGTACGACGTTCTCAGTCTTGGCGGCTGCGTCTGACGTTAAATAATTGTTGGGCGCCGGTCGGGACGTTGCTTGCACCAAGAATGTGTAGAGATGGCGTTAAAAATATGTAGATTTTATTTTTTAAATATTTTGTTAATACTTACCATTTTTTTGTTCCGTTTATTCCTCAATATAGAGTTTGTTTAAAAAGCACGTTACTGAGACGTTTCAGCCATTTTGTATTTTGATATTTTTCTTAATAAAATAAAAGATCAAGGGATTTACAGTTACTAATCCAGTCATCATCATGATCATCATCTCAGCCAAAAGACGTCCACTGCTGGGCAAAGGCCCAAGGATCTCAACGAGTAACTCAAGTAAATTACAGTCAGTAGTTACACTGAGCCTATTTGTGCTGGATATATTTTCGTATGTTTTTTTTTCCTATATTTGTGACACAAATAAATATCAATTTAAAAAATTAAATTCAATTTAAAAAAAACGTTGTAAAGCAAATTGCGCGCATGGAAGTGTGTGAGAATTGGCATAGTTACAGTATATATGGAGAAATGTATGCATAATATGAGTTATATTGGATAAGCATTTTGTATTTTTTGTGATTTACGGCCATATGGCAACCACTTGTGAAAGTGTCACTTATTGTAAATAACGTCCAATGGAGTGCATTTATAAGATATGTTAAATGTATACGCGAGAATATATTCTATTATTAACCCGGTATTCCAAACAAAAAGTTCAGTAATACCTTCGCGGTTTATTACACTCTACTCGTTTTATTGATCAAACCTATTTGCGGAACGGTGGTACCGCAAACATTTCTCGCAATCTTAGCGCTTGCTGCGTCTGACGTTAAATAATTGTAGTGCTACTGATTTTTGTAAAGCGGTTCGTTTTTGCTTGCTACCGTTCACTTCACGTGTTGGTAGGTAGCAGTGTGAAATTGAGTGTAAAGTTTTGTTTTTGTATTAAGCTTATACTTATTTTAAGTTATTTTTTGTTATTTTTTAGATTCAAGAATGATTATGTCACTTATAGTCATAATGGAGCACATGAACTTATACCAATATTTATGTTTCTTATTGTGTGTGTGTGTGTTCTGCCAATGTACCCGTTTAAATTGCCACTTTGTATGTTTAAATAAATATATAACACTACACTTTGGAATGAAACAATTTGTTAAATACGGATCGATTGAGTTTAAAATGTTTAACAACTAATTTAGTAAGTTAAACGAGGAATATTGTGTAAGAGTGTAAATATTTTTTTCATGACCTTTTAAACGCTTTGTGGTCATAAAATAAACGAAATCAAACTTTGTTTGCAAACTAATGGTACATTGGTGATATATAAAAAAACATTAAAAAACTAGGTTACCGTATGTGTATTAGTTGTTGTTTATTTCTAAATTAGGTTAGTTTAAAATCATAAAAATGGTTTAAGACCATGAAAAGAAAAAAAAGTTCAGAAATTCAGTTCGCATTTCACCGATTTAAATTAAATAAAAAATTGTAAATAAATTATCTGCCACTTCTATAACATCAATAGCTCTGCAAGGGAGCAAAATTTATTTAATGAGGGGTCCCAAGGGGATGATTCCGAAGTTGGGAAACAGATTGTGGGATACGGGTGCCATTCAGATTGGGTATAATTGATTTCTATCACCATTCTATATTTCTAGCAGAAGCTCGGGTTGCGATCGCGAATGCTAAGCTACGAACACAATGATCTGCCAAATGATGGGTGACCGAATCTCTTGTCTTTTAACAGCGAGTAAGCACTTTACTGTTATTAAATCTTCAATTACTAAGGGACAACGGTCCAATTCTTTGTTATTAGATCCAGTTCAGTTCCTAAATGGTTGAGGAACGGAGGAGAAGGTTCGTCGTTGGCTACCCTTATGCGGCTTACTATAACTACCAAGATCAAAATCAGAAATCCTGGGTCCATCTTCCAACGGGGGTACAGTCGAGTACAATAATATCTCAGTTGTAAACACAATTAATTGGCAATAAATACCTTTGACTTTGACGTTAACTTTGACCCTGTTGCTTTATTGTAATAATGGTTGTCATGGAATACCTATAATTTGACAAAAGATACTTAACAATGTACAAAAGTGCTTATTATTGAACTCGTCTCCACTTTTGTATTTTCATCATCAGATCATTTTGTATGTCCTCACTGTTGGGGCACGAGCCTTCCCTATGGCCATCCATCCCTATGCCCTATCCATATAGGGAGGACGGGCCGTAAATAACCACGCGGGCCCGTGCGGATTGGTCGGGGACCAGCTTTACGTGCCTTCCTAAGCACGGAGGAGCTTGAGATGATAAATTATTTGGTCACCCATCCGTTGACTGATGGCGCAGTGGTTGCTAATGTGAAACAACTTTCGCAAAGACCGGTCATCGGATGGGTTACCAGAAATGTATCATCTCGAGCTCCTCCGTGCTTCGGAAGGCACGTAAAGCCGTTCGTCTCAGCTGCATCAGCAGTAACAACCACCGCACCACACCGGGCCTGCGTGCTGGTTTACGGCGCGTTCTTCCCGTGGTGTTCCCATCCATAGAGATGGCTCGTGCCCCAGCGGTGGGTAATAAAATCAACTGATGATAATGAAGCTTCGACCCTTGAGCCATTGAAAAAAACAACCGACCAAAACAATAATAAACAGAGTTACATGTAAAACATAGAAAAATCGTAATCGAAAAACTTCAAACGCACCTAATAACTCGAAAACAATGGGAATAATAAAAAAAATGTCTGCGGAACATTGCTCCATAAAAAGCCGAGGCTCATAAAAGAAATGCCTTTGCCACGTACTACTGGCATAGAAAAAAAGAACTCGACCAATACAATCGGGGCCACAGTTTTATTCGATATAAACTGGCCAATAGACGGGCAGGTTTTAAGACGCGTTCCTACACGTATAACCGTCTCGCTCCAACTCAGGAAAACAGCCCCGCAAATGTACAGGAAAATTAGACGCTGTGTCTCGAGACTGCTTTGCCCGTTTTTATAACGTTCATACTTGTCGCGGATTGTATTAAATTTTTATTTCTTGTTCTGTCTTTAGGAAAAAGGTAAGGTTGCAATAAAACCTTTGTGAGATGAGCTTTCTCAGTTGGTACTGCGGCATTTACTTGTCT
This sequence comes from Eudonia truncicolella, assembly GCA_949315975.1. NCBI lineage: Eukaryota > Metazoa > Arthropoda > Insecta > Lepidoptera > Crambidae > Eudonia > Eudonia truncicolella. The sequence goes on along the minus strand of OX438853.1, from coordinate 1,881,505 downwards.
ATGCTTATAAGTGGCCAGTACAAAATAATACACCACGGTCAAATTGTTCATGGTTAATTAAGATTATAGACAATATTTACGTATCAGTCAGATTTTTATTGCTTTTTAAGTTCATTTATCCTCCTCTGTTATCTAGTGGTTAAGACTACCGGTTTAGACCCAGAGGTCCCGGTTTCGATTTCCAGCGGGGGGTATATGTTTGTGTACTCGGTTTGGTTGGTGGTAGGGCTTGTTTGTCCACCTGGCTAGCTACCACCATCTTATCTGAATATGTTGCCATAGCATGTTTGTAGCATTTCTGTGTTCCGGTAGCTAGAGATAGCCAGTGGCGCTTTCACTTTCGGCCTTATCATCACTTAACATCAGCTGAGATGAAGTGCTTACCTGTAAGATATTTAAAAAAATAACTTTCTCTTAAAACCAATATAAATCTAATGCAGTATAACTTGTTTACAATTACATTCATTGTGATTACAACTAACTTTGAGTAAGTATTTATAAGATCACCTGTTCCGAAACAATCTTATCACTACTATGTCACAGGCCCTTATTAACAATCTATTATTAATACGTATATCCGTAATGCTTAATAATTACCTATTAAATAATCAAAAAGCCGTTTAAACCGGCGCCCTGGGGGAGGGTGACCGCTATTCTCAATCACGGGAGTGCAAAAACGGGTGGGGGTCGAATTTCAATAATCAAAAGATCGGGACCTTTTATCGGAAAGCTATTTATATGTATACGTTATTTCAAGTAAAGATTTACTTGATAATCTTGATACATACTTATATTATTTTGAATTTGGCATTCACAATGCTTTAAATAGTTACGAGATAAAATTTTACTAGAAAAAATTGCCAGCCTCAGGAAGCTCGAAATGCCATATTTATTTTAAAACATTAACGAGCACCGCACACTTAACGCCTCAATTGATTAATAAAATGATAAGACTACAGATTTTTTAAATTTATTTATTTACTTATATATTAACAGGTTACATCCAAAAATGCTTCACACAAATTAAGATCGAAAATATTGAACTGGGATGCAACCCAAAAAAATGTACGCACTTTGACCAAATCTGACAATTATACGATTATTAGATAGTGTCAAAATTAAGATTGTATTATCAATGTAGAGTTTGTAAAAAAGTATAAAAAAACATGAAACAATCAGCTCATTTCATGTCCCCACTGCTGGGGCACGAGCCTTTCCTATGAATGGACAGGGAGGTCGGGCCATAAACCACCACGCGGGCCCAGTGCGGTACGGTGGTTGCTAACGACTGCTAATGCAGCCGGGACCAACGGCTTTACGAGCCTTCCGAAGCATGGAGGAGCTCGAGATGATACATTTTTGGTCACCCATCCGATGACCGGCCTTTGCGAAATTTGCTAAACCTCAGCACTCGCAGACCGGGCGCTTTAACCTCTGCGCCATCGAGCTCCTCGTTAATCCATCGTTACGTCAAATATTTTCTGCTTCGTAATATTAAGACATCGTCGTTCAATGGAGCATTCGATCAAACGTGTTCCTTGAAATAAAAAACAATCAGATGGCTTTCGAATTCACAAAGGTGACCCCAGGTAATGCAACGTAACCAACCTCTAAGGCATTCAAAAAGTAAGATTAGAAGACCTTTTTTGCTCTATATTATAAAAGAAAAAAGAAAACCCATTATACATTTTTCTTATCTGTGATTTCTTTTAGCAGATCAAACAACCATAGATTCACCCTTTTTTTGTGTGTCGTCTACAGATAACAATATCAACTCAAAATAGAGAAAAAAGAATTCAGGGCCCCGCAAAAAAAGCGATTACTTCCGCTTTCCGCCGGTAACCGACCAACGGAAATTTTTCCGGTTCCGGAAATTATTTATACGACTTTTTTTTTTAATTTTCACTCTGCAATCACCTTGTTTATGATTTAACTATTATGTTTACTATTATACTTACGTCGTGTTTGAATTTCTTTATTTTCACTCTTTAATTTATTTCAAAAATAATTCATGTTATCTAAGAATGTAGCCTTAACTTTAATAGTAGCACTGTTGTGTTCCGACAGTGAGATATGATAGCCAGTTCGTCAACGGTTGAGGATTCCAGGTGAAGTGAAGATGAAGACAGACTAGGTTCTCAGCACAAAATAAAGAGACTGCAGAAAATGAGCTTCATACTAACGCGCTTGAACAACGCACACATAGACAACCTTTCACGGACACGGAAGCTCGCAACAGCGGCGCTCGACTGCTGCGAGATCCGTCCGTGAGAGAGGTCTATGTGTGTGATGCTCGAGCGCGGTATGCATTGAGCTTATCTTCTGGGTCCTCTTTATTTTGTGTTCTTACTACCGTACTCAGAGACGTCAATTAAGTTTTAATGACAATAAAATGTGTTTCCTTCTCTATTTAGCACTATACATAAGAAAGTGACAGCAAGACACTTAATTGTCATTAAAACTTAATTGACGTCTCTGAGTACGGCAGTTAGTCTGTCACTTGAGAACCGGTCAGGAATATATTTAAAAAAATGTCCTGACCAGTCGGCATTTGTATTTTGCTAAATAATTAAAACTCACTAAATATCAAACTGAAAATTAAGCAAACTACATTTGCAAAGAAAATATCAGATTTAAAAATCGTATTATAGAATATTAGACAACCGTGAGTTTGTTTAAGTTAACATGACGAGAACAAATCACGGAATATCTATTACAAGTTCATACCCTATTTATTAGTAAGTCACGAAGTGTTTATTCAATCTCAAATTCAAAACCATAGATTAACTAAAATTGTCGCTCAGCAAAATAACCAAAACGTCCCAATCATTACGTAGTGTTGCCACATTCAAACGCAAACTCCCGCGTAGGGGTGCACCGAGGGTGTTACAAAAAATTGTTACCCTAAGGGCATAATAGAAGGGAGGGGACTGTCAGAAACAGAAGTTAGGGCGACCACGCCCCAAAAGGAGCTTTAAAACAATTACCGAGCGGTGAATTCGATATTCACGTTCGAATCGAGAAGGATTATGGCACGCCGCGTACCGTTGCCCATTTTAAAGCGCGCGAAAATTGACGTTTGAGGCTCGATTCCAAATTTGAATTGTCTAATTTCGTTGGGAGAGCGTCAACCTTTTTGATGTTTTCTTTTACTTTTTGATTTCCGAGCTGGTGTCTTTTATTGTATGTATGTAGGAATTTGATTTTTTTTTAATAGAGTCTGTAGGAGCTTGTTGGCGCAATGGTTAACGCGCCCGGTCTGCGAGTGCTGAGGTTAAGCAACTTTCGTAAAGGCCGGTCATTGGATGGGTGACCAAATATGTATCATCTCGAGCTCCTCCGTGCTTCGGAAGGCACGTAAAGCCCTTGGTCCCGGCTGCATTAGCAGTCGTTAACAACCACCAATCCGCACTGGGCCCGCGTGGTGGTTTATGACCTGTTCTCCCTATCCATCCATAGGGGAAGGCTCGTGCCCCAGCAGTGGGGACATAAAATTGATGATGATGATGATTTTTGATTTTTGACGACCTCCTTGGTCGAGTGGTTTGTACACCGGTTTTCATGGTGTCGCCATCTCTGAGGTCCCGGGTTCGATCCCCGGTCGGGTCAATTTAGAAATTATTGTTTTTCTAAATTGTCTCGGGTCTGGGTGTTTTCTATGTATAATAAGTATGTATTTAAGTATTTTAAGTATGTTTATCCGTTGTCTAGTAACCATTTAACGAGTTTCATAACGAAGCTTCTCTTGGGCTAGAGAATTGGTGTGAGTGTAGGAAAGTTTATTTATTTATTTATTATTTATTTATTTTTTAATGCACGAAAATTGACGTTTGGGGCTCGATTCCAAACTTGTCTAATTTAATTGAGAGCATTAACTTTATTGCTATTTTTTTCTTTTTAATGTCGACATTGTGTTTTTGTATGACTGTGAAATAAAATGCAGGAATTTGATAGCTACTACGGCTCACGCTTTTGGGTTAAGATTTTGTAAGTTCAGCAACTTTCACAGTTTCAAATGTGTCAGGATGGATATCTATGTGTGATGTGACGGAAATATCTCGAGTTTCTCCGTGCTCGGTTGTAAAACGCCCCAAAATGCATTTATACAATTATGTTTTTACTAGCGGCCCGTTCCGGCTTCGCACGCGTGGACATTTATTTTTTATATAGCCTATGTTACTCAGCGCTAATGTAGCATTCTAATGGTGAAAGAATTTTTTAAATCGGTCCAGTAGTTTTTGAGTTTATTCGTTGCAAACATACAAAAATACAAAACTTTCCTCTTTATAATATTAGTATAGATATAGATTAATTGTCAATCCCGTAACTACAATTCATTAATAGATCTCTAAAATACAAAGATTTTGTATTAGTTAGAAAAAAAATGTTTTATGTAATGAACAAAAGATAATTTTTCCATTAATTTCAAAACATTTTAAATACCTACCTACGTTTAAGTAATTTTTATTCTAATTTTGTTATAAATAAATAAATTAACAAATTTTATTTATTCAGTTAAGTTACACCCATACAAATTTACAATAAATAAGTATCACACTAACAATATAAAATCAAAAAACAGAATAAAAATTAAAATTAAATCAAAATTTAAAACTGGCTTATAATCGAAAATTCGAGCAGTCTAAATTCAATAAAATAATTAATAAAATGTCACAGAGATTAAAAATATAATAAACGCTTAAAATAATCAATCAATTAATATTTATAATAAATTAACCAATAAATCAAATAAAACAAAAGTTAATAAAATGTCATAGAAAACATAATTAAGATGAGACAATGCAGGTTCAAGTGCCTGATCTCATTTTGCCACTCAGTCACTGAGGCGTTAAAATAGTAAGTAGCAGGAACAGTAGTGAATAGCCTATAGACTGTCCCACTGCTGGGCCTCCACAATTGGCGTTACAGTAATACAAGTTTAAATAAGTCATGTTATAAGTTGTGCATTATTAAATGTTTATATGACCTGAAAAGATAGTTTATCTTTAGGAAAAATATAATAAATAACAGTCAATATTAAAGTTATGCAAAAAGTGAAAGTCATAACGAACCTGGCTATCCTTCAACCCTAGTTTCTCCGCCAGCTTCTTCCTATCCGGCTTCGAGATGTACTTTTGAACCTGGAACCTCTTCTCCAGACCCTTCCGTTGCAGGTCTGAGAAGACAGCCCTCCGCATCATGCCGCGCCGGGGTTTGCCTGACAGAAAGTTTAATTGGTTCATTTAATCATTAAAAAAAAAGTACTTACAGATTTAAGCATCTTTTCTTTTTTCTTTTTTTATTTATAAAGAGAAAAACAGTCATAAAATAATGAAAACATTTTTTTTTTCTTAAATGTTAACCTACAGTCCCCTAAGTTATATTAAGAAACAGCACAATATGAAAACAAAACATACAAACAATTAAAAACATTATTACTTAGCATTAATACAATACATACATACATTTTACTTACCTATATGCTAGAATACCAATTTATTTGTAAGTTCGTACAGAAATGTACAGTTACAACGATTACCATTCTGGATCACAATAGTACACAGTTAAGCTTATCTCTAAAAGAGATTTTCTCAGCCGACCATGGTGACAGACAGGATGGAATTAAAGTAGCTTGTTAGGTAGAAACATTGCGCATAGAACAATTTATAAAATATATTATTTAGATTGTATCTTAAGAGTTTCAGACACGAAACAAGCAAGCGAATTTCCAGTTCATTGCGTATACTATAGAAGTCTAAAGTCTCCGTCGTTTGACAGTGTCTAAAAGTACGCACCGCACTGAGCCATTGAATCAGAAAAAAATAATACTCTTTTTCTTTTTGCGGTAGTGAAGGTCAATAAATAATCTTCTCCTTCTGTGTCCCTCTCATACATCTGATTTTGTTTATTCTTCCTATCACATTCAATCCATTCACCTGTGGAACCCGCTGTCTCTTGAAATTAGGATGGCTACGAGTCGTGACGCTTTTGAAGGAAGTCCGCGAGCTCTTGTTTCATTGAATCATGGCAGAATCATCTCAATAACGTCCTATTAGAATTATGTATTTTATGTATGTTTGTTTATTGTAGTTTACGTATTTACAATACACATATATGTTTATGTATACACATAATATTTATGCATGTAACTTACATTTGAAATTATGTATAGTAATATCCACTTAAGTCATCGCACTTAATTGCACCTACCAATGTAATCTCTACACTACCCTATGGTTGACTGGTAGAGAACGCCTCAGGCATTAAGTCCGCCATGTAATATATATGTTGCAAAAGTGAAAATGGCATCACCCAAGAATTCCCTACAAATAACTCCGAGGAGTTAGGATCAGAAGATCTTTATTCGCTCACCTCTCGAACTGTGTGCCCATGGGAATCCGCCTGGTAGCGGGAACACTTGTGTATGCGCCTGCGTTGGTCTTACTGCAACAAACAATATAGAATACATCGTTAGTCTACAGACGTGGTCCCGACTGGTAAGACTCGCATTATCATTAACTCATTTTATGTCCCCACTGCTGGGGCACGAGCCTTCCCTATGGATGGAAACACCACAGGGAGAACGGGTCATAAACCACCACGCGGTTAACGACTGCTAATGCAGCCGGGCGGGATTGACGGCGGCGAATCACGAGGAGCTTGAAATGGTAAATTTTTTGTCACCCATCCAATGATGAGCCTTTACGAAAAATAATTAATTTCAGCTATCGAGCAAGCGCGTTTACCTAACACCATCGAGCTGGTTACATGGCCAACTTTATTTTTATACCTAATTGGTAAACACTGGGCCTTCATCTTACCAGTTATTAAGTGATGAGAAGGTCGAATATGGAAGCACACTTCGCCCGGAATTCAATGATTGAAATGTCTTTATCTGTCGGAACACAACAATGCTACTGAAAATGATGTTAGTGCGACATAATGTTCAGATGAGATAAGATGGTGGCGACCCAAGCGGACTTACAACTATCCCTGACACCAACCAAACTGTGTTCAAACATGTCCCCCGCTGGGAATCTGAGACAGATGGTCTTAACCACTAGACCACAGAGGCGGTTAAAATCGTACTGACAGTTCAGTAATGATAGTCAAAATGTCAAATTAAGCCACTAGTCACAAATATAACGTTAAGAGAGCTGTATCTATGAGAATACAACATAAACAGTCGGTAGCTAATACCAAGCTGTCATAACACTATTCAAAATTGTTTATCGGGCCACAGACAAAAAAAAAGAATGTTTTATTATCTAGCATCGAATAAAAATAAAGTTTATTACCCCCAATATTTATTTTGGAGATTAAATAACACAATTGTTATATAGTCCGTCAGTTAAATTGGGCGGAACACTGCATCCCATTGTATTCTTTATTTGTTGCAATATTGTTACAGCTAATAACAATGGGATTGCCTTTTTAACGTTGCGGTCGGAATAATGGGAGGTCTATCTTTTTTTATATGGCAACACTGAACTACGTTTGAGTTTTTAAAAAAAAGGTTGAGAACCAAAGATTGTGTGCGAGCAAAAAGTTCGGTTGACGTGCGTGGTGTCTTTACTCAATTTGTAGCTTTTTTTCTTGAGTCGAATCTTTTAAAATCGAACACTTTTTTTAAAATCGTGCACAGATTATAATGTGTATTGTATGATGGAGCCTTGGTGCCATAATTTGTGTAACCTCATAAAGTTTTATTGACTTATAGTAATCGCCCTTCAAAATATCGAGCGCAATCCACAAAATATACAATGTACGGAACCGCACATAATTATTTGATTATTAGGATTAAGAACCGCCTGGTAATCCAGCAGGAGGAGCGCCAGCTATCACTCCAGCGAGACTGGCCAGCCCGAGTCCGCACCAGCAGCCGCAGCGACGGCATCGGCTGTACTTTACAGCACAATCATCAGTGAGAAGGTTAAAATGGGCAATCTGTGTAGTGTTCCGAGTGAGCTGAATGATAAGCGTAAGTGGTAAGGCATCTGTGCCTTTCGTTGTACCTCGATTCACGAACTCCGTCGTGCATAATGATATCGAATAATAACAAAGGGCTGGGACTTATTAGTTTAATTTTATTTTTATATACAAAATACATTTAAATTTTTACAATTAAATTTTTATATACAAAATACATTTAATTTAAATTTTTTATGAATTTATTTTACACTTATAAAATTTTGCATTTTTTGATGCTATATTTGTCTAGCTTAAATTGTAATGGAGTATTTTTTTCTGTTTTTGTTTAAAGGGCAGGATGCACGAACCGCACAATATTATTTGATTATTAGGTCAATTGGCGTAACGCAGCGAATGCACCGCGTTCATTCATGTAAATTATTTGTGTAATAAATGCAGTGCAATTACAGAATTCGACTTTAAAAAAAAGGATATTAGACAACATCACATACATTGTTTTGATCGCAAGGTAAGTAGCTAAAGCACTCGTTTCATGAAAAGCAGGAACAACGACGGTACCACAACCACCCACACCAAATATATATAATATATACAATATCGAAAAGTTCGTTTTCGACATTGGCCCGACCGGGAATCGAACCCGGGACCTCAGAGTTACCGCCGCCTAAAGTCCGGCGTGCAAGCCACTCGGATACGGAGGTCGTCAAATGACTTGGGCCATTTAATTTATCATCCCCGAACTTATCAGTATCATCATCTTATCAATTTATCTTGTATGAACTATACATACAATATATATTAGTAGATTATTAACCAAGGGGATAAAGCAGTGTCTTCTGCCGCGGGTGACGATTTAAATCGCGAGCGTAATGAAGGACTCGAGGTTTACTCCCGAGCGTAGCGAGGGTGTTAAAAATTTAAATCACGAGCGAAGCGAGGGATTTAAGACGAGTCCTGAGTGTAGCGAGGGATCTAAGTTCACCCAAGACTAAGACACCTTTATCACCGAGGAAAATACTCTACTTTTCGTACCATTTGCGAAAAAATTAACACAATAATAATATGAGATAAGCCTTTATTAAATATAATGAATGACAATTAAAAGTAAAAGTTAACATTCGAAACATTGGTCCAATTATTGATAGAGAGAGTTACATTTTTGTTTGGTACATTTATTGTTGACGAGTTGATTTGAGTATTTATATACAAACTCAATGGTGTAAGCACAGATGTAGGTCAGTATAAATTTCGGTAAGTATTCCAAATTTAAATCACATTCTCCCCCTAGAGGATGAATGAAATTCAGTACAATTTTCTTTCCCTGTATTTAACAGATTAAAAATGACTATTGTTATGTTCGCTTTTTGTGGCATAGAATGTCACTTTTTTGAGCAAGTGATACGAAAACAATATTATGTCACACATATCTTTCTGCAATCCTCCTCCATGTAAACTTTAATTATGCCAACATTATCACTCGTCCGTGCGCGTAATATTCTTAAAATGGGGGTACAAAGGTTTTTCTTCACAAATTAATATATAGATTTAAGGTTTAAGCCAATTTTACAAATACTTTAGCACTTTCAGTTTGAAAGTAATTGTAATTTTTTTTGTTCCTTTTAATATATATAATTTTTTTTAGTTCAGCCATTAAATTTTACGATTTCATTTTACGTCAGACTTCGCTATTACCATAAGTACAATCTCTATGGATGAATATCGTACTCTATTAGCTAATCAACTACCCAATCAATAAGGTTGTCTGCTACTACGTACGCGTCGTAGTCGACTTGTAGAGCTACGAGTATTCGTAGCATACAGTAGTGTGCTACGAACTTGCTACGAAACTTTGTAGCTCGCTAGAGTAATGAAATTAGTTTTGTTTTTATTGACGTGTAACACCTTTCCGCTCGCTTTCTATATATACAATTTGTGGGAGTGATTTCGTGAAATGTAACGGAAAAAGGTGTAACAGTGTGACAGGAAGTCGTGGAAGCGCGCAAGCGCACGCTTTTTTTAAAAATCGATATTATAAACATGACATAATTATTATTATTATATGTGACATATTGTGTCGCTTGACTATCAAAGGTCATTTTGATATGTCAAATGTCTTGTAATGAGTATTTACTGCATTTATTTTATAGTTATAAAATGATGTAATACCTGACCCATTTTTGATGTGTAACATCTTTCCGCTCGCCTTCTATATATACAATTTGTGGGAGTGATTTCGTAGAAATGGGACGGAAGTGTGTAACAGGAAGTCGGAGAAGCGCGCAAGCGCGCGCCAATTTGTAAATTTTAAATCGATACTATGAACATGACATATTATTATTTTATGTGACATATTGTGTCATCATTTTGATATGACAAATGTTTTCTAATGAGTATTTACTGCGTCCTCTTTATGATTTCTATTTTCTATTGTAATATTGAAATTAACCATTTCGTGTGTAATAGACTTTTAAACTATATTAATAAATATTTACTGTTAATAATAAATCTTAATAAAGTGCAGATCATTGATAAAAAGTATGTCAAATGTCTTCTAATAAATATTTACTGCATTCTCTTCATGATTTGTTAAAAAAATATAAGTCATTGTTAATTCTATATTCTATTGTAATATTGATTTAAAAAGGTGAGATGTTTATTAAGCGACTACTGTAAGGCTCGCTTGTTTTTTTTCTTTACTAAGGAAACAACAGCTTATATAAATGACTTACGTGCCTTACAAATAAACAAAGAATAAGTTCCGATTAGTTATTTCGTGTTATGTCTCTTTTACTCTAATTTGAAATGACGTTTAAATGACAGGAACAACAGCCTCAAAAAGCCCGGTGAAGCTGAAAATGTGGTGTTTCCATCATCCATAGGGAAGGCTCGTGCCCCAGTTGTGGAGATTTTTATTCTCAAGCGTTCCTCGCGGCTCTATTCAATACTGGGAGAGTTACGGAGTTTTCAGCTGCAAATTGGACAGTTTTATACATGTACCATCAGAGTGAATTATCCTTACACGATTTCACTCCAGGCCAAGAATTTTCTTCGTGAGGTTTTTTTACACTTAAAACATTTTACAAAAACACAAATGTTGAAAAAATCTCCACGAGCAGGATTTTATAAACAAAAACATTTTAGAAATAGCTTGCCTACTTCTTAACTGATCTTTAGTATTTGTAAAAAATATTATGATCAGATGTCAATGACGGTTGTTGTTGACATTGAATGGGCGCCTTTGGCTTTCAAAGTAAAAAAGTAAATAGTGTTGAATAATTTCGGCGGGCTGGTTAGAACCACGATAGCTCAATTGGAAGAGCACCTGACCCGGTATGTCAGAAGGGTGCAGGTTCAAATCCTGCTCGTGGAAATTTTTTCAACATTTGTGTTTTTGTAATTTGTTTCGCAACAAAATTTGCTTTAAAAATTATATAAACAAAAACATTTTAAAACATTTTGTTCACCACCATTTAGGGTAGATAAATGTTTTCGCTAGCTATTGACGTGACCTATTGTACTTCAACTTAAGAAGAGTGAATAATATGAGCTGATGAAGAGGTCAGTGTCACTCACCAGCTAAGTAAGGGTGGTGGCAGTGAGCCAGGAGGTGCTGTAAGTGCTGATGCTGGACTGGTATGGGTCTGCTGGCGATGGGCTTCGCGATGGGCCAGGGTTGACCCATCATTGGTTGCCGGTATTCTGAAACAAGGAGACAGTACTGTTGTTATATATAATGTATTATGCAAACATTTATTTCACTCCTCAAGGGAAGGAGGCGAAAATCGCTACCAGGTTGCATGTATCAGTGAAAATTTCATTAAATGTATTTATTACTAAAAACTAATAGATCATTAGTAGTTGTTGACATTGAATGGGCGCCTTTGGCTTTCAAAGTAAAAAAGTAAATAGAATAATTTCGGCGGGCTAATTAGAAGCACGATAGCTCAAATGGGAGAGCACCTGACCCGGTATGTCAGAAGGGTGCAGGTTCAAATCTTGCTCGTGGAAATTTTTCAACATTTGTGTTTTTGTAATATGTACTGTATTCTTCTATGTACGCCGTAAAAGAGAGAGCATAATAGTGAATGTTGGCAACATCCCACACATACCCAACGGTATGAAGGAGGCAGCCCAAAGCGGAGATGGCATGATATATACACTTCTCTAAATTGTATTTATAACTTGATTCTTCATTTGTAGTATTTTAAGCAATTGACATTTGATATAGATATTTAATTGTTTAATTTATTGTTTTTACGGCTCGCTATTACTTCTAAAACGGAAGTTTTCCGCTATGGACAAAACGTAGTTGTTCAAAAAGGCAGAGGAACTACACCATACACCCTTAAATGAAATTTGATTAATTATATTAGTTGTGTTTGTAACTTTATAATTTTATTGTATTTAAAATTTTATTCTAAATTACTTTTGCATGCTACCATATTTAGCTGAATAGGATGAGCCTAACAATTATAACATCACCCCATGGTATATACCCTGTTCATACGCAAAATTAATATTTCTATTTCTATTTCTATTTCTTGCTGGGATGATGGTATGAGGTAGCTTGGGATAGAGACGAGTTGTGATGTAACGGAGAGGACTTTGTCTAGCAGTGGGAGTCAATAATTTTTTTTTGTTGACCCAGGGGAAAAATATGCTTACAGATTCAACCTTTCGGAAGATCTGGGGCTGGCCTTGTCCTTTTCTAAAAAGGACAAAGACCGACCCAGTAAACAAACCCTGGCTAAGGGCTAAAGGCAAACCTTGCTGTGGCTGTGAAGGCTATCGGGACACAAATAAACATAGGCTTTTTTTTAAATAGGTAAAAAATAAGTGAGCATTTGTCCTTCATCTCAACTGATGTTAAGTGATGATAAAGCCGAAGGTGGAAGCGTACTTCACCCGGAATCCCCGCATTCTTCGACTACTGAGGAACTACATTATAACTAGCTGTCAGCAGACAATAATGCTGCAACACTATTGTTATGGCGACATATTAAGTTTGGATGTTTGTAACTAGCCAGGCAGATTTTAAATTGTAATGTATGTTGCAAAAGTTATTAGATAATTTAGTATATTAGTCAATTGTCACTTCATGTTTTTTTTTTTTACGTAGCTCGCCAAATGACTCCACTCCACCTGATGTTAAGTGGAAATGGAGTCCAGACGCAAGGACAACTGGTGCAGCGTGAAAACAGCGCAGCATCAGTCACCCGCACCCTGCCGGCCCACAAGGTGCCTCTTCACGCCTCGTTTGAAGGACCCCATGTCATACGAAGAAGGGAAAACGTGTGCTGGTAGACTATTCTATCTTTTGGAGGTGCGACAAAGAAACGAGTCACCAAATTTTTTTGTGCGCGATAGAATGTTCGAGACAGTACAGTGTTCCTGCGTTTTGAATGTGTATGTGTGATTGTACCAAATATAGTAGATTAGTAGCCAAGGGCTGTAAGGCATCAATTTCAACCCGAGATATTTAGGCGCACGAGCGCAGCGAGGGCGCCTATAGTTCGAGGGTGCAATTGATGCTTACACCCGAGCTAACTACTCTGCTTTACATCTCGATTGTGAGGTAAGTAGAAAAAAACCGGCTTTACAAGAATAAAACATTTTATTAGTTAAAATTTATAGTGAAATGAGAACAATTTTCAAATTTTAGGGACATGTGTTTTTTGGGTATGTTAATAGTTTGAGATTGTGATATTTGTTGGTCATGGACAAAATCTGACGGGATGAAGCTTTCTTCAGCAGAAGTTGATGGTTGCGGATCATCTCTTGAGCAAGATGTTTCATTTTTTGAAAGCTGAATAATTTCCGTTATTTGGTTGGTAATTTTACTTTTATTTTGTATGGAATCTTCAATGTAACCTTCAGCCACCTTGCTGGATTTCCACCCACCGTGCCTTTTTATAGTGGTTAAGTTAGCCCCAGCATCGGCTAAAAGTGTAGCCGATGTTCTCCGGAAGCAATGACCTGTGTACAATTCCGGGTTTGCTAACTTTAAATAACTTGCGATTTGCTTCGGCATACTTCTGATGGTATTTTTTCCAATAACTTGTTTGTAGCATTTGCCTTGGTGGTACTTCAAAAAAAATCTGTTGGTGTTTACATTTTCAGGACGAAGATTTCTGTATTTTTGTACGAATTCAGAGAATTCTTGAGGAACTACAAATGTTCGGTCAATTTTAGTTTTTGTGTTCGGTAGTTTAATCACTAACAACTGACTGACTGACCCTGTTGTTCTATGTTCTCTATTGTTATATTTGTCAATTCAATACCTCGGCATGCGCCAGTTATACCGAAGATAAGAACCACCTAAAACAAGCGAAATATAAAAATAAGTATGTTTTATAGGATTGTAAGAATTTAAAAGATAAATGATGAAGTATTACCATTATATGATTTGTTATTTTACGTACCTTAACAGCTAAATATATGTCATCAGGGGCTTCATTTATGAATGTTTTCACGTCTTGCGCTGTAAAAACCTTTGACTTTTTGCTTTTGTGCCCAGCTGATTGTCTTTTTAGAAAAGATGATAATTTTGAAAAGTTCTTGATATTGATGTCGTGTTTAGTACTCATAGTTGCTTTTAACATTGAATAAATGCACCACAAACTAGATGGCTGCAGCTTTTTTGATAGCTCACTAAAGTATGTTAAGAATACAGTCTCAGATAAAGACTTTACTCGTTTTTCTTTTCGCCACTTCATGAACTCGTCGTAAGTTTTCAAATATCTCTCTTTTGAACTTTCAGGCAAAATATTGTTAATTGCTGCTTCAGCTTCCATTTTCATTGAATCGGGAGTGCAGCTTATATCTTCATCACTTGCAGAACTCATGTTTTTTTCCTAATTAGCATATATAATTAATTATAAAAAAATCCCAACAACAAACAATATTTAATGTAAAAGTTTTCTATTCCCGCCTTTTTCCATCTTTTTTTTTAATTTTTTTTTCAAGAACGAAATTGAGCTTCGTCGTTCGATATTTAAAATTGATGACTATTATACTCATACGAAGACAAGGCTGAATAGCGAAGCGACCTCTTTTGTCATTGGGCTGAATGCATGATGCCTATTGCCAGTATGTTGGTATGATGGTTAGATGTACGCGAACTTTTTGAAAGAGTGAAGGGTTTTTTTTTAATTACTTACCGCCCTAGGGCTTTTCTAGCTACATTATTACCCTAGAGCGCTAATTGGTTACCTACAAGCCCCATTTGGGGGTAATAAGGACCTACTTACCGAATATGAGAGATGTAAAAGACTTTTTCTGTTTTTGTTTTTATTGAAAATTCCGCGTGACGTCACAAAGTCCCGCATCTTAACGTGACACTCAAAGGAAGTTTGTGTCTTTATAGTACTTTGGTCTATAAGTAGGAGTCGTGTCCCAGCAGTGGGGATATTGTCGCTAAAGTCCCAAATCTCACTGGTCCCGGGTTCGATTCCCGGTCGGGTCAATGTCGAAAACGAACTTTTCTATATTGTGTCGGGCGTGGGTGGTTGTGGTACCGTCGTTGTCTCTGATTTCCATGAAACGAGTGCTTTAGCTACTTACCTTGGGATCTCAACAATGTATGTGATGTTGTCTACTAAAATTTAATAATATTTGCTGATTTTCTAATGATTAAAGGAAAAAGAGTGTCGATCACTGCTTCCCGTCGAGCATTGGTGTCACAACGCTACCTATTCGATACTTTATACTGACAATTGGCTAATCATAATGAAACCTTCATTGAAAAGTTGGTAATTATAAGTCAATTGGAAGCAATTACGGGCGTAATCTTAAAGCGACGAAGCTAAACGCTCTCTATCCCATAACACCATTATAAATACAACAAGGGATAGACCTCGATTGCTTGAGAGGGGCGCAGGGGATAAGCGACGAGCGATTTATTGTAAATCAATATAGTTAGTTAGGACTATTAGTGTGTGTTTAGTAATTTGTTTTTTGCAGTACAGCCAAATAATACATAATAAACCTTTGATACAGTAAAGAAAGAAAAAACATTTGTTAGTATCACATAACAAAACACAATTAGTCGAGTAGTAATTTTCTGATAAATTTTTATTTTTAGAAATAGTGTAAGAACATATTTTGTTTTTATTTTCTATTTTTACTTTGTTTTATTTTACCAGGGAGAGCGGCAATAGGAATAGACATATCATTTATTGAGAATACTGTGTACAAATTGTATACATAAAAACATTAGAAAAACGGCGTCACTTGTCATCACAGTCTAGTCTACTAAGGTTGCTCTAGTGTTTTAAATTTATGTGTACCAAATAAATATAGGTTAGTGTTGCAGACTCATTTTGAGCCACCCTTTTTATGAGATTTTGTATAGTTTTAAATATTATTCTTTTTAATTTGTCACAATTGACTTTGATGTTTTTTATATTTTATTGTTTTTGCTTGTCTTTTGCGGTGGTAGAATTTATGTTGTAAATGTCGATATTAAACCCACATTCCGCTTTATAGGTGCATTTTTCATTATTATAGGATTCATCTTTTCCATTGTCTATTTTCTCCGTTTTAATTAGGATAGTTTTAAGGTTTTATTTTCTCTTTAGTTAAGTTATCTTCATTTCTTTTGCTTTATTTTTTCTTAAATGTAGTAAGTTAAGGCAACTATTAAAATGTATTTATATACATTATACATACAGCATGTAAATAAAATAAACATTTTTCCTATTTCTATTTAATTGCCAATACCGTTTTGCCACCCATAATAGCTTACATATTTGCTTCACACTGGTTTTCTTTTTTAATAAACTCTTTAGGCCTTACAAATAAACAAAGAATAAGCTTCGAATAGTTATTCCGTGTTTTGTCTCTTTTACTCTATTTTGAAATGACGTTTACGTGACAGGAACAAAACACGGAATAACTATTCAGAGCTTATTCTTTGTTTATTTGTAAGGCACTTTCTGTTTTATTTTATTTTTTCTCTTGTCTTGTAAGTACACTATAATGTCTGCTTTTTTTGTCTAACATGTGCATGTTAGAAAACGCGTGAGGAGACCTTTGCCCAGGAGTGGGACAGCTATGGCTGATATAATAATAATTATAATGTACATGTATGTGTGTTTATTGATTAATGTTTGATTTTTTTTCTTTATTTTCTTTATAAAAATAAAAAAGGGTAAGCCGCCCGCCGCCCGTGCCCCGCGCCGCGGCCGCACCCCCGCGCTTTCTTACCACCCCAGCTGTCAAAAGCACGCCTCTCCTAATATATCGTATCCTTTGTAATGCTATTAATCATATCCCAAAGGTCTTTGTTTTTGACTTCAGCATTAATTTAAACTACCTATGAGGGTAGTATCATTTCATCGATCTAAAATTTGTTTGTTAAGTGTTTTAATTGATATTTGATGACGTTTGATTTTCTGGAGCGGTTAACGAGAATTTTGCTAATTATATTATTAGACAACATCACATACATTGTTCTGATCCCAAGTAAGTAGCTAAGCAGTCGTATTAAGAAAATCAGATTCAACGGCGACGGTGCCACAGCCAACCAGACCAGACACAATATCGAAAAGTTCGTTTTCGACACTGACCCGCCCCCCGACCGCCTAACCGATTGCTTTGGCTACGTGTATCGTTTATGACGTCATCTTGTCATTTCGTACCGCCTATGAAAGCAATATCGAAAGCTATAGGCTATAGCTTTCGATATATGCCTATACCTATTAGCTAAATAACAAGATGACGTCTTAAACTATACACGTAGCCAAAGCAATCAGTTAGGCGGTCGGGGGGCCGACTCGGAACCAAACCTGGGACCTCAGAGCTAGGCTCACTCACTCGGCTACGGAGGTCGTCTGGACGTTGTGGTACCAGTGTTCCACAGTAACCAGTAACCGACAATTCCTATTCATCGCCAAAAGATACGCATACATTCATACTCTCACGGCCTTCTATTTATTTATTTATAAACGTATACAATTTTTCAGGTAGGTAAAGATTATGGCCAATTATAGGTTTCCCTGTTTAAATTAATACAAATTTACTACATAAGCATAACAGAAGGCCATAAGATAAACACAATGAGGTGTTGTTGTGTATCTGTATTTGCTCTTTATGTATAAATAACAAAAATAATATATTTACATAAATTTTGAACTGTATTTTTAGATAAAAAAGAAAGAGAATAACACTTATACGCACCGTGTAGTTACTAAACTCATTGATAAATACGTATAAATAGTAACAATATACTTGGTTATTAATCTAATATTATAGAAATTAAAATGTTTTTGTTTTGTTTATATAATTTTAACGCAAATTTTGTTGCGAAACAAATTACAAAAACACAATGTTGAAAAAAACAATCAAATCAATCAATCAATCAATCAAAAGTCAGAAGGGTGCAGGTTCAAATCCTGCTCGTGGAAATTTTTTCAACATTGTGTTTTTGTAATTATAGAAATTAATTTATGAAATCATTAGTAATAAACTAAATAAATTAGATAGGTAGGTCACATCATTCTGTATGTCACAGTTTCTTCACATACACTACGGAACCCGTTGCTGTTTTAGTTAGTAAGTAATTTGTTTATAATTTGCCTTTTGAAACTCGCTTTCCCAAATAGGTGGACATAGCATCGCAATCACCAACTTTTAGTAAACTCGCCGTTAGTGACCTCGACACCACATTTAGCATGATCAAAGTAGGGCTCCGATGTGGAATAGGTAACACCAGTGATGGGTTGCGCCGATCGCCTGATGTGCGAGCATCTTGGAACGTATGTCCCTTAGTGGGCTCTTACGACATGCAAGGGAAGTTGAACAGCTGATACCTCCTCCTACCTTTTACTGCCTCTGTGGTCTAGTGGCTAACTGCCGTACTCAGAGACGTCAATTAAGTTTAATGACAATTAAATGTCTTTCCTTCTCTATTAAGCACTATACATAAGAAAGTGACAGCAAGAGACTTAATTGTCATTAAAACTTAATTGACGTCTCTGAGTACGGCAGTTAGACCATCAGTTTACACCCAGAGGCCCCGGGTTCAATTCCCAGCGGGGGTACATGTTTGTGTGCTCTGTTTGGTTGGTGGTAGGGCTTGTTTGTCCGTCTGGCTAGCTGCCACCATCTTCTAAACATATGTATAATAAAGCTAAAGAGGGTCGAAAGTCTGTACATGGAAGATATTCGAAAAAAAGTTGGCTGGGGATATTTAGAATCGTTCCAAAAGATTTTAGAATTTTTGTCTGTTTATTTGACCGCGCATCACGTGAAAATGGCAGAACGGATTTTTATGCAAACTTTGCACATAGACAGACCATGGCCCGGACTAGGACATAGGATACTTTTTATCCCGGCAACACGCTCCTGTTACCGGGATACCGGGGGACCGGATAGTGTAGTCTCCGCGAACGAAGTCGCGGGCGACAACTACTATCTAAATATGTCGCCGTAACATCAATGTTTGTAGCATTGTTGTGTTCCGGCAGCTAGCAAAAAAAAAGTAACCTATACGCTGGTCAGAGGTCACGGTCTGTATATGAGGAAAGTTTCATTAAAATCCATTCAGTAGTTTTTACGTGAAAGAGTAACAAACATCTATCCATACTTACAAACTTTCGCGTTTATAATATTAGTAGGATGTTAACGTATCGTGCAATAGCTGCGCAACCAATTACATGTGCATGAGCTTACACAGTTAAGAAAGTGTATACAATATGTTGATTTGCATTCGCGCCAAATTCATAGCAAAAAAAATACATATTTTAATTAGCAACAAAAGTAGGTACGTATGCGTAAGCTTAGGGCACTTTACGTAAGGTCGTCGACCCGCCCGCTGCGCTCTAACCTACCTACTACGGTCCGCACCCCTATTCTCGTCAATATTGTATACGAAAGTTCCAGTAGTTATAAAAATAACAGTGATTTTTATTGAAATGATACGGGATGATAGCTAGGAAACAAGTGGTATTAAATTGTTGCTAAAGAGAAAAGTCAGTTTGCTAAACCCCATTTTTAATGATTAAAGGAAGAAGTGTCGATCTCTGGTTGTTGTCGTGTCGAACACAGTTACCTTCACCCTAGTTATCAACAATGAATATGGCGCCTTTGGTTAACAAAGAAAGAGTAGATAGCTAGAGTTGGTAAATGTACACGTGTTGGACAGAGCTACGATAGCATAATTTGTAGTGCACCTGACCCGGGATGTCAGAAGGTTGCAGGCTTAAATCCTATTTGTAAGAAAACAACAACTGTCAGAATAACAGCGCTTCTGTGTAATTCTGAACATCCACAGCAGCTTATGCAGAGACAGGGCCCTTTAACTTCACACTACCTACCTATTTTATTTTCTGTTTTTTTTTCTGCGTATCTGTTTTAATATTTTTTCCTTTATTGTTGTATAATTGTTATAATTAAGTGTGTATGTTAATAAAAACTTTTCTATTCTATTCTAACTGCAACTGTTAACCAAGCCAAGAAACTTATTTCCTTACAACTCCTTTCCATGACTTACCGGTAAACGGAAAAGCTGGTCACACCACTCGTATAATCAGCTCTCACATACACACACACGCAGTCACACAATACCTTACACACACACACACACACACCCCCACACACATACATCCTAACACACACGCACACACAACTTACTTTTTCTAGTTTATTTATGTAAACCATAGTATCTGGTTTTAGGATTACTGTTTTGTCGCTTACCGCTTGCTTTAAGGCTTAGGAAGCCCGCAATCCAGGATTTGCTAGTGAGGGATTCACTTTTTTAGCTTTACTGTTGCATGGCCAAGCTACGAGTTTACATGTTTTTGTTATATAGTTTTAAAAATTGCTGTTGTAATGTTACTTGTTTAAATAAATTGTTCTTATTCTTAACACTTCAAATCCTTTGAATGCGGATAGCCGGTGGATGCGAGCAGCAGAAAACCGGTCGTTGTGAAGATCCTTGGGGGAGGCAGACAACGATACAGATAATGATGGTACAGTAATTTAATGTGGGATGAATAATTGGATTCGCCAGTAAGAAAAAATAATTAGGTAATAATTAAAGGTATTGATTGGATACAATATTTTATGAGTCCATTCTTCTCCACAGCTAAAAGACGTCCTGAATGGCTACCCATTCAGGACAGTAAAAATGTTTTACAGTGTGTGTGTGTGTGTGTGTGTTTTAAGAAAGAGTACTCCCATAGCCTCTTATTCCCATAGGTCCCGTTTCTTGTTATGAGCAACTTTCGGGACGGCAAGTTGAGGCCGGCTTTTAATGCACCATTCTGCTCCACTAGCAGCTTTCTCAACTGGACCCTGCTTTTGCTTATGATCAGGTAGATCGAAGTCATTTGACTACTCTTTGCTAGATAAAGATGGCACTTGTCAAGCCCAGCGACATTGTCAACACTGGATCATGTCAGAACTTAGGTTACCTATCTAACGATTTTTTAGGAGTCTTGATCTGAGCCCTATCTAATGCTGTTGATCATGTGCTTTATTTTTTACTTTTAATGCCATGTACAATATTTAGGTTAACAAATTTGGAAAGAACTCAAAATGTATATGTATGACCAATTGAATGTTACAGTTTGTTATCTGTTTTTGTACCTATCAAATAAATAAATAAATCATATAAATAAAAAATATTAACCACTAAAACTGTGAGCCACAAAACAAGATCATGCAAACTTAGCTTACTGCTCATAAAGTCATAGTAGGAGCCCCTCAAGGATCAGTCTTGAGCCCCATATTATAAAAATATAAACCTCTAAAAATCTACCCTCCCCAAAGTAAACTTCCGAATCCCTTAAGCAATATTATACTTGGGGTAAAACTGAGAGCCCTTAAGCATTGGGGAGGCGTTACGGTGGAAGCTTACATTAGCACCCTTAAATTCGTACCGTGTTTTAATTAATTCGTAGAATTGAGATAAATAATTGGGTTAGCTAATCGAAATGATTTCATGGGATCCAATCTGACACTTAAAAGCTATAATTGTAATTTTAAGCGATTTGCTCAAACATATATTTTAAGAGCAGTTATTTTAAGAAATTTGACTGTTTGCATATCCTGTAATATGACTGAGCAGTGATCAAGTTTTATATAAATGTATGTATGGATGCGAGCAGCACAAAACCGGTCGTTGTGAAGATCCTTGGGGGAGGCCTTTGTCCAGCAGTGGACGTCTTTTGGCTGAGATGATGATGATGATGATGATGATGAAAAGTATGTAGTTATGTTATTAGTCTGAGACGTTACTATGTAATTTATCACCTTGTTTTTGCCTATTATATTTTTAAATATAATTTTTTATTATTCCTATATGCGTAGCGGAGCGCCCTTAAATCTGGCGCTGTTTATCTTATCCCTATCTGTCGAAGCACAACAAGGCTAGTAACCTTGATGTTATAGCAATATACTTAGATAAGGTGGTGTGGTAGCTACTCAGGCGGACTTTAAAGAAGTCCTATTTCATTTACCAAACACGTTTTAACTTAACTTTATGAGATGAAAACCTCTGCCAATATAATAAGGAAAGCAAAGCAATAAAAATATTAATAACTACATTAACAATAACACTAAAAGGACCAATGGTTCGTAAATTATGAAGAAAGAGAAAAAATAATTACTTACGCACAATATAAAAAAATATAATAATACTAGTCTCAGTTAAAAGGTACTTTTATAATAAAGCATATAATGATATCGTGCAAAAGCAATTATCGAACATCTTAAACGCAATTTAATATAAAACACTTGAGAAAACATGAAACCCACAATGGAACCTTCCCTCCATTATTGACAATAGATCCGCCATTATGAAAGCAGTAATACCAACATTCAACAACAAAAACTAATCCCACCGAGTATAAACAGCATTTAAAAAAGATAGTTTTAAATTTGGATTTGGAACACAATAGAAGTTTAATGTTTCTATAGCGAATTAAAACGCAATACCTTTTTTTTAAAGATGCGAATTCATATAACATCTAATCTCCTACAAATGGTTTTATAGCTTTATAAAATAGTAAAGATTTTTGTGACTGCTCTTTTTTAAGAATATACACCGACACCGCCTTTGTGGTCTCGTGGTTAGACCACCGGCGATCTTAGATAGTGAGTTCTCGGTTCGATGGTTCAAATTGTTGTACTTCGTTTGGTTGGTGATAGGGCGTTTCGTTTAAATCCGCCTGGCCAGCTACCACCATCTTTTCTGATTGTAGCGCTATAAAAAATAAAAAAAACTACTTTTTATTTTTATTGTACTTATTTAGAAGAGACTTATAAAAAGAGGCGAAATATTTAAAATCTATTGGCTGAATACGTTAATAAAAAGATCTTTAAGATCTACCGTTCCGTCACCACCGTGTTCGCCGTTTACATTTTAAAAATAACGTTTTAACGTTATTTAATTAACTGCTATTGGTAAAACGGGTAAAACAATCGAGTCGTTATTACCACCGTTATTACCATTGTGTTGTGACAATGCATTTGGCTCGTATGGGAAACGCCAATGGCAATGTAAATGTTTTTGGGAAAAAAATAATACCTCACCTGATGGCCTTAAGTTAAGTTATTACGGCCCGATGGAAAGGCTCAAACCCAACAGTGTAATGTTTTAGATAAGTTATAAAAGTATATAGTTAAGTTATAAAATATCAGACGTTAAAGTTTAAGGGTCTTACAAATAAACAAAGAGTAAGCTTTGAATAGTTATTCCGTGTACTTTCTCTTTTACTCGTAATTTGAAATGACGTTTACATGACGGGAACAAAACACGGAATAACTTTTCGGAGCTTATTTTTTGTTTATTTGTAAGGCACTCGAGGTTTAAATAAATATATTATGAAACTACTACTAATTGTTGACACTTGAATAGTTATTTATGTTAATTAGTAAATTGCATTAGGCTATAGTCTTATATTTGTCTGTTTCTTTATTACAAGCTAAATGACCCGAAATGTGTTTAAGGCTCATTTTCACCTGCGTAAATCATCATCTAATCCCTTAAGGGTTACCTAAAACTTATAGGCCGGTCAAAACGGGCATTAGGCAATAAAATAATAAATAAATAAAATGCGTTTATTTCGATCAACTTAGGATCATAGGTACAGTATCAAATAATTCGAAATAAAATTAAAATTAAAAATTACAGAATAAAAATAAAAATAAAAATAAATTCAGCGAGTTTAAATGACAAAAGCAAAATTATACAATTCGACAATTAAAAAATTATAAATACCTACCAACTTACTAGATAAAATTCTTACATTTACAGCAATCACATAAATAATATAGTAAAATTAATAAATTAGATATAAGAGAGCTTGCCACTTAACTATTAATCAATCCGAATCCTCGGAGAATCTAGTAGGGAACACGCTTGCATGATGCCATTTCCTTTAGAAACCCCCTGAAGGTGATTCGATCACAATCATGGCTTGAGGGACCTTTAAGTTTCTAGCCACCCCCAAAAAAGTTCTGCAACGTTGTAAACGCCGCTTCTTTAAGCGGCCAACAAGCAATTTCCCCCAAAAAAAATCGTTACGCACATCGATGAAAAATAAATAAAATATTTTTAACAATGGCAACACTGAAATGCGTACACCAAAGCGTGGTTCCACTTGTCACCCGTCGCTACGGGGCGCGAGCTCACCCGCGAAGGTGTGAAAATAATTGATCCCCCAGCCCGGCGGGCGGCGTGACAATCCTCTTTTAATTGTCCCCGTATTTCGATTGCGCCGGATTTTATGGCAACCTTTTTACTTTTCTTTTTTAATGGTTCGGTGCGGTTTGCACTTTTAGCCAGTGTTAAAATAGGGAGATATTGTGGAATGTTTTCTTTGTTTTTTTAATACAAATGATGATAGAATGATTAATGATAAATTAATATATCCCGAAACCTGTCAGTGAAGTTGTGGGACTCTACTTAATTCTCACGAGGAATTTTTGAGAACATCTGAAAGTCTTTTCAGGACAAAGTTACCAGCGGAGAATCTATTATTCTGAGTCTATAACTGATAGAAATCCGACGACAGCCGAAAAGCTGCACTGCACGGGAATCTATTCCCGATATACTAGTTTTTGTGCGATCCGATCCGAACCCCTCGGAGAATCTAGTAGGGCACGGGGACATGCACTAGTGCGTGATGCCGTTTCCTCTAGAAAACCTCCGAAGGTGATTCGATTCACACGGCTTGAGGAATCCTTTAAGTTTTTCGCCACCCCCAAACGAGTCCGGTGAAGCTGAAAATGCCGTTTGAGGCAATCAGCAAACTCTTTAAAAAAACCCTATAAGTAATTGACAAAACAGTTTTGTTTTATAAATTAATTTCAACAAGTCAAATGTGGCAAACCAGCATCACCATTAACAACTATAATGTATTACACGCGAAACACGGTACGACAATACGACACTAATCCACTAACAGAGAATACACCTGTTCAAACTGAGCGCGTTCTAATTTTGAAACAGTTCACTCCGCGGCGGCGATGAACGCCACCGCAGACGTGTTCTGAATGCAAATAGGTGGAATTGGCGCGAAAATTTTCGGGTCGCGCCCCTCCTACGCTATGTGCGGTACGTTTATCGCCTTCCGTATCCACAATATGTTTGTAATTTAGAACTAACTGTACCTATACTAGTTTTAACCTATAATAGTAACCATTGGTGTCTCCCCGGGCGCAGTGGTATGCGTATACTTATATTAAAAAGGGCGGTCTTAGCACACAGATGTAAACATCACCATAGATAATAAAGAATAATGCACAGACCGCGCATCGCTCCTGTTCATACTTAACAGTCCAGTTTCTACATCGGATAAGCGCTTGCTTCTTCACCTTACTCCGTTTTACTTTTTAAACATCTACAATCGTATGTCGCTGTCAACTTATTTTAACCCCTACTTACTGCTTTTCCACAAAACGCTGGCTAAAGTTAGACAATGCTTGAAACATATGCTGTCACTTTTTAGCTAATACTTTTAGACAGAGGCACAATATTTTATTTATATATTATTGTTTAACTTTAAGCACTGTTTTGTTGTAAGAGGGTTTATGTTCAGGTGAACTCTACACATTGAAATGAAAAAACTTTTGCGAACCTACTTGCGTTTAATTTCTACATTTGATTCTGAAGTTAAGAACCCTTACGGTGTCTGTGATCACAGAGATCCGTCAGGAAAAAGCAAATAACGTAGAAATTGAACGCGAATACTTTAAAAAAAACTTTTTCATTTTGATGAGTTAATATTTTAAAAAGTTACGGTGTTTTTGTCGTGAACATCTATAAACTCCGCCCATAAAAAATCGTCCACTTACATATAAATGCATGCCGTTAATATTAACTAACTAGTTAAAATAGCTGCCGCATCCTCGCACATAATATCACCGTGTTGCGGTGGCCGTGCTCGCGTGACTGTGACATTTATGTTTCGTTAATATGCTCGATTTCCACTCGGCTTTCGCCATGTTAAGCGCAATAAGCATTATTTATTGACATTCGAATGTTTCAGGTGTCTACTTATATACCAATTAATGCAACGTTAAGAAGAATTGTATTCTTGAAAAACAATTCTGCGAAGGTTTGAGATTACTAGACTAACTCAAAGGGTCAAACACACATACCCAACACTATGATTCGATTCAACATGTATCATCATTCATTATCATCTTGTAATAAACAATAAAAATTGTAATATCAAGTTAGGAAAAGGGGCTGTACCACTTTACCTAACTTCGACATTCCAATGCGCAAACTTGCAGTGTGCCATTCAATAAAAAAAGACAATCCAAGAAATAGCAAAACAAGTGCCACATCACAAACTCCTTCCCGAAAACAACAATAAAGCGCACCTGCAACTACAACCGCCCCGACTCCGTAACGTTACAACAATTCGCTTTTATTCCCGACATTCGATAATCGGATCGAAGTTTCCCAAACGATTTATCGTCACTTACATCCGCTCGGACTTTATGGCTTTCCCGTAAAAAAGTACCCGCTAAATTCGAGTAATATAAACTTTGGCCTTTTTGCGTTCCAAAAAAGTTACCATACCACCCTAAGATTGAGACGACAAAGTCGAGAATCCGATGCGGTTAAAATCCAGCAACTGTAAAAGAAAACTTGTTCGCGAATCGTAGTCGAGCGAGAGTGCCGTTCCGAATTCAAATATCATAGCAATATGGCGTCGATGACATGTTAATACGGGCTTCGGGTACCGATATGCATAATTTTATAACGTTCGGCGTTGGTTTTTGCGAGAATTCACTATCGCACTGTAGGTTTTGATATTGCGCTGTGTATTAGAACTGTGAGGTTCGAAAAGCTGCCTATAAATGGTTGTAATAAAGTTTATATTACGTTTTGAACCACATTTTGTTGGAATTCCAACACTTTGACTTCTGTTTATAGTCGTATTTGCGTAACAATGGAGGTACCTCCATGGTAATGGAGGTATGGACCTACCTACTGTAAAACATGTTGAAAAGAATATTGTTATATTAAGTTACCACGGAATAAAACAATAAGACGACCATTAAATCAACTGGAACGGTGAGCGATCCGAGTAAGAAGAGATTAAAAAAGCTTGTCAAAATAATAAAACAAAAAATACTTCGTTGGTGCAAATTATTTTCTGACTGCTCCAGTCCAATTGATTTAATGTTCCTTTTATTATTTTTAATATAACATAATAACGGAAAGAAGTGAAATAATCGAAGTGAACACAAGCGAAAAAAAAACTCAGTAAAGTGGAGTGAAGTTGTCGAGCTTGATTTGAGCCCGCACTGTCTGACGATTGACTTAAAAAACACCTAATTTAGAACAAAAAAACCATACAAAAGTACTACTTTCTAATAAAGATTTATTACCAAGCTACAAAATAGTTTACCACAACCAATTATTTCTTAATGAAAAGAAACAAAAATAACAACATTTTTAATTACCGCCACAACAAGCGCTTCCAATAAAGAAAATAACGGTCGTTAACGCTATATTAATAACGTTATATCGTTTATATATAACTCATAACGTTTCTATCCAACGCTACATCTTAATTCACTAACAGAAAGTCACAATATGGCCGACAGAGTTTTTCAATAAAACTGGCAACATCTGGCAAGACACTTAAGCGCGGGGGCGAGAAGGAGACGGCGTTACACAACATACGTTGAGTGGGAGCGAGACGGCACCACTGGGGTCGGACAGCGAAATTAATATGTCCCTTTTCTTAGCATTTTCGTCAGAAGTCTCTTTATTGATGTCGGTGTTTCTCCATTAATATATATTTTTTGTTGTCTCGCCCTATTAGACACTGTTAGTGAGCAATTAAGGCTGGCGAGATAAATAATACACATGATATTTGCTATATTAATGTTTTTCCACGGTATTTCGCTTCTGATATGTCAGATAGGAGATAATGTTTCTACTAATATGGGTGTCTCGCTACCTTATTCATCCGGTGATGCCTGAGTATCAAGAACGAGCTTAAATTGCCATTCGATTACGTTAATGAAAACGAGAATTTACATAGCGTGGAAGCAGCGAAGCAGCAGCCATTGATGGAAAGTATTGCCACTTTTAAAAAACTTGCTAGGTTTTTTGGAAGATTTACTAGATTTTAGTCCCGCAGACTTGCTTACTACAGCACAGCTAGGGTTGGCTGGAAGAGATCTCTTCTAGAGATAAGCTTACCTTTTTATATGAAATTTAAATGAAAAATAATTATTTGGAGCATAAATATGATATGTCCTGTTTAACGTGTGTTCTTATGCATTTTTTTGTTAAGGATTACTAGTGGTCGCCCAGTGGTCGAAATTCGACCGTAATTTTTTTATTAAGGCTGCACGGATTGTATCCTAAGCAAAGAAAAATTAAAAAAGATAGAATGTGAGTTTGGATTGGCATTGACAGATTTCGGCCACATAACAATAGTGTGGACTTCTTGGCGGGAAAGTGAAGAGTCATGTCTGCGGTTTTGTTTTATTTTCTAAAATTTGTGTTTTGTCGAATATTAATGTGAAATAATGGTGGATTATTAACCGTTAAGTGTTCGTGAGTGTGCATGAGTGTTGGCAAATGAAACAAAACAGTGCAATGTTACTTTTCAAATTCTCACAAGAAGTCTGCGTGAGGACTTAGTAAAGCCCCACATCTTTACTGAGATACTCGAGGGCTTGGGGGGTAATATCATTTCTCACTTCCCATTTCTATTATCATTCATCATCATTAATATAATATTGTTTATTTATGTATTACAATGAAATTAAGAAACTAATGACATGGCAGCATGGTCTATGACCTTAGCCGGTTCCTTAAGGAACAAACTAAACTTAAAAAAAAAAAAAAACAATAATGTTCGACTTCTTGGCGGGAAAGTGAAGAGTCATGTCTGCGGTTTTGTTTTATTTTCTAAAATTTGTGTTATGTCGAATATTAATGTGAAATAATGGTGGATTATTAACCGTTAAGTGTTCGTGAGTGTGCATGAGTGTTGGCAAATGAAACAAAACAGTGCAATGTTACTTTTCAAATTCTCACAAGAAGTCTGCGTGAGGACTTAGTAAAGCTCCACATCTTTACTGAGATACTCGAGGGGTTGGGGGGTAATATCATTTCTCACTTCCCATTTCTATTATCATTCATCATCATCAATATAATATTGTTTATTTATGTATTACAATGAAATTAAGAAACTAATGACATGGCAGCATGGTCTATGACCTTAGCCGGTTCCTTAAGGAACAAACTAAACTTAAAAAAAAAAAAAAAAAAACAATAATGTTCCTCTTTCATTTTTGAAATTTTTGAAAAATTTATGAAACACTCTTTATTAAATTTAATGTATTTTTTATGCATAATTTAAAAAAAATATTAGCATTCTGCACTCCTTCTCTATAAACTATAAGTTTACGAAATTTCATACTCCTCCGTACGCGCAATTTTGCTTCACGTTTAATATAGATTAGTTAGTAGGCTAGCTGACTGGCTGACCCGGCGGACTTCGTACCGCTTTCACAGTTTCTATGACAACAAAACAAACAAATCGTTAAATAGTTTACGCGTGAAAGCGCATCAAACAAACAAACAAACAAACTCACTTTCGCTTTTATAATAATAGTATAACTAGTTAGGATAATAACCAAAGCTTTAAATTGTTATGGCTTTGTAAATGTCTTTGAGGGTTAGTACTAGTTGTCCGGTGGTCAAAATACAAACGTAAGTAAACAGTCTATAACTGTCCCACTGTCCCCGTGTGGTGCCGGGGATAAAGATTTGCACCACCCCATCTCTTCCCGTGGGTGTCGTAGAAGGCGATGGGACCATTCCAGGGGATGGGCAGCAGCGTCTCTCTGTGATTATTCTCACCTTACTGCGATCGCCAACCCGCCTGCCAAGCGTGGCGATTATGGCAAATTCCCCTCAAAATGTTTTTAATTCTTGAGGGAGGCCTTTGTCTAGCAGTGGACGTCGTTTTGGCTGAGATGAACTGTCCCACTGCTGGGCAAACGCCTAAAATCAAGTCATCGCTACAATTGATGGGTAATGGCTTAATCACCACGCTTGCCAAATGCGAATTGGTGATTATAAACCCGGGCTATGCATCGCAAAATCAGAAAATACATTTGGCCGACCTGGGAATTGAACCCGGGACCTTCGGGTATCGGGCCGAGCGCTCTCCCATTCGGCCACCGAGGCGCGAAATACAACCGTTATTCACTAAATATATTTTGTACATAAAATATTTTCACAAAAAATATGTAAAACATTATTTATTATTATTATAGTCTATTATTATTATTATACTCTTTATTTATTTTCTTTCTTAAAACTAGATTTTTACAATATTTTAATATAAAAACAATAAAACATTATAAAAACCTAATTCTAGAGTACCGCCAGCAGCGGGGCAGGGCCCAAGCTACCGGTGGTCAGGGCTGCAGAGTGAGGAACCTCCTGACAATACGTGCCGTGTCAAGGAGTACTGCTTTCTGAATCTGACCCTTGATCCAACCATCAAGCGAGGGCCTCTTAAGATGATGGTCGAGGCTCTTCGCTATCAGACCGTTCGCTGAAACGACTATCGGGACAATAATGGTTGAATCAACATCCCACATGGCGGTCACCTCGTGAGCTAAGTCAAGGTACTTACTGAGCTTGTCCTTCTCGGCTTTCACGAGGTTCTCATCATGAGGTATGGTGATATCAATCAGTATTGCCCGGCGCTGGGATCGGTCAACCGCCACGATATCAGGCTTATTGGCGACAATAGCCCTGTCCGTAATAAAAAAAAAAATATTTTGACCAGCTTAGGATCATAGTGGACGTACAGAAACAAAATTGAAATTAAAAAAATAAAATCAAAACATTTAAAATACAAAATTAAAATTAAAAATTACAAGCTACAAATTACAAATTCGTTAAATAAAATAAAATTTGAAATTTGAAATATAAAATAAAATAAAGTTCAATGAAATAAATTAAAATATTAATTTAAATTAAGATATTAAATTATCGAGATTGAAAAGAAGTCCAGGGCAGTCATCGCTTTAAACGTCTTATGACGTGCAATTCAATGAACCGCCCCAAGACAGCAGAGTCACCTCTCTCATGTATCATTCTCAGGACTCCATTGGTGCCCCCCCGCAGGTCAGCAGCATCAACGAGGCAGTTTTTTTGCGCATGATTGTATAAACATCGTCTATGTTGGCGTCAGCGAACATGCCTGACACGCTTCAAAAACGTGGAAGCCGCAATAGAGCCCTGAGAATGTTATTATATTGTACTCGCAATGCGTAGTATGATTTTTGAGTAATGCTAGCCCATAGACCACACGTGTAAAAGCTTTGGCAGAAATCTTTAAAAAGCGTTATTTTTACACTTGCAAGTGTAGAAATAACTTGTACTTGTACTTGTATAACTTGTACTTGTACTTGTACACTTGTAGTGTACTACAGCGTGCGAATCTATGTGCCAGCAAATTTGCACGTACCGATAACGCCCTACGTTCCCTCTCTGTATCTGAATCATCCTTTAGGTCCTCGGTTACAATGTAACCTAAATATTTAAATTTACTTACATGATTAAGTGGTACTCCGTTTAATAACAAAGGAGGCACACGCTTAGGTAACTTATTTCTACTCCTAAAAATAATGAAGTCACACTTTTTCTCATTGTACAGCAAACCATGTGTTTTGGCATACCTTTCACATGTTTTTAACATCTGTCTCACACCACTGACCGATGGGCTCAGCAAAACCATGTCGTCTGCGTAACTAATGTTGTTAATAAAATGTTTTCGTTTTGTTTATATAATTTTAACGCAAATTTTGTTGCGAAACAAATTACAGAAACACAAATGTTGAACGAACGATAGCTCAATTGGAAGAGCACCTGGCCCGGAATGTCAGAAGGGTGCAGGTTCAAATCCTGCTCGTGGAAATTTTTTCAACATTTGTGTTTTTGTAATTAATGTTGTTAATACTCACATTGTCTATTCGGCAACCAACATGCGTGTATGCTGAGCTCATCGATCAGTTGGTTAACACACAAGTTAAACGGTCTTGGTGATGTTAAGCCACCCTGACGTACACCGCAGTTCAAAACATACTCATCAGATAAACTGTTAGCCCACATGACTACATTCGTCTAGCTCCTGTACCGAAATGAAAACAAATTTATGACCTCTGAACAAATACCGTCTTTTTAAGTTTGTCCCACAGAATATCATGTAATGATAGAGCGATCCCAGTAGAGCGTTGCATGACCACTTTCGAGTACTGGCGCAGGTGCGTATTTACTATAAATACGCACATTTATAGTACAGCACCTCCGATTCAACAAGGCCATATCCAAGACCGAGTTGCTGTTGAATTATTCTTATTATTATTACTAATATTTTATCACGGAATAGTTATAATAAGGTTATAATAGTTATTATAACCTTATTTAACTGTTCTGTGCATTTTATCAATCTGCACTCCTTCTCGATAATTATGAACTTTAACTATCTTTATTTATAAAATGTTTTTGTTTTGTTCATATAATTTTAACGCAAATTTTGTTGCGAAACAAATTACAAAAACACAAATGTTGAAAAAATTTCCACGAGCAGGATTTGAACCTGCACCCTTCTCAATTGGAAGAGCACCTGACCCGGTATGTCAGAAGGGTGCAGGTTCAAATCTTGCTCGTGGAAATTTTTTCAACATTTGTGTTTTTGTATCTTTATTTATTTTATTTTAAACTTTTGCAACAAAATATTATATGGCGGACTTATTGCTTGAGGCATTTTCTACTAGACCAGCATAGGGTGGTGCAGAAATGACATGGTAGGTGCAATTTTGAGCGGCTACTATGCTTAACCTCACACACAACGACACAGTTTTTTTTTCAAGTTTTATCATCATTATACTATACTACATATATGTATACAGGGTGTTTGGTAAGAATACCTGTATATTCCCGAATATGGCAGATAGGGTACCGTTCATAGAACCCTGGAAAATAATGAACATACCTTAAAGCACCATATGGCCGAGATATTGAGGTTCTTATTTACTAAGTAAAACTGAAAAGTTACAACCCTAGGTCAAACTAAACGTTGTTCTTAATCGTCAACCTCATGGTCAAACATAAACAGAACTCGAAACATCGCAGGGATGAACAAAAAAAAATTAATAAAATAAATTTGAGTTTTTTATAGAAAAGTAAATGTACCTACATAAATATGATTTTGCATGTTATCACAGTGTTCTTTATACTTGGTTGCATGGCCATGTCTCCGGATTTTTTTTTATATTTATTGATAAGCACATTGCCTTGATCTCACCTGATGTTAAGTGATGATAAGGCCAATGATGGAAGCGCACTTCACCCGGGATCCTCAACTAGTGAGGTCTCTTATCTCTAGCTGCCGGAACACAACAATGCTACAAACATTGATGTTATGGCGACATATTTAGATAACATGGTGGTAGCTAGCCAGGCGGACAAACAAGCCCTACCACCAACTAAATTTGGTAATATGCACCTATTACCAAATATCCTGTATGTAGATTTTTAATGTCAAAGTAAAATCAATTAACAAAGTAGCACATTGACCTTAGACTCTAAGCCCCTTACAAATAAACAATAAAGAATAAGGTCCGAATAGTTATTCCGTGTTTTGTCTCTTTTACTCTAATTAGAAATTACGTTCACATGACAGGAACAAAACACGGATTGTTTATTTGTAAGGCGGTAACTGCAACGCTGGAGTTTTAATGATTATTCATTTTTTACCTATTCGTTTATTTTTTACGCTATTTAACACTTTAATAACAAACCTGTTGACTCATCCAGAAAGCTAATTTACGCTTGTCAGGCGTGGGCTCACGTCAGTAGTGTACTCGTAACGGAGCTATGGGGATTGAACCAGGATTACAAGCATTCAATCCGAGCATCTATCCTTTCGGCTACCGACACTGTAATTTTTTATTAAGTTGTTATTTCTAGTATTTAGTATGGCAGTAGTACTTTTAAAGGCAGATTATAATTCATTAATAATGCCGCACCACACAAAATTATTATACATATAAAAAGCAAGTAAATAGCCAATAAACTCCCACCGCTGGGCAAAAGCCTCCATTATGGGCCTCCAGTATCATTACAATTAATGGGTAATGGGTATTGGGCCAATCACGCTTGCCAAATCAAAATTCTTTTATTCAGTTTAGGCTACAAGTAGCTCTATGAATGTCACTATGCCATCGGTTCGTAATTCTACACAGGGCGGGAGACCTTGCACTGAGAAGAACCGGCAACAAACTCAGCAAGTCACTAGCCAAAATTCGGGTTGGTGATCACAAACGCGGGCTATGCATCGACAAAATCCGAAACACACTTTGCCCGACCTGGGCACCCGAATTGAACCCGGGACCTTCGGGTATAGAGCCGAGCGCTTTGCCACTCGGCCACCGAAGCGTAAGGCGTAATATAAACTAGTTTTTTTTCTAAAGACGCTACGGTATTCAACGCATGAATGAGCTATTGTTATGCTGTTTCGCAGCCTTTTCCACATCTTAACGTCAATAGCAAGTAGTTATAGCTTCAGTTATCGTAAAAAGGGAACGTAACTCAAAAAACGGTGTGAGACGACTTAAGATGATAAAAGAACTGTTGTCTATAGTTCGGAATAACGTGGTTATGGTTCTATTTATTTATATTTAAGGTAGGTACACAGACAGATTACAGTCAATGCAAAGTCATGTGAATTTAACAATATAGTAAGACTAGACAGTAATCCATAAATGGCGTGCTACACAGCAAGAGTTATGTAGTAATTTATGCTACGTAAAAATTTAACACAAAATTAAATTAGTTAAAACTATATAAAAATTAAAATAATCCACTAAGCGTCAATGAAGGCGTTGATTATTTGCCAACGCAGGTACAACAATGAATTGGGGACAGTTAAAAATTTAGAATGCAAAGAACTAGGGTTGTGAATAAATGGGTTTTTGAAAAGTTGGCATTGCGAAGAATTGGGACTGTTAAGAACTGGGATCGTGAAGAACTGGATCTGTAAACATTTGGCATTGTGAAGTACTGTGCCGTGTAAGTATTTCGTTAGCAGGAGTCGAGAATATTTCTTAACTAAAGATATAAATCCGAGTGCTCATGTTTTGTTTACTGACATCTCCAAACGGCTGGTTGACACTTCCCATGACCCAAGGGCTGGCTTTTACCTTGGCCAGAGGCTAAGCATTGCCATACAACGTGGCAATGCCGCCAGTCTCTTGGGTACCAGTCGACAGCGACGCGGAGGAATTTTTTGACGCCGTATTTTAGTTTCGTAATAGTATTATTGGCAAAAGTTACTTTTATATGTAAATATCCTTCTATTAATAAATGTAAATATCCTAATATTAGAATAGATAAGCGTATTGGCTGAACAGGCTGTAAGTTTATATGGTAAATTTTTAATAAATAATTAACTTATTTATTTATTAAAAATTTACCATTTATTTAAAATAAGTTTACAGTAGTCGAGGGCTGTGTCGCAATATCTAGCGTTCATTATAAACACTTAAATTGAAAATCAGTGTGACAGATCTGAATCAAAGTCAAAGTCAAAGTTAATTTTTTTATCTTTAAATTAATAGGTGAAGCTAAAACTTTGTACCCCTTTTTACGAAAATTGCGCGGACGGAGGAGTTTGGATATTTCGCACACTTATAGTTTATAATTATAGAAAAAGAGTGCAGAATGCTATTTTTTTTTTAAATTATGCATAATAAATACATTAAGTTAAATAAACATTGTTTCAAACATTTTTCAAAAATTTCAAAAATGGAAGAGGGGCGGCCGAAATCTGTCAATGCCAATCCCAAACTCACATTCGATCTTTTTTAATTTTTCATTGCTTTGGATTGCTGCACGGATTGTACCGTGCAGCCTTAATAAAAAAAAACGGTTGAATTTCGACCACTGGGCGACCACTAGTTCAAATAAATTTAAGAAAAGTGCTTTTGAATCGTCCAATAAATTTTTACCTACTAGAACGTCTATTTTTTAGCTGTGGTGACGAAATGGCGCAAGAAACTCCACAGCTTTAAAAGAAGTATCGACATTAACAAAAAATAAGTATGGCGTTACCAAATCATACAATAAAATCGCATCAGTAAAACCTCGACTAAACTAACTTGGCAGACTAAAGGCATAGAGACCTATCATAATGCATGCCACTGACCACCGTCTTCAGCGCCTCTCTTCTCACTGCTACCAAACCACTATGGGTCTTACAAATAAACAAATAATAAGCTTCGAATAGGTAGTTATCCGTGTTTTGTCCCTTTTACTCTAATTTGAAATGACGTTTACATGACAGGAACAAAACATGGAATTACTATTGGGAGCTTATTCTTTGTTTATTTGTAAGGCATTATGTGTAAACCGTCGCTCCACATTGCCTAGGACGTTATTAATAGACCCACGATTCACGAGCAATCCGAAATCAAACTTAAAACTTAAGTACCTAATGAGCCTGTCTACTGTCCCAATGTCCAAATCATCTACAATTGTAAATGACTATAACATCAATTGATGGGGATTGGCTTAATCGCTTCGCTTGTCGAACGCGGGTTGGTGATCTGATCGCACAAACCCGTACTTAAAAATCCAATCTCCGTGAGAATTCTGAATTCAAAATTCAAAATCATTTATTCAGTTTAGGCTACAAG
The DNA here is from genome assembly GCA_949315975.1 of Eudonia truncicolella. Lineage (NCBI taxonomy): Eukaryota > Metazoa > Arthropoda > Insecta > Lepidoptera > Crambidae > Eudonia > Eudonia truncicolella. Next base: position 1,844,368 of record OX438853.1, on the reverse strand, counting down.
TAGCTCTTGTGAATGTCACTATGCCATCGGTTCGTAAGTCTACGCTGGGCGGGAGACCTTGTACTGAGAAGAACCGGCAAGAAACTCAGCAAGTGTCCAGCTCATTTCTCCCTTACAGCGTCAAAAATATTGGAAAATGTCCTATCATAAAAGGCCACTTTCCATTACAAATAAAAAAACAAAATATAAAGGACAATCACAAAATGTTTAAAAAAAATTAAATAGAAAAAAATAATGACATCTATGTTTGCAAATATACATCAGTTGCATTGAACTCCAGACCTCAAGGTTTCGAGCCCAACGCTTTTGCCACTCCACCATCGAGGCATTAACTAATGCGATTTTATAAATCCATTAATTTATTAGAACTACTAAATTCTTGACACGTATTTCCAAAATTCTTATACTGCCATTACAAAATAAAGATATAAATGATACTATTATTATGACAGCTCAAAAATAAGATTAAACATAAAACTTACAAAATTATAGCTTTGAAGCGGGGAAACCGTCACTTTATCGCAATTAATTAGATCGAATTTCATTTCCCATAACACTATTCACCGATGTTTTTATTCATTGATGAACAATTCCGCGAATTTCATTACATCGCATATTTATTTTCGCGAATAGTTTTTATCACTGAACTCACTTCATCGTATTTTTTTTCGTTTTTTTTTTCATTTCATCGATATATTGTTCGATCGATGTTTCGTTTCTTATAATTTCGTTTCCACGTAAGTTTCAGTTCGCAAAATAGTCGGTTACACCAAATTTCACTTCACTTCACACTTAAGTCATTGTACATCGAAAATACAAAATACTAACAAAGTTCACATATTTAAACGGGATTTAATGCAAAACTACTTAGTAAAGGCATTTCTTTCATTCAGGCAGACCTTTTAAACCCGTTTTTCATTTTCCTTGTCCTTTACTTTACGGGATACAATATAATAACAATATCATCATCAATGTGAGTAATTAATTTTAAATTATTAATATTGTTTAAAAAAGTTAACACGTTGTGATTTCTGTAATATTGCGCTACTTAAGTCAAATCATTGACAGAAACGAATCGCTGTAAAACCGACTCCACTTAGTCTTGTCTGCCCTACGCAGAGTGCAATATAAAATCGCGTAGGCGCGGAGGGGCGAGGCGGCCCTCGAGCTGAGGAGCAGGTGGATGTAACGCTCGCCGCGGCTTTGCTGACCGGCCCAGCCGGCCAACAAGCCGAAGCGGGCGGTGAGCGTTACATCCATCTGCGACGATAAGCTCGCGTGGGACCGCCGGAACCCCGCGCCGGAGCCGTGACAGAAACAATGCCTGCTGCATGCTGCATGTTTGTTTGCATGCTGTATGCTTGCTTGCATGCTGCATGCCTGCTGCATGCTGCATGTTTCCTTGCATGCTGTATGCTTGCTTGCATGCACTGCATGAACTGACCGCAACACAATTTATCGTCAACAGGCGAATGCATCGTTCGATGAAACGTTACTGCGATAAAAAGTTGTTAAGTGAAAAAGTATTATGGGTTCCGATACATATTGTATTATGTTTTTACGAATAGTTTCATCGATAACTTAATACTTTTATGAAATGTGAGTTCGATATACCGTTTTTCTGTTAATCAAAACAACTTTAAAAGATTTCTTTTAAGAAACGTTTTTCGATGATATAAAACAGCGATGATTAACTATTTGATGAATTGAAAAAAAATATATAAAAATAGTGGAATAGTTTTCGGTAAAATGAAATTCGATATTAAAAAAATCTGTATTCTAATAGACACCCCTTTGAAGCGATCTCAACCAGGGTTGAGATATCATTTATCTCTTTATTTTTCCACCAGTTCATCTGTCTATTCGTATAACTATCTTTATAGATATAGATAAGATAGATCTTATCTTAGGCTATTTGGCCAAATCACCGCGCATGCCAAATACAGGTAGGTGATCACAAACACGGGCTATGCATCGAATAATCCGAAATACTCTTTACACGACCTAGAAATTAAGCCCAGAACCTCCAGTTATCTGGAGCGCTTAGCCACTCGACAATAGATATAATTTGGTTTTTTAACAAATATTTCAAAGACTCACCGCTAACACTGGTCGTTTTCGCCGTATCCTCCCGATCTCCCAAAATGGCACTGACACTAAACTTCAGAGTTGGCTTCTTCGGCTCACTACTGAACTCCTCGCAGCTCCTCACCATCTCATCAGTATTATACCTGTCTCGCTCACCCTCATCGCCGGAATGCTCCTGATAATTCAGGTTAAACCTCTTTTCTAGCTCCTCTAACCTCCTTATACCAGACTTCTTACAAGCGAAAGGTGGACAGTCGCCAGAACCACAACTCTGACATCTACGATTCAAATTTGGAATGTTCAAAACCTCTTTGTCGTTACGTTCCTCGTTGCGTTGATAGAAATCGTTGTAATAAGCCTGTTCGCTTTTAACGTTATAGTTTTCTTCGTCGTCACGGCTCTTTGAGTCGTCGTCATCGACTTTCGAGTCTTCGATCGATTCCTCGTTGCGGATCTCGTCTTCCGCCTCCGCCATCTTATGGTCGTCTACTTCCGGTGTGTTCTCTCTAGAGCGTTCGTAATGCTGCCTCTGCAGCATGTAGTTCTCAATTTGCTGATTCAAATACTGGTTGTGGAAGTTAACAGTTTTCTGCTGGTGCAATATGTTGTCTACTAGGAACGGCGACGTCATATTGAAGGGATTCGCATTTGTTTTATTGTAACATAAATTTTGTATCGTCTTCAACATAATGTTATGGTCCAATGTCTTTTGAGCAACGAAAGGGTTCAACTTCAACGGCCCATGCTTATTATCCATCGGGTACATTGTACGTTCATAATAATCAGCTAAATAACGTTATTTGCGAAACTAAAAAAATAACGTTAACAAGCTACACTAGAATTGCACATCACTCTAAAAAGGTTTTTATCACAGAATTCGAAATTAGAAGACCATAGAGTTCGAATGGAACGTTTCAAATTCGAAAATCGGTGCGGTTCGAAGTGCGCATGGTCAGTCGCTCAGTACATGTTTACTCTTTTGCGATTGCATCGCGACTGACTTAAAGGGAGTGGTTCTTTGCTAAGGGGCGGGTTCTAGGGGTGGCTTTTTAGCTCAGCTTTTGTGCGGCTTCGACCGATCTCGCTCGGCCTCCCATTCCGGCACAGAGCACCCTTACTACGTTGCAATAAGTACCATTATGGAATCTAAAACGTTTCAATTTTATTTTGAAATGTCATTAACTTACAAGTTTGTGTGTGCCTTCTCTATTTAATTCTTGTGCTGTATTTACTTAAGAATAAGGTTCCAAATGCAATTATTTCAGTGGTTACGAATACTTGCATCGTTTACCGACATAACATTGCGTCTATGTGTGTTATATTCATTGGCATGAAGGAGAAAGGATGTATGCTTCATTTTTTCTTGTGTGTGATAGGTTTTTCTTTTATTTATTGATTCCTAATGGTCGCGGTTCAGTTCAGTTCAAGATATTTTGGAGGAGCTAGATTTTAAGTATCTACACATGTTTATTAACGGAAGAATGCGGCATGCGAAACTAATAACAGCACTTTCAAAGGAGAAATGCGATTTGCATCAGGAGACGAACCCACGACCTTTCAAAATGCATTTAGCTCTCAAGTCTCCAACTAAGCTAAGCTAAGCCAACATTGGTGTTCTTCTCAAAATATTCAAGTGATTAAGTAAAACAGAGTTAATAAATAGTAATTATTAACAGGACAATATCGGATACTCACGTATAATTTAAAACATGGTTGGAATCTCTTATTTATTACTCTTATGTAGGTTAGAGACCATAATAGTTTAAAAAGCTATAACAATAAATACCTACCCCCTTACTTATAAAAACTATTTATGCATTATTTAGTTAAATATTGTTTTGTCAACGTCGCACAAACGTCATTCTGAATTTGAGAAAAAGAGACAAAACGATGATTAACTGTAGGTAGGTATAATGGGGACTTCTTGGCGGGAAAGTGAAGAGTCATTCATGTCTGCGGTTTTGGTTTTTTTTTCTAAAATTTGTGATAAATTGAATATTAATGTGAAATAATGGTGGATTATTAACCGTTAAGTGTTCGTGAGTGCGCATGAGTGTTGGCAAATGTAACAAAACAGTGCAACTAAACTTTTCAAATTTTCTCAAGAAGTCCGAGGAATTAGTAAAGCCCCACATCTTTACTGAGATACTCGAGGGGTTGGGGGGTATATCATTTCTCACTTCTCATTTCTATTATCATTCATCATCATCAAACTAGATGGAAATATTGTATATTTATGTAGTACTTGTAAGAAAAATTACTTTGACACTGGCTAAATGTGCTTATCGCACAAAGCCATAAACTAAAGGGAAAAACTGTATAATGCTTAAATAGTTTTTATATGTAAGGGGGCTAACGTCTTGTTTTCAGCACCGTAACAACGGCACAAGCCAAGGCAGGGTTGGCCACCACACAATTCATCTATACTTTTTAATTTCACTTTTATTGTTGTTTTGAGTAAAATAGGTACTCTGTCAAATTGAGAGTCTATTGAGGAAATTGGACAGTTTGTGGTAGTCTGACGTGCTGGCGTGTGTACTAATAATTATTGTTTTCTCTTAAATCGTGTATTTATGTCTCTATATAATGTTTGTGTTAACATCAAACATATGTTTTCATAATCTTATTGTTATTCTTAACTATAAGTAAGTATTGTCAATGGTTTAATCATTTTCATTCATCACCATTTTTTTTATAAAATATGTAAATAGGGGGGGGCAGTTAAGCAATTTAATTGAATTTTAAGTTTTTATTATTTAATTTACTACTAACATGGTTTTAAGTAGGTAACTCTTACTAACCATAATTGGATCAATTGATATCTTAAGAAAAAATAAATTATTATAATTATTATTATTATTATTAATAATAAGTCTCGTAAAGATAAAATACTGAACTCTATTATTCGTATGTTTGTATACGAGCATTTTTTATGTAGTACTAGCTGACCGGCGGACTTCGTACAGCTTGGACAGTTTCCATGACAACAAAACAAACAAATCATTCGTCCGCTTCAGCACACCCGTATTCCATGATCGGCCCCTATAGCAGCGCCACCTATCGGGTCCAATTGTAAATTTACACCATTCTCGAATAGACACAAAAAATTTCATCCATATCGGTCCAGCCGTTTAGAAGGAGTTCAGTGACATACACACGCACAGAAGATTTATATATATGTAGTATGTGTGGAAGTTACCCGGAACTGTATTTATTAATATAAGCGCCGCGCGCAAGTAATAGCACGGATAGATGCTCGGGTTGAATGCGAGAAATCATGGTTCGGTCCCCTAGCTCCGTTACACTACTGACGTGAACCCAAACCTATAAACAAGTAAACAGCCTATAATTGTACCACTGCTGGACAAAAGCCTCCATCATTCAAGTCATCGCTAAAATTGATGGGTTTGACTTAATCACCACGCTTGCCAAATGCGGGTTGGTGATCACAAACCCAGGCTATGCATCGAAAAATCCGAAATTAATTTTGCCGATCTGGGAATTGACCCCGGGACCTTCGGATATCGGCCACTCGGCCACCGAGGCGTTAAATAAATAAAAATTAATTAACAAAAAGAAAATGAGCAGTAAACATGTATAACCCAAAAATTTTACGCAATAAAAGGATTAGGTATTATAATAATATTGTAGATTATCTACTTGGTTTTTTATAGTGCTAAAATGTTCAGCAAATATTGTTATGTCTAATAGATTATTATGTCTACGATAAGCTCCGGTACAAATATTACGTTAGCGAGAGCAAAAGGAAAAAAATGCAAACAAAAACGTTTATTTATGTCTATTGCAAGTTTTTGACGTTTCAATCATTACGCGCCAAAAGGCGAGCAACGATTCGGAACGCGTTTGACAGCTCACTCTATGCCTCTATGGATTATTCAAAATGGGGAACAAAAGAAAAGAAAAGCGTTGCGAAGAAAAAGGATTGCAAATTTGAAACTAGCCACGCCCACTTTTATGTTATTGGCTGTTGCGTCGAATACTAAATGGCGGAAGTGCCACTATTTTACGGCTTGCAATTTCTTTTATATTCATAGAGCAATAATATCTGATATGCTTTGAACGTTGTAACAATGTCTACATGTTTTGAAAAGAAGTAAGTTTGGTTAGCGATGAATTTTGTTCTTGATGTCCGGTTCGTCGGGTTATCTCAACCGGATCAGTAGGTCAGTTTCCGGTTCCGTGACAAATAAAGAATTTATCCACTAGACCCAGGGTTTCATATAGTTACCAAATTTCCATTTCCCACTATAAGTAATTTTGGTACCGGTAATGCAGGTCTAGAAAAGTATCGCTACTGTTTTCGTTAAATATAGCGCTTCAGCCAATCCGTATAGAGCGGTTAGTTAATTTACTGGTAAAAATGCCACCCAGGTAACGACACCAAGCTTACCGTTATTTTTTTTACTGGTATCTTCGTTTGGCAGAAGTATTGATACCATTTTTTTAACGGTATTCGAAGCCCTGACTAGATCTCGAATATAAAAATGAATTAAGTAATATTTTCACAGTCTATTTTGTACTATAAACTGAAATCAAATAAAAATATCAAAATTCTAACTCTTCTCGTATGTCGCTAGGAGGCACTGCTTCAATGTCATACATGTTTTTGTTAACGTATCGTATGACTTCGAAGCTTATTATAAAAAGAGTCACCCCAACTGGTACCTATTTCTAATTTAAAATATTTTTTAACTTGTAAGTATAATTTTGTAAATGTCGTTACTTCTATAAAAGCTGTGGGCGTGTGTACTGGCTTTGAATGTTATTTAAAAAATATTCGAAAAAGTTCTTTTTTTTTTCTGACTGTCCATGTAGTTAGCAGATGTATTGGGATTGGGGATTGTGTTTCAAGTAGATTCGAGACAAACTATGTATATGGGCTTCCATGTTATTAATTACACACGAAGTAAAAACAAAAATTGATACTGCAAGCCCTCTAGCCTGCCCTAATTCAAGTTAAACGATTGCGGTGCCAACAATAGCATGAACCCTTTCAAAGCGCTGCCCTATTTTGATCCAAATGGAACCTATTTAGTTGAAACTGTGATTTGACACGGACAGTTGTGTAATGCGTATCTGTACAGACAAAGGGGAGACAGTTTTGTGTGCAAGTTCGATTTTGCATAATGCGATGGCAATACAAAAATAATTAGACCAAATCAAAAGAACTAATGCCAGTAGGTACTAATACCTATTGGCCCTAATATAAGGTTGACATACATACATAAAACATACATACATATACATACATACATACATATTCTTTCTAGTAAAATTATGTCTTGTAACTCTGCCGCACAATTTATGAACGCAGTAAGTACAACTTATTGTGTTTGTGATAGCAAAAAGGTTAGTCTACATCACAGGAGACCGAAGAGCTGGCAGCTACCTCGGACAAAGAATTAGTCTAGCTATTCAAAGGGGGAACGCTGCCAGTATCTTCGGAACCTTGCCTAAAGGGTCTCCTTTTAAAAATATATTTTAGATAGTTATTATATTATATTTTTGTTAAGAAATAGCTTATTAGATTCAATTTTATTTTAATGTGCAATAAAGATTAAATAAATAAATAAATTAAAAACTAATGTTTGTGATTGTGACATTTGAGGTGGTGACATTACGATCTATTTTCTCGAAACTGTTCACATATTCTTTATTGCGTTCACAAATTGCGCGGCAGAACTATTATAACATTGTGAATTCATAAGACTAAGACTATGATTGATTAAGACTGGCACTGGTATTGTACTAATATAAGAATACGTTTAACGTACAGTACACACGGCGGCAGATCAACCTACCCAAAACTGTCTTTCTACAATCAATTTTGAACTTTATTGTTTGGTTATACGGATCAATATTGATTGGAGAAATTTGACAGGTTTGGGTAGGTTGATCTGCCGCCGTGTGTACATATAAGGATACAGTCGCCGCATTCGAATTCATACCCAAGACACCGTACGCGTAGAACAAGGGTACGAAGAACCGGTTCACACTCGCTCTACACCAGGTACAGACATGTACCTGGGCGCTTCTCTCCTCCTCCACGGCCCGGTCAACCCGAGCCGAGGTCCGTGCCTTTAGAGGCGCCCTCGGGTTGCTCCGCTCCCCGATCCGATCCGAACCCTTCGGAGAATCTAGTAGGGCACGGGGACGCGCACTATAGTGCGCGATGCCGTTCCCTCTAGATAACCTCCGAAGGTGATTCGTTTCGCACGGCTTGAGGGACCCTTTACGTTCCTCGCCGCCCCCAAAAAAGCCCGGTGAAGCTGGAAATGCCGTAGAGGCAATCAGCAATCTCTCTCAAAAAAAAAAATCGAATTCATATATGAAGTTCTGCGCAAGTGTGCAACTGCGGCGCGGGTGGTTCTACATTGCACAGAACTTCATATAAAGAATTCGAATGCGGCGACTGCGGCGCGTGCGGTGCGGCCAGCTCTACGTTCACCTTTAGTGAATTATACATACATACATATAATCACGCCTCTTCCCCGTAGGGGTAGGCAGAGACGACTTCTTTCCACTTGCTACGATCCTTACATACTTGTTTCGCTTCGTCCACTTACATTATTCCCTTCATACATGCTCTTCGGTTTAGGGTACTCTTGACCTGGCCTTTGAATTATATAATCTAATTATATTGATACCTATACTAATGTACCTAGCAGATATAAAGTTTGCGTTAAGCGGCGTTTCTCTTTAGTTGTTTATAATCTTTCTTCTGTTGTTTTGTGTTCAACTTTCAATGTTTGTAATAATATTGTTTTCTAAAGTTTACGCGAACACTGCACATTGAAATGTAACAACTTTTACGGATCTGCTCGCGTTTATTTTACACATTAGTTTTAATTAATGCTTATCCTGACGTTTCGAACCCTTTGCAGGGTCCGTGGTCACAGGGAGACTGAGGTGTTGGTCGTCTCAAATCGAATGACGGTGTTTCGAATGCCGTCCGTCGTTGCGACGCACGCTGTTGCGAAAAACACTCGCTTTAGTCACAACTCGCTTTATAGAAATAAAAAAAAATACTCCCAAAAGCAGTACTACGAATATTACTCATTAATCTCAACAATGGGTTTCGATACCGTAACTATCGATCTAGTACCACATAAAAAAGAGATTTCGTGACAGCGTGTTCGCGAGTCCTTCAATCGATTTAGCGATTTTCGATACAACGGCTTTTCGCAAGGGCGGGCGTACCACTTGAAATGTTTTTCGCAACAGCGTGCGTCGCAACGACGGCATTCGAAACTACATATCAGACCCCGCTGAGCACGTGCTGAAGCTGGGGCCTAGTTGGCCACACTTTGTCTTTTTTTTTGTTTTGTACTGTTATTGCGAATATCGTGTAATTTTGTAGTTTTAAACAAAATAAGTTATTGAAATGAAATGATAATATTCGTTATAGTACCTACACCATATTAAGCAATTTCTTCCAGGCAACCATGTGTTGAGCTGGACCAAAATAGTAGGTCCTGGGCCGAATGGTGTTTTATGAGAAGTATACGTAACGTTTATTGTTATAATTCAAAAATACGAATTGAAATTCACGTTACAGGCACAGGAACTGTTATGTTAATGCTTATTTGCGAACGAATGAATTTGACACAAATGGCCGGTTAATAGAAAGCACGTGGCGCTATCTATTGTTCGATTCGTCACGCCCGCGATTCGACTTGGCAACGCTGACTCTGTTTTGTCATAAATATTAAAAGTTTTATTTATTGCCGAATCCAAACAATAGTAATGGGATATTACACAGCACGTTATTAATTTTATTTAAATGTGTCACGCGGTATGACAATTTGAAATGGTTTAAATTTTAAAACCGGTTTTTGTATAATGGTCTTCTTGTTTGACGTTTCGCGTTTCTTTCTGCAGATCAGTCAAATCATGAGGCACCCATTTCTCATATTTTTTTATTTTATTGATTTGACGCAAATGAGTCAATATTGTTGGTAAGGTAACGTTAAACCATGCCGCTAATTCCTGGGTAGTTTGGCTCGGATCGGCTTCCACCATCTCTTTCAATTCATTGTTATTCACCTGTGTGGGCGGTCTTCCACGTGGTTCGTTCTTCAAATCAGTTTCCATCACGAAAGCGTTTAAACCAAAATCGCACGGTGCGTTCATTAGCAGTCCCCTCTCCAAACGCAACATTGATATTGCGAGCTGTTTCTGCCGCGTTAGTTCCGCGTCGGAACTCGTATTCAAAAATAACTCTAATTTTCGAAGTATCCATCTTTCTTGTCTAAGCTGAATAAAAAAACAACTGAAAGTTGATAATCGAATGTTGCACATTTTTTAAAAGAAGAACTTCATAGGTACCATGTGAAAAAAGTTTCACCCAAAAATCTCAAACCATGAAGGTTCTATGTCAATTCGAAGTACCTAATACAATAAAACGGCAATTTCATACTCTAACCCCTATTATTACGTAGGTAGCTAGGTACAGACGCCTGCTCATCAACCTATCCAAAACTGTTAAATTTGTTCAATGCATTTTCAACCATATGATAAAGGCATAAAGTTCAGTCTATTGAGGAAATTTGGTAGTTTGTGGTAGGTTGATGTGCAGGCGTGTGTACTCTTTAAATAGTAAAAAAAATACAAGTACCTATTTTACTATTACCGTTGATATTATTTAAAAGACATCTAGCGTTCCATAGCTAAACATTAGCAGCTCTACCTATCGTCGGGTAGTTGATTTACAATGCTTAGAACGGAGTAGTTTTAGTTATACATTAAGAGATGGCGTTGTTTACCAAAAAGCCGTAACCTCGCCAAGGTAAAATTTTAATTATTTTTTTTCACTATCTAAATAGTTAAACTAATATGTCCCCACATATTAGTTTAGCTATTTTCTTCTGTGGTGTAACTTATACCAAATATTTGATTAAGGATTCAAATAAAAAAAAAAGATATCGTAAATAAGAGAGAAATGAAACGACGACATATATTTACATTTAAAACTATTTAAAGTGTTATTGAAAATGCACAAAACGTTACACTTCATCAGTTAATCACACTACTGGTTCTGCCTTTATCATTTATTTGCTAGAATTTCATTTCGTATCGCAATGCAGCTGTGTTTGTTTTTTTTTTTTTGCAGATTTTTGCCGGTTCTTTTCAGTACAAGATCTCCCACCCAGAGTAGGCTTACCAGACTTACGAACCGATGGCATAGTGACATTCACAAGAGCTACTTGTAGCCTAAACTGAATAAATGATTTTGAATTTTGAATGAATTTGCGTGTGCTAGTTACACTCGGCGTCAAAAAAATCGCACCTTTTAAAAATCATCTTTAAAAATTCTTAAACCTTATGTAGAGGATAGTGTTGGGTATCATTAGAAAGGTAACAAAAAGGAGTATCAAAAAACAATTAAATTTAACTTTCTGTTTAATTATAATTATACAAACAACATTAAAATTAATAAAATAATAAAAATCCTTAATTAAGTCCTAATTAACAACAGATAATTTACAAAGAAAAATGTACAAAAAGTGTCTTAAAATTAACTTAAAATCTAGTGTTACCCCCCCTTGCCCTGATCACGGCTTCCATACGGTCCCTCATGGACCTCACCAACTTCAGGAGCTCTTCTTGAGGGATAAGCCCCCATTCTTCAATCACCGCGTCTTGGAGCTCCTGTAGAGTCGAAGGAGCTGGATCCCGAGATCGAACCTTACGTTTAAGATGGTCCCAGAGGTGCTCTATAGGATTCAGATCCGGACTTCGCGCTGGCCACTGCATCACAGAGATTTGGGACCTCTGCAAGAAGTCGCTCACGATGCCTGCAGTGTGAGCGCGAGCGTTGTCGTGCATTAATGTGAACCCCTCGCCAAAAGATCCGGCAAAGGGGACCACATGCACTTCCAGGACCTCAGTGACATAGCGGCGAGCAGTCAGCGACCCTTGTCCGCGAGCACCTCCAGTCCGGGAGACGCAGACAAGGTCGGTTTTGCCGGCAGCAGACATACCGCCCCAGAACATGCAGGATCCGCCACCATATTCCACCGTCTCCTGGATGCAGGCTTGGGCGAAACGTTCACCCTGCCTCCGGTATACTCTTCTCCGTCGGTCGTTGCAGAAAAGACACACTCGCGTCTCGTCTGAGAAGAGAACAGCTCTCCACTGCTCAAGGGTCCAATCGACGTGGTCACGAGCAAACTGCAAGCGGGCTCGCCGATGCGCTGCAGTCAATTTTGGACCCGTAGCAGCTCTGTGGGCCGCTATCTTCTTCTAACCGTAGATACGCTTACGGTGCGTCTGCGAACTGCCTGGAGCTGCTGTTGCAACTCAACAGCGTTGGAGAAACGATTTCTCAAAGAGTTCGACACAACGAACCGGTCGTCTCTTTCCGAAGTGCAGCGACGTCTACCCGAACCGTGTCTGCGGATATAGCCACCGGTCTCTATGAAGCGCTGGTACACTCTTCGAACGGAATAACGGCTCAGGTTCAGTTGCCGGGCGACATCACACTGCCGCACCCCTGATTGCAGTAGTGCAACCACTTGAGCGGCTTTATCAGCTGTGGTATCCATCAAAATCTGTGCGTGTGTCCTCTTCAACGGTTGAATAGCGAATGACCCACATTGAACCCGTGTTGACCGTTTTATACCCACAAAGGAAGCGCAACTAGCAACTCTCACGGGTAGCAAAATTTGCATCGAATTTTTGTGACACTTTATTTGTTGCATTAGGTTTTATTTGATAATGAAAAGTAATGTTTTTTATTAAGTTAATTAAGTAACCTTGTAAATAAAATCATAATTAATGCGACTGCATGTGCATATCAAGAGTAAATGACATTTGAAAGTGATTTTCTAAGAGGTGCGATTTTTTTGACGCCGAGTGTAGTTTTACGAATCATATTTAAAGCATTGATACCACAGACCAAATGATTGTTTCTTCTCTTTTTTGTTAACTTCTTCCGAGTATTTTCTATTGTCTCTTGCCTGTGTTAAAATAAATGTTTTTTCTTCTCTTCAATAAAATATACCATAGATCAATAGATATATTAATTAAAGTAAATTGATTCCACTCAAAAAGCCCTGTCAGTGTAAATACCGGCTCCCGGTGTGACACTGTTATGGGATTTCCATACAAAAACAGCACGCTGGTGAGAGGAGGCTAATAAATTATTTGTTTTCGACAATCGTTGACCCCATATCGGAATGGTATAAGGTTAAGGTTTCGGTTACCAGTAATTAACCGGTTAAATGAAAAACCCGTTTTTTTATGAATTGCGATTCCGTTAACCGAAATTACCCGGTTAATTTGAATTCCAAACAATTTGTGAGCATCGCCATCTGTTATGTTTTGTGTAAACTAATTAAAACTAATGAGGCTCTCGCATCATGTCGCGGCGAGCGGGGCGGCTGCTCCTGGCTGAGCTTAGGAGGAGTATATGAGATTAACCGGCTAAATCAGTGCCAAGTAACGGTTTACCCGAGCTTTAAAATTCCGTTCTCTGTATTAACTGGTAACCAAAGTTTTTTCGGTTTGGTTGGAGTTGATTTAATCAATGAACTGCATCATACCGGTTTAAAGAACGATATTAACCGGTTCAGAGCCCTGATCTTAACTATCTTCGTCATGTAGAGCGGAGCCGAGTGCCTGTTCGAGTTTGAACAAGCACTCGCTATTCAAGATTATTCTAACACGTTAACAAAAACGAGTATAAAATCAGGAGGTAATCGTAGCCAAGTCCACATTTTTACAAATCGAGAAACGAATTTTGTGTATTATGATTTTTAGTATTTTGTGTAGTTTGAGACATCTGGTAGTTTTTGCATGAAACCGATGACTTTGGATTTGGCCATTTTTAAAAACTACCTCCTGATATATCAAAATTGAAACTTACCTCGATTGCCAGCAGGAGCGCTAAAATCCTAGTTTTCTATGACGTGAATAAAGCAGCTCACTTGGTACATAAACATCCACGCTTTTATATCATTCATCACCAACTCATATTGTCCCCACTGCTGGGGCAACAGCCTTCCGTGACACTACACGATAGAACGGGCCACAAACCACCACGCGGGACCAGCGCGGATGGTTGTTAACGACTGCTTATGCAGCCGGGACCAACGGCTTTAAATGCCTACCGAAGCACGGAGAAGCTAGAAATTATAAATATTTGTTCTCTTCATTAAATTTCCCATCATATGACAGGCCTTTGCGAAGGTTGCTTAACTTCAGCAATCGCAGACCGATCGCTAAAAACACTTTTATGTAAGTACAACCTACACAAATAAGGTTTCACATAATAAAATCCACCACATAATTGAAACAAGCACATTTATTTAATACAATATCCATTTTAATAGCAAATATACAAACATCATTCTATACACAACTATTCCAATCCAACTTTGGTCATACAACCGACAGCCACGTATATCTTAACAACAATACGCACATGTTACTAAACAAATTATCAGTTAGCTGATGGCAACTTAGATGCCATTGTAATTTAAACCTTATGTATTTGCGGTAAGACTGTAGACATGAAAAATATATCATGTGATACCAGTCTAAAGGTTCTCAACATTCTCAGAAATGTCAACATTATGGACAATGCGAATAATATCGAAATATCGACGGCTATCGACATTGCAACGCATCGATATGCCACTATCTATATTTCAACCGACTTGACTACATATCGACATTTATCGTCGTTTTTAGACTATCGACATTTGGACATTATCGACATTATCGCGTTTCATTCATATCGACACTATCGATATTACAATACAATTGTCATATCAACGCTATCGACGTTTTAAACACTATCGACATTTTGAACACTATCGACACATCGACACTATCGCTAATATCGATAACAAAACTGATTTTAAATGTAACTTTCACATGACATTTGTCAGTTATAACATGGGCATAATCTTACTTCACGCATCACTGACGTAGTAATAATATTTTTTTAAAGAAATCTATTTTTAATATTAGCGAATAAAATAAAAAAAATAAAAAAAAGTGAAGAGCTATGAGATCCGTACGCATATATTTAGTCGCGGACAATCGCACCATGTGTGAATGCCGTTATTTTTATTAATATTATTATTATTATTATTATCATAAATAACTATTAGCAACTATTTCCTGCGATACAGCTTAATACAATATTGACAACCTGTTACTTACAAAATGATTTGATGTCTTCCTTTATTTCAATAGCAATTTTAAATAATTTTATTAACAGTCAGTTAATAAAGGCTATGTTTTATAATCGTAGCCTTTAAGAAGTATGCATGGCTCGTCGCTTATCTCTGGCCCTGAATAATTTTTATATGATTTATTTTAATTTAAACTTGATATTGACGAAGTAAGAAAAACTAATAACTATCACTGTTTCCAAAAAGCTATGTTTTAGCCACTTGCTATTAATATTATTTTACATTACATTTTACAAAACATTTCAGCAACAAAAGTAGAAAAACATTGTTTTTCCCAAAAAAAAAAAGTAATAATAATTATATAACAACAGAAAAGATATCTTTTCGTGTCTCTTCAAAAGCAATACTTTTATGATTTTCTAAAACTAATGCAGTTATAATATTATCAATTAATATGTTACAATATATACCTTAAACCTCATACACCGGATAAACTTATATCTAATTATAATATTTTGTTATTTTTACACCTATACAAGTATTTTTCTTGAATATAAATATGACATAAATTTAATTGATTTTTTAACCATAAAATCTATTATTTTTACGGTGGCGTTGCAAAACGACAGCACTAAATCTTATTTCAAACAATTAATCACAATAAAAAATCGGATAAGCTGCAGACTCGTGATTATTCTGTTATTTGTGGCTATGATTTCAATTTTTTTTAAATATCGTCTGTAACAAAAGAACAACTACATTAAGTAATATTTTTTTCAAACACAAAAAAATGGTTAGTAGACAAAATATTTTTTTGGAAATTTATATTATTTTTTTAATTATGAATTTTATTAGTCGCTTTGCCGCCTTATAAACTCTACTCTTTTACAACTAAAATGCTGCCTTATTACAAAACCTAAGGGTTCGCTTTTCTGTACAATGACTTTCGCGTAATCTATTGGTACAGACAGAAGTTCTTATGAGTTCTTATGAGTCTTATAATACCACTGGCATAAAACAGTATTATTATAAAATGCAATATTATAATAAGACAGATGTGTAAATCTCTTTCTCTCATCTCAATATGTCATTGTTGTCAGTAACTATTCTTTGTTGTTTACTTAAAAAAAAACTGAATACCACGAAAGTCAATGTACAAAAAAAAACTTAATTCTAATTTATTAATAGTACCTACATTATATCCAAGCAAATATCACAACAAGAAATAATGGAAGAAACTATATATAGGACATGTATATTATTTTAACATATTTGTCACGGTGTAACATAAAACCTCTGGAAGAAATCGCTTTGGAGCGAAAAGACCGCTGAATTGTAAATCTGTTTAGTTTTTTGTAAAAATAATTTTTTTTTCTTTTTTCAGAATTAAAAGTGTATTTTGTTGGTGGCTGGGTGGCAATACTCTCGATTAGATGTCCAAAGGTCCAGGGTTCAATTGCCATATCAAAAATAGATTTTTCGTTACATAGCCCGGGGCTTGTGATCACCGACCCGCGTTTGGCAAGCGTGGTGATTAAGCCAATACCTATCAATTGTAGCTATTGCTCGATTTCAATGATGGAGGCCGTTTGCAATGGGATGGTCATAGTATATAGGCCTATTATATATAGCTTATATTGCTATATAAGACTACATTTGTATACACCGAGACAATTTCAAGTAAATTCGTTCTGGTAAGCACATGACAAATCACACATGTATTTTATATAAAAAAATAAACTTATCATAAAAAAGGCACTAATTATTTTGTCAAGTTATTTTAATTTTTTTATCTGTCAAAAGTCGAGTGTTACCATTAAGTACTGAAATTGAAAAAAAAATGTTATAGTACTAATAATCTATTAGACTGTAAATAAAACATTTTAATATTATATATTTTTGTAAATTTTTTGATATTTTTTATTAAAAAATATCGATTCTGTATTTAATTGTAGTTGTGGCTCCAACTAGGCTTTGCGTGTTTATATTATTGAACACGTATTTTTTTTTGTACTTTAAAAATATCATGACTAAGTTTAGACAACTATTACTATCTGTTTTTTTTACTTTCAATTTCAGACTTAATCTTAGTATTCACTTGTATTCTCCAGTAATTCGTTAGTCTCATCAAAAATTGTAGAGCTTTAGATTTTTATTTTTTTTAAGTTAAACCATAATTTGATTGTGTTAATCGACATTAACAGTATCAAGATACGGATTTTGCATTATGTTTCATCGACATCGGTCTAGTTTTTGGGGTACAGTCAAAAACAAAAATAGCTGTACACTTTAGAACTTGTAAACTCTTAGGAAAATCAACACGCCATGGTACGGTCAGCAACATCGAACACTGATCACTGAACACTTTAAAATCAACAACGCTTCGGTGGCCGTGTAGCTAAGCGCTCGACCCGATAGCCTGAGATCCTGGGTTCAAGTTTAATATCAGGCAAAGTGTTTTTCGGATTATACGATGCGTAGCCCGGGTTTGTGATCACCAACCCGCATTTGGCAAGCGTGGTGGTTAAGCCAATACCCATTAATGGTGGCGATGACTTGATTTCAATGATAGAAGTCTTTGCCCAGCAGTGGGACAGTACATAGGCTTTAATTTAAAATCATGTTAAAATAACTTCACTAAAAGTTGACAAGCCCTTATTATATGCTTTAATTGTTATAACAAAACACAAAAGTCCTTAGCTACTTTGTCGCCAACTGTACTAAAGCGTCCTGCTACTTTTGCTGTATACCGCACGCATCCATAATATTCAGCATTCACGATATATTCGCATAGTGCATTATAATGGCCGATTTTGAGTTAACAAATATATTTAACTAGCTGACCCGGCGGACTTCGTACCGCTTTGACAGTTTCCATGACAACAAAACAAACAAGTCATTTTGTATTTGAAAACGAATGTCAAAAAGAAAAGGTCTGTCAAAATTTTAATAAAAACGTATAAAAATCTACCAAATAGGTTCTATTCCCAAAATCAAATCCAAGACCTAAGTAGTAAATTGTGGAACCAAATATAAAGAAAAGGTATGAGTTTCACTCCCGTGGTAATATCGGGATAAAAACTATCCAATGTGTTAATCCAGGTTATAAACTATCTGTATGCCGAATTTCATCCAACTCCATCCATCCTTTACAGCGTCAAGAAGCAACAAATATACACCATACATACACACAAACTTTCGCATTTATAATATTAGTGTTATAAAACAAATATATTTGCGCTCCCTTAATACTGTGTTTTTGTTTTTTTTTTCTTCTTTCCATTCGTGGTGTTTAACTGTTAGGGCTGTCACTGTCACAAATAGGGTTATTATAAATATCTATTATTTATGTCGATAAAAATTTATATTTATATTATAAAAATATAAAATGTTTTTGTTTTGTTTATATAAAATTAACGTAAATTTTGTTGCGAAAGAAATTACAAAAACCCAAATGTTGAAAAAATTTTCCACGAGCAGGATTTGAACCTGCACCCTTCTTACATACCTGGTCAAGTGAGTAATTTCGGCGGGCTGGTTAGAACCACGATAGCTCAATTGGAAGAGCACCTGTTTAAATTTTTTCAACATTTATGTTTTTATAAAAATATTAATAAAATTACAGAAAAAAATACAGAATTCAAGAATACTCTCTTTCTCTTTCTCTCTCTTTTACAAATAGAAGAAATGAGACAGGAAACTTTTACCGTATAGCGAATTAGAATTCGGAAACGGAGAAGCACACTTCACCCAGAACCCTCAACCACTTATGTACTGGATATCTTATCTCTAACTGTCGGAACACAACAATGCACACTAAACGTATGAAAATGTCCTTCGCTCTTCGCTGTGCCCGACAGGGTCCACAAAGCTCTGTTTATTTAAGACTGATTAGAAACATTGTTGACGACCTCCTTGGTCGAGTGGTTTGTACACCGGTTTTCATGGTGTCGCCATCTCTGAGGTTCCGGGTTCGATCCTCGGTCAATTTAGAAATTATTGTTTTTCTCAATTGTCTCGGGTCTGGGTGTCTTCTATGTATAATAAGTATGTATTTAACTATTTTAAGTATGTTTATCCGTTGTTTAGCAACCATTTAACGAGTTTAATAACGAAGCTTCTCTTGGGCTTGATAATTAGTGTGAGTGTAGGAAAGATTATTTATTTACTATGGCTAAGCATTAAAAAAATGAAATGAATACTTTATCTTTATGGGTAAGCGCTTGGCTTTCATTTCCCGGAATCCTTAACTACTGAGGAAATGGCTATCTTATCTCCAACTGACAACACAACAATGCTACAAACATTGACGTTATGGCGACATATTTAGATAAGATGATGGTAGCTAGCCAGACGGACATAAAACAAGCTCTAGACTCTAGAGGCAGTGAACTTCTACTAACTCGTGGTCGCTATGAAGACTAAGAATAGGTCGTACCACCAATCAAATGGAGTACACTAACATGAACGCTAAAATAAATTTATAACAAAATACCTGAGCGGATCTTTTTTGTAATATAATGTGACAAGTGACAACCCTAACCAAAACTAAACATTTCAGGCTCGGCTACATCAGTTATATTCTACATTTTAATATATTTTAATATCTCCATATTTATGCTTAACTGTTGGTAGTCATATAACTTACGAATATTACAATCTTGAATTATTCGTTACTTCGTTCTTGACTTAGTTTGCAAATAAAAGTTTGAGTTTGAGTTTGTTGCAACCCTTTTTAATTTTTTAATAAACTTTTTACGTAAACACAAGTTTGTTTGTAATGCTGAATTAAATATGTATGTTACGGCTGAAATTGCAATCGTAAGAACTTTCTTGTGACATTACATCACAACTGTTTGTATTTATAGTATAATTATATGTCATATTAGTACAGAAGAGATAAATTAATACAAACTATATATCTCTTTGACTTAAAGTGCATTATTTTTCTATTTTTTTTTATATGTTAATTTGAGGGTTTTTTTTTTAGGTGGCTGCATACAGCTTTTACAGTGTTACTGTATACTTATGTGCGGTAGAATTCTAGAGAGCTACAATTTACTACAAGTTTTATACAGATTATGTTAAAAATCAAATTAATCGTATTATTTTACTCTTTTTATAAATCTACTCTAATAAAAGTTTTGATGTTTAAGACCCTGATTGTAAGTAACTATAAAAAGGACAAGTACATTTGATCTCTAAATCTGCTAAAAGTCCGATTTTAACAGTTAAGGCGCTACGCAGACAGAGCATCTTTGATCTCCGTATTGCGGCAACAGGCAACTCACAACTAGCTGTTTACATGTAACCTAAAAAACATAACAACTCCAGTTGCAAGTTTCGGTGATCGACAAGTTTCCAGTTGCATTCGATTAAAGAATCAGTTTTAAATTGCCGCAACTAGAAATTGACAAATTTGCACAAGTTTTTTTTATTTATTACGGGTAAGCGCAGTGCCTTCATCGCACCTAATGTTTTGTAATGATAAGGCTTATATTTGTGCTTTTGTAATTTGTTTCGCAACAAAATTTGCATTAAAATTATATTAACAAAACAAAAACATTTTATCATGTTAACCCTATTAAAAGCGAATAATATAATTGAATTAATTTTTTTTTAAGTTGAGAATTTCTGCAACTAAAGTTGCTTAGTCTACGGTGCGCTTAAGACTTTGGGAAATTTTACAAACTAAAACCAACACACTAATGTGGACTTTTACGATAGCAGAATACAGGCTTCGATCATCACTTACTATCAAGTGAGATGAATACCAAAAACTTATTTTGTACTATAAAATAGAATAGCTCGATCCGCACTTGTACCATACATGTTAGAAACACTATACGACGTATACAGGAGTGATTTGAAAAATACTAGCAACCTCTTTATATGAAATTACTAATATAACTGACATTTAAATTAAAAGAATTCTTACAAAAAATTATACAAATAAAGTCTGTACTATCTAACACTTTTTGTTTTTAAGGCAAAAGTGGTTGTAATTTTTTTTAAATTACATTATCTTTTTACCATTTTGGTTTTAAATAGAAACTTAGAAGTGCTTGTTTTGAATTTATGCCATTTCTTTTCAATCTAATTGCAGTTAATTGAGCTACTAGTTAAGTCGGACCGCGCCTTAAGAATAAAGACTCGAAATCGAAATTACATATCAAAGAGGTTATCAGTCCTTCTCAAACATTTTTACACAGATAAAAATAACAAATTACAATTTGAAAAAGTGTTAAAAAAAATACCAAGATCGGGTTTTGAAGCCACACCCTTCCAAAGCTCTGGCTTACCAAGTAACAGTAGATAGTGTTGATATATTTCGGCGGGTTGGACAGAACCACGATAGCATAGTTGGTAGTGCACCTGGCCCGGTAAGCAACAAGGGTGCGGGTTCAATTCGCGGTCAACGAAATTTTTCAAATACATTTTGAAATTTTAATTTTGTTGTATCATAAAATTATATAACCCATAAATATTACAAATTCTTTAGAACATCTACCGCGTTAGAGTTATACCTTTTTGCCGCGTCTGTCCGTTCGTCGGTCTATCCTCATGGGCGAGACTGACTGTGCAAACTCGACCAGTTGCGAGTCGACTCTCGGCTTTTGCAGTCGTTTGGCGGATCGCGTCCGGAATTTGGCCGACTCCTGTGTCACCACTAGGTTTGGTGTCAACGATTTTATGCATCTGTAATGAAACAGTCAGAATAAAAGTAATTTATTTGTTATAAATTAAAATATACAAAAGCCCTATTATCTACCATATACCTCCCCCCCTTCGTTGGAATCGAACCCAATAATTCCAGGTCTTACCAGGACCGGCTTAAAACCGACTTGACTATTAGACACAGACGCGATTAAATTACCTCAACCAGCAGCCTTCTGCAACTTTCTTGCCAGCAACTCATTCCTTGATTATCATATGTACTATACCCACCTGTAACACCTTATAATCTATGATTGACAATAAATTTATTGAGTATTGAGTATTGATTACCATCAGCGCCTCAGCTGGGACTTGCTCATGTTGCAGACCAGTTCCACAGCTTTAACTTACTATTGTTGCAGGAAATTTAAAGCAACTGCTTAGATGCTCAGCTGGTAAATCTACTAAATGCTTACTTCGCAACTCCTGAAGTATCTCATTCATGTCATGTCGCAGAAGGGTTCTAGCATCTGCTTCCTCAGCTGATGATTATACCTAATAGCTTCCTGCAGCTTCCACAGCTGCTTTGCTGATGATTTTACCCGGCAGCTTTCTTACTAGAGGCTGGGACTCTCTTAGCTACCACCAGCCGGATTTACTATTTTCGTAGGAGTGTTTCAACAGATGCTTACCTGGCGGCCTCCTGCTGCTTCCTGGGAAGCAGCTCGTTCTTCATCTTGGTTTGCATTAACCATTACCTCAGCTGATTACTGACGATCACACCTGGCAGCCTCTTGCGGCATCCTCGTTCCTTGGCTACCACCAGCAACTCGTTCCTTAGCTAAAACCATTGTCTGAGCTGACATTTGCTATTGTTACAGAAGGATTACAGCCGCTGGGTGGTATGCTTTGCTGACGATCCTACCTCAGGTGCTGGTGAAGTTACCTGGTAGCCTCCTTGCCAGTAGCTGGGACTTAGCTACCACCAGCTACCTCCTACCAACTTGATAATGCTGCAGAAGGGTAACAGCAACATTTACTACAGATGGTATGCTGGTGATCTCACCTGGCAGCCTCCTGCAACTTCCTGGAAAGCAGCTCGTTCTTCATCTTGGCGGCGCGGCGGCCAGCTCTCAGAGGAGGGTTGCAGTAACAACTACCTCAGCTGCATTACTGACGATCACAGCTGGCAGTCTGCTGCAGCATCCTCGTTCCTTGGATACCACTAGCAGCTCGTTCCTTAGCTTAAACCATTGTCTCAGCTGACACTTGCTATTGTTGCAGATGGATTGCAGCCGCTGGGTCATGGTATGCTTGGCTGATGACTCTACCTAAGGTATTTAGTTTGTGAAGTTACCTGGTAGCCTCCTTGCCAGTAGCTGGGACTTTCACCTAGCTACCATCAGCGGAATTAGCACCGCAGGTGTAGCAAAAGTGTTGCAGCAGTGACTTTCTTGATGTTTAGTTGATAATCTTATATGGTAGCTTCCTCACCAGTAGCTCAATCTTCATCTGACCAAATCCATTCTCAGCCAGTATTTGCTCTTGCTGCAAGAGGGGTTAGCTACTTCAACATGCTTTGCTGATGTTTTTACCTGGCAGTCTCCAGCAGCTCGCTCTTTATACTGACTACCACCAGCTCCCTCCTCATACTGACTACCACCAGCTCCCTCCTCAGCCGGTATTTACTCTTCAATACCTGTATTAAAGTAGCTAGCTAGCTAGCTGATTATCTTACCTGGCAGCCTCCTGCAGCTTCCTGGAAAGCAGCTCGTTCTTCATCTTGGCGGCGGCCAGCTCTCTCCTAAGCTGCGACTTGCTTTTGTTGCACGAAGGGTGGAGTAGTGGATGTTTCCTTAGACGAGTCGCTGACGGCCGCGCTGCCGGGTCGGGGTCTACCATTTTCTGTGGAATGGACCGGAGTTATACAATTTATCGTAGACAGAAAAATAGAAAGATATACATTTATTGACGGCCGCACGCCCGCACGCCCGCCCGCACGCACGCACGCACGCACGCACGCACGCACGCACGCACGCACGCACGCACGCACGCACGCACGTATTCAATTCAATTCAATTCAATCATTTATTGCTCTCCAAGTATACGTGAGTTGTTACAATATTATTTACATAGTACGTTATGGGCCCGGATTGGTACAGTCACGAGAATTAACATATATATACTTACTTATACTTTTAACTAGTTTTGACTATTGTTTTATTGTATTGAGTTACATTGATTACATGTTGATGGCTGGCAAGAGTTGGATAAGAGTGGCCGCGGATCGTGCTCAGTGGCGTGCACATGGAGAAGCCCAAGTCCAGCAGTGGACTATATAGTATAGGCTGACAATGATGATAATGACGATGCATCAACATACAAATTGATCTTTAGCAGCTGATCCTGACCTTTAGCAGCTGGTTGAACTCTCTCGACAGGTTGGGGAGGTCGGGCAGCTTGCCGTCTCTGTAGTCGTGCCACTGTTGCCCGTTTTTGGGCAGCGGACCACCACCACCGGCCTCGAAGAGCGTCAACCCTGGAGAAAGAAAAAAATTGTTTAAATATTTTCATGTGAATATTGAGAACACAACATAACCTAATAAATGCAAACCACTAAGTAGTTTGTTAAGAATGGGCTACTGAATCGATTTTAGACATTTTAACAGACTTAAAAAAGGAGGAGTTTGTCCTTTTTAGGGTTCCGTACCACAGGAGGAAAAACGGAACTCTTATAGGACCTCTTTGTTGTCCGTCTGTCTATCAAAACCCTTTTTCTCGGGAACGCGTGGAGGTATCAAGTTGAATTAACATATAATACTCATAAGCCTGATTTAGAAAATTAAGATCAACGCAATCTCAAGATACGGTAATTTGAGCCTTATTTTCTAACACTTTGCAGGGGAATCAAAACCATTAGGGTAGTTCTCATAGACCTAGATTCAATTTGGCAAGAAGAAAGGCAAAGGAAAAAATAAAGCAGATCCATCACAAAAAAAAATTGTTTTTGTGTCACAAACCATCACGCGTGCCCAGTGCGGATTGACGGTTGTTAGGTACCGACTGCTAAAGCTGCCGGGACCGTGACCGTGACTTTACGTGCCTTTTGAAGCACGGAAAAGCTTGAGAAGATTCATTTTCGGTCACCTATCCCATGACTGGCTTTTGCGAAAGTTGCTCAACTGCAGCAATCGCAGACCGGGCGCGTTTACCGCTGCGCCTTCTAGCTCCAATTATTAAATGCATATAGGTTATTGTTTTCTAAAGTACTATAACCAACACCATACTGCCAGTACAAAAGATACTATAAGCGCCTTCTGCGTGAAGCAGAACGCACGCGATTAAATTAAAATGAAATATAAAAGCTACCAACTAATTATGAGACGACCAACACCTCAGTCTCCCTGTGACCACGGACCCCGTAAAGGGTTCGAAACGTCACGATAAATATTAAGTCAAATTAATGTGTACCTACACACGGCGGCAGATCCACCTAGCCAAAACTGTAAAATTGCTACAATAAATTTTGAACTTCATTGTTTGGTTATAAGGATCAATATTCATTGGAGAAATTTGACAGGTTCGAGCAGGTTGATCTGCCGCCGTGTGTACAATAAACGCAAGTAGATCCGTAAAAGTTAACATACATAGTGAACTCATACTCGTGAACGGGTGCTGCCTGTGGAGGCTGGTCTGCTCTTGCATACTTACCTTATTTTTAATATTATTTACTGTAGTTTGAATTGATTTTTCTTAACCAATTTTTTTTTTTTATACTGTACTGTAGTGGTACTGTATGACATTGTGGAAATTGAAACTTTTACCTGATGTAAACTTGTTAACTTAGTTTTTTTTTTTATTTTGTGATATTTTTTTTTATTTACATGTTGTGGTTGTCTTCTATAATTTTGTGTTTATTTGTAATGGAAAGTGCCCTGCTATGATAGGGCATTTTCCAATATTTTTGACGCTGTAAGGGAGAAAAGAGCTGGACACTTGCTGAGTTTCTTGCCGGTTCTTCTCAGTACAAGATCTCCCGCCCAGAGTAGACTTACGAACCGATGGCATAGTGACATTCACAAGAGCTACTTGTAGCCTAAACTGAATAAATGATTTTGAATTTTTTGAATTTTGAAAGTAGTTTCATTTCAATGCTTAAACGTAGTTTTATTTATTTATTGCACTCATGTCTTCGTAACATGACCATAGCAAATACCCTTGGGATATTATTTATTGATTACTTCGACGACATATCACTAACGAAAGGATTGATAGCGTCTTATTATCTGATAGTATCAGTATTAGTGTTTTTCGTACACAATTTTTTGTATTTAAGTAAGATATGTTGCAATAATGACCCTTATTACATACGCGTAAGGTGGCTGTGTAGGCAAAGTGCTATAGTAATAAATATGTTGTCGATTGTACGTAACATTATACCTCTGTGTGGTTTTACAATAGATATCACGTTTCTATTATCATGTTTGAAATATCTTTGATAATAATTTGATTTGATTTGGTAAAATATTTTGTTGAATTGTTTTCTGTTTAGGAAACTAAAGCAACTAAAATAGCCTATATACTATTCCACTGCTAGGCAATAGCGTCCATCATTCAAGTCATCGGTACAATTTCAAACAGGGTGCCTAGTGTAACTTTTGTTTACAATCCGTATTCATTCGATTACGTTTACACCAGGTACAGACATGTACCTGGGCGCTTCTCCCCACCACCACGGCCCGGTCAACTCGAGCCGAGGTTCGAGCCTTTAGAGGCGCCCTCGGGTTGTTCCGCTCCCCGATCCGATCAAAACCCCTTGAAGAAACTAGTAGTGCACAGGGACACGCCTTAGTGCGTGATGCAGTTCCCTCTAGTAAACCTCCGAAGGTAATACGTTTCACACGGCTTTCGCGGCGTTTCTAGTCAACCATAGAGTGATGCAGAGATAACATTGGTAGGTGTAAGTGTAAATGTAAGTATATAAGACATGCGTAAGTATTATATATACATAAACATCGGCTGGACCAAAAATAAAACACTGAAAGCGCCATACTTTATTTTATTGAATTTAGTGGCGTATTTAGTGTTTTCACACTTCTGTAGTTAGTTATTAGGGAAGATATAAAAAAAGGGTCTTCAGTTCTAATACAGTCGACAAGCCAAAAAATGTCAAAAATAGCAAAATGGCATATTCCGTGTTTTATTTTGGTCCAGCCGACATATTTTTGATATATTTTTGACGACCTGACGACGATTCCCGGTCAAGTCAGTGTCGAAAACGAACTTTTCTATATTGTGTCGGGTCTGGGTGGTTGTGTGGTACCGTCGCCGTTTCTGATTTCCATGAAACGAGTGTTTTAGCTACTTACCTTGTGATCAGAACAGTGTACGTGCTGTTGTCTCAAATAATTATTTATATATGTGTGGAAACATATATATAAATAATTATTTATACATATACAGAGGTGAAAACTTCTAAGATTGATGAAGCAATGTTGACTAAAAAACATAAGCATCAAGCACTGAAAAATTTCGACGGGTGAAAGCCAGACCTCGGTAGCCAAGTGGTTAAGGCAGCCGCCCGGAATGCGGAAGGTGCGTGGTTCGATTCCCGCCTGAGGTTGTCGTCTTTTTTCAGTGTTTAAATTTTACTTAAGTATATGTGTTAAGTTTTAATGTTTAATAAATATCATTTCTATTATTTAGGTACATAGTTTACTTGCATAAATTCTGAATAGGTGTTGAAAAGACTGTAATGATGACACACAATAAAATTTGGGTGAACCAGGCATGTTTAAAATAAAAAAGGGGTACATTTTAACTGCTCACTAAAATAATTTTTATACCCTAATATTCACACATCAGAATAATTGTACGTTTTGTATACATATTCTTTTTGCTCACCGAATATTGTTCTACTGAAACAGTAACAGTGATACCGACAATTTTTACAATATTATTCAAATGATTGAGGATACTAGCTGCCCTACTCCTGTAGGTCAAGTGACAGGTTAGAAATTTAAGATAACAGCGAAGCGCAGCGTAGCGATTGTCTTGAATTTCGAGGTTATTTTTTTTATTAGACAACAGGAAGCAAAATATACCAAATTGAAACTTGATGCATAAAATATTGTTATTATCTATTTGGTGACAATATAACATATTTGGTCTGAAATGCAGTTAAAAGGTATTCATATATTTTTAAGGCATTTAATAAAAATATATATAGTATTCTTTTTATAATATTTTAGGAAACACAATTTAGTGATCATTTATCCATTTTGAATTTTATTGGTAGTAAAATTGATACACTTTTGGTAGGCGTTTAAACACAAGCCATATAAAAGACAAAAAAAAATTATTCAAAAATTGTTTATTAGAAACAGTACAATCATAAAATAATCACAATCATACTCAGTTGTTGAGGATTCCATTTGAAGTGAGCTACCACCTTCGGCTTTATAGTCACTTAACATCAGGTGAGATGAAGACCAAATGACCCAAGTAGCATTTGAGTAAAGGTATAATATACACACAGAACTTAAAACTTAACAATGAAATTATTTACAAACATTCAAGAATAAATTCAGTATGGCGTTACATAACGCCATACTTCAGAGTGGCTAGTCTGAGTTTTATTTGTCACTCCTTCCAATTATGTTACCATATACAAAATATTATATGGCAACATTTTTATGCTTTGCCACCAGTAGGCGCTTTAATACCATACAAATTTAACGTTTACATTAAGGTTTGCGAATGGCATATGAAACTCGCACCAGTCACTCTATATACAGCAATAGGAACTTCAAATTTTCACCACAGCCTTCCCTTGGTTCTCGCCCGCCAACATGCCAATGAACGCATCATATATCTTATCAAAACCCTCGGTGATATGCTCATGCGTCTTAATCTTGTCCGCCTTAATCCACCCGACGATATCAGCGAACGCTCCCCCCCATTTACCAGCCCACCTGTTAACTAGGAACCCTTCAACCTTCAATTCCTTAAACACCAAAGAAGGTTGGATTATAGTAGCTTTCGGCATGCTGGTGTCGTTGTAAGAGCTGATGCTGCCGCACACAGCGACCCTGCCGTACGTGTTCATCTGACTGATGATGGTGCTGCTCAGTTCACCGCCCACGTTGTCAAAGTAGCAGTCAATGCCTTTAGGGGCCGCTTCCTTCAAAGCTGCGTTAGCGTCCACGGTTTTGTAGTTTAACGCTTTGTCGAAGCCCAACTCCTGCTCAAGCCATTTGCATTTCTCGTCGGTCCCGGCGAAGCCTATAACTCTGCACCCTTTGATTTTGGCTATCTGCCCGACTATGGAGCCGACCGCGCCCCCGGCTCCCGTCACCACCACAGTTTCTTTTTCTTTAGGCTGGCACAGTTCTAGGAAGCCGAAGTAAGCGGTCGCTCCCGGCATACCGACTGCTCCAACTCCTAAGGATTCCGATAGACCCTTCAGGTCGGGTAGTTTGTACACTTGTTCCGTGTCAGAGGACGGGTTGACCACGCTGTAGTCGCACCAGCCTCGATGCGTCACCACTTTGGCGCCGACAGGGTATTTGGGGTTCTTGGAGTCCTGAACTATTCCGACTTGGTAGCCGAACTGGTCGTAAGGCAGCGGCTTTCGGCCGTTGTAGGCCCGCTGGTAGGGGTCGACGCTGACCCATTCCGCTTTGACCAGGATTTCGCCGTTCTTGATGGCCGGCAAGTCCTGCTCGACTATCTCGAAGTCGTCCTTCTTCGGGACGCCGACGAAGATGTTTTTGACGACGTATTTGCGTGCTTTCACCATGGTGGTAGGCGGGCGACTGGTCGATTAGTTTGTGTGGAGGCGATATTATAATAGTGTTGGTGGAGTGATAAGGTGCGGTAGGGCTGGTACTAAATTTGGTTTTTAATTATTTTGATGATTTCGGTTTATTTTTTTTAATCATCATCATCATCATCATCATCATCATCATCATCATCATCATCATCATCATCATCATCATCATCATCATCATCATCATCATCATCATCATCATCATCATCATCATCAGCATCTCATCATAGGGCTCTCCTATGAGTAAGTAAGTTTTTTTTAAATACTTTTTGTAATTTATTACTGTTGTAGTTTTGTTTTCATATAAAATGTTTTTTTTTTCGTTATGACATTGTAACGTAGGTATTCATTCGTAGGGGCAAAACATTGTTATTATTAATTGATTCAACCTTACTAAAATAATAATTATCCTTTCAACACTGCAAAAATATTGGGCCTTTGAAATGGGTAGTAGCCCTTATGAATCGTTATTATTTTATTGAAATGCTGTCACAAAAAACTGTTGAGTAATAGTTACTTATTAATTACTTTATTTTCTTTAAATTGTTATCAA
The DNA here is from genome assembly GCA_949315975.1 of Eudonia truncicolella. NCBI lineage: Eukaryota > Metazoa > Arthropoda > Insecta > Lepidoptera > Crambidae > Eudonia > Eudonia truncicolella. Next base: position 1,814,073 of record OX438853.1, on the reverse strand, counting down.
TAGATATATTCACATCTAACAGAGATAAGTACTATTGCGTAAGTATTATTCTTGTTTCAATCAAAAATGTGCCCTAAACTCATGACAATACAGTTTGTTTTTGTAAAACGCATAAACATTACGTTGCATTAAGCTGGAGTGATACATACGCAATGGCTGGCAGGAGTAAGATTAGAAGAGCCGAAGATTGGGCTCAGTTGCAAGCATTGGGACTTAGTAGCAAGGCGTGCTACCAGTAACACAACGTTTAATATCGGTAACATAATGGTAAATACCGGTAACATAACGGTTAATATCGGTAACATAATGGTAAATACCGGTAACAACGGTTAATTTCGATAACATTACGGTTAATTTCGATAACATAATGGTTAATACCGGTATTATTTATTTCGATATCCGGGTATAAGTACATTTATCCCGCGACGTTGCCAGATTACCACTTATAACGCCGCCGTGGCCCTGTCTAGCTAACTCTGCTTCCCGCTCGCACAAACAAAATAGCTTCTTTGGTATCGGCATTAGTATATAATACCGGTATCATATAGTCAATACCTGTATAACTGATATGGGTACCAACTCAATTATCGATACAATGTCTAGCTATGCGGAAACGGTATCTATAAAGTACCGGTTTATTAATAATAATATTGCCGGACTTAACCGCCTTAACCCGGGGGGTGAGGAGGGGTCAATATGACCCTGCTCATTTTTAAACGTGTGCAGTTTCTTGTCCTGCAGCCGTACGATTTTGAACATCTCGTAGCTGTCATTTATAGTCCCCCCACCGGCCACACACCGTTTTCCAGACAACCGGCGCCTGCGCAAGGAGAAAAAGGTTCGGAAACATAGCACAGGGTAAATATGACCCTTCGCCATCCGCAACATAATGTTTTAGTGCTATGTTTGCATTGTTATTTTGATTGATTATTGTTGTTTTTTGGGTAATATTAGACATATGAACCAAAAGTATTCCAATTTCATAAAATCATTAGGTCGTGCGCTTATCAAACAACACCTGAGCGCTCGAAAATAAATACCACTATTGCCGAGCCCGCTACATAAAAGAAATAGCGAATTTAGGGGTGAACCTGCACAAGAGCCTGCTGTCAAAGTACGTGGTGTGCGAAAAAGATGTAAAGTGTGCCCCTATACCTAAGACTGCAAGACAAATCATAGATAGATAGATAGATAGATAGATAGATAGATAGATAAATACTTTATTGCTCACACAAATTAAAACCAAAAACAGGTACATACATCATATTTCATATTTGTGAAGCTTGTTACAAATACATATATCCAGAGCACACCGTAACCTACTGCCAAAAATACAGTACAAAAACCGAAGATATATATAATTTATAAAACTGAATTATTCCTGTTATTGTGATTTTTAATGATTAATCTCGTAAATGAGTGTTAACAGGACACAATTAGAAAGAGAAAAAACTGTTTTTTGTTAATATTTTTAATGTTTAGCGGAGAGTACTTTTAGTGACGATTATTTTATAAACATTTCTTAAAATAAATATAACATTAGAATTTAGATTGTAATCTGTGTTTTATATATCAAAATTACGTACTATAATAAAATATTTTAAAAAAAATCTCTATACGCGGATTGGCTAAAGCGCAACGAAAAAGGTAGCGATACTTTTCTAGACAACGTTACCTTTACCGATACCAAATTACCTTTATAGAAATAACGTTACTTACCGGTACTTAGAGTAGGGATTTTGTAACGGTATCAAGACCTAGTACAGATGGTGAATAACATAGAGGCACATATTAAAGATATTATTGAAATCGGTAGCAACGTTTCAGTACCGTTAAAGAAGTAAGAAGTTACGTCAACACTGACAGATCAATATCAATATCTTGATACGACTAGATAGGATAGCTAAACTGCGTAGTGCAAAGTTCATTGTCACGCGATCAATTGTAGGAAATTACGATGATAAGTTGTCGCACGATTTGTGTTTGATAATAACAGATAGCGCGGTGATAGATAGCATTGTACAAAGCTGCCGCTAGCGCTACACCGAAGTAAAGATTAGAAATATTTAAATGTGTAACTTTATGCATATGAATCTAATCGGGTTTATTTGACAAATTATTTTACAGTAACTGGGACTCATGCTGAAGTTGAATTTGCCGGTTTTCCCTTTTTATTTAAAGCAGCTAAGTGAATTTAGGTAATTAGGTCCATATTAAGGTCTGATAATTAATGGAATAAGGCTATACTTTGCGGAAATCCATGATACAAAAAAAAATGAAGTAATATGTAATGTCAATTCCGCTAAATCGAGTAGTCATCGTTTTAATGTTATTAATCGATGTAGCGGAATTGACACTACATATTAATCGAATTACCTTTTTTCAAGGTCATATTTATGTTTTTGACATTGAGTAAGACTCCTTAGGCATACAACGTATAGAGTAAGCTTAAAGTGAGTAAAAAAATATATGTGTATTGAATGTTACTAACTCCGATAAGGGTTCTATGTTTTTATTTGACAGTCAAGTCAGGCGTGACTTTGGGCGGCGCTAACTCTGAGGTCCCGGGTCCGTTTCCCGATCGGGTCAATGTCGAAAACGAACTTTTAGATATTGTGTCGGGTCTGGGTGGTTGTGGTACTGTCGTTGTTTCTGATTTCCATAAAACGAGAGCTTTACCTTGGGATCAGAACAATGTATGTGATCATCATCATCATCTCAGCCGAAATACGTCCACTGCTGGACAAAGGCCTCCCCCAAGGATCTCCACAACGACCGGTTTTGTGCTGCTCGCATCCAGCGGCTTCCCGCGACCTTCACCAGATCGTCGGTCCACCTTGTTGGAGGCCTGCCCACACTGCGCTTTCCGGTACGCGGTTGTGTAATATTTATTTATTTATTTCCGGTCGCCGTCCGCGTCATTGGGTGATGACGTCGCAATTTTCACTCGATTCCATGTAATTTATCACATATCAAAGTATAGACTTTGTATTCATTCCGATGTTTATCTGGTGTCCAACTTTATCAGGGCTAGGCAATTAACGGGAGTGTTAGAAATATGACTCTTATAAAAATATATATGTACACACACACGGCGGCAGATCAACCTACCCAAACCTGTCAAATTTCTTCAATGAATATTGATCCTTATAACCAAACGATAAAGTTCAAAATTGATTGTAGAAAATAGACAGTTTTGGGTGGGTTGATTTGCCGCCGTGTGTACATATACTAGGTGTTCCCCGAACCATCGCGTCGCATCGCGTCCTCCGAATGCGCTGGTACTTCGTCATCGCTTAGCGTTTTTCTGTAATTTTTTTGCAAAAGCAAAATAATTGTTCTAATTCGACTGGTGGTTTTAGAGATATAGTATATAGAATCTAAAACTATCATGGCTACTAAAATTAAATTAGTTATCAATGGGTATACTCAAAAACAACAAAAAAAAAGTAAAAATCGGTTAAAAAATACTCTCATATATAGTATATTATAAATAATAAGACATTTTGATAATAAAAAAATACATTTAATAAAACAAAAGCAAGAACAGTAATGTTATAAAAGGAACGATTAAAACAGAACAAAACAAATAAAAATTAATCACAAATTTAGTCCCAGCCCTACCGCAGCTTATCACTCCACCAACACTATTATAATATCGCCTCCACACAAACCAATCGACCAGTCGCCCGCCTGCCACCATGGTGAAAGCACGCAAATACGTCGTCAAAAACATCTTCGTCGGCGTCCCGAAGAAGGACGACTTTGAGATAGTCGAGCAGGACTTGCCGGCCATCAAGAACGGCGAAATCCTGGTCAAAGCGGAATGGGTCAGCGTCGACCCTTACCAGCGGGCCTACAACGGCCGAAAGCCGCTGCCTTACGACCAGTTCGGCTACCAAGTCGGAACAGTTCAGGACTCCAAGAACCCCAAATACCCTGTCGGCGCCAAAGTGGTGACGCATCGAGGCTGGTGCGACTACAGCGTGGTCAACCCGTCCTCTGACACGGAACAAGTGTACAAACTACCCGACCTGAAGGGTCTATCGGAATCTTTAGGAGTTGGAGCAGTCGGTATGCCGGGAGCAACCGCTTACTTCGGCTTCCTAGAACTGTGCCAGCCTAAAGAAAATGAAACTGTGGTGGTGACAGGAGCCGGGGGCGCGGTCGGCTCCATAGTCGGGCAGATAGCCAAAATCAAAGGGTGCAGAGTTATAGGCTTCGCTGGGACCGAAGAGAAATGCAAATGGCTGGAGCAGGAGTTGGGCTTCGACAAAGCATTAAACTACAAAACAGTGGACGCTAACGCAGCTTTGAAGGAAGCGGCCCCTAAAGGCATTGACTGCTACTTTGACAACGTGGGCGGTGAACTGAGCAGCACCATCATCAGTCAGATGAACACGTATGGCAGGGTCGCTGTGTGCGGCAGCATCAGCTCTTACAACGACACCAGCATGCCGAAAGCTACTATAATCCAACCTTCTTTGGTGTTTAAGGAATTGAAGATTGAAGGGTTCCTAGTTAACAGGTGGGCTGGTAAATGGGGGGGAGCGTTCGCTGATATCGTCGGGTGGATTAAGGCGGACAAGATTAAGACGCATGAGCATATCACCGAGGGTTTTGATAAGATCTATGATGCGTTCATTGGCATGTTGGCGGGCGAGAACCAAGGGAAGGCTGTGGTGAAAATTTAATGTTCCTATTGCTATATATAGAGTGGCTGACGCGATTTCTTTGCCATTCCTATCACGAAAACGAGAATTTGTACGGCACTGAAACAGAATAGAATAGAATAACATTTTTGAAACAGCGCATTCTGTTGTCAAATAAGAAGAATATAAAATTTTACTTTATAAATTCTTTTTTGCGTTATTGTGAATGGTATGGCAAATAACAAGAGGTACTCAGATGTATTGCGTTATTTAATGTTAATTTCGAAATTAATTCTTGAATGTTTGTTGATAGTGGTTGTTAAGTTAATTTACTCTTATTTGGCTTTCATCTCACTTGATGTTAAGTGACGGTAAGGTGTCACTTCACCCGGAATCCTGATGGCTGATTCATATGTCATACTCGTGAACGGGTGCTGCCTGTGGAGGCTGGTCTGCTCTTGCATACTTATCTTATTTTTAATATTATTTACTGTAGTTTGACTTGGTTTTTTTTTTCTTTTTATAGTACTGTAGTGGTACTGTATGACATTGTGGAAATTGAAACTTTTACCTGATGTAAATTTGTTAACTTAGTCTTTTTTTTATTATGTGATATTTTTGTTTTTTATTTACATGTTGTGGTTGTCTTCTATAATTTTGTGTTTATTTGTAATGGAAAGTGTCCTGCTATGATAGGGCATTTTCCAATATTTTTGACGCTGTAAGGGAGAAAAGAGCTGGACACTTGCCGAGTTTCTTGCCGGTCTTCTCAGTACAAGATCTCCCGCCCAGAGTAGACTTACGAACCGATGGCATAGTGACATTCACAAGAGCTACTTGTAGCCTAAACTGAATAAATGATTTTGAATTTGAATTTTGAATTTTGAATTTTTCCTCAACTACTGAGGCAATGTCAATTGTACTATTCACAAATATGTCGTATAAATATTGTATACTTTGTGAAATACGGTCGAATACCAATCAGTTCAACCACTGGTCAACCACTAGTGATAGTAATAAGTCAAACGCCCAAACCCGATTCATATTAAAAAGTTACCTTGCAAGGAAATTAACTGGTGATGATGAACACTGAATGAAGATAAGAGAGTTAAGTTTTTTTTTTCATATGGCTTTGTGCGGCTAGCATATTTATCCAGTGCCAAGGTATGTTATATATAAATAAACAATATGTAATTTGTTAATAGATAATAATGAATGATAACAGAAGTGAGTAGTGATGAATGATATACCCCCCAACCCCTTGAGTATCAGTAAACATGTGGGGCTTACTGAGACCTCACGCGGACTTCTCGAGAGAATTTGTAAAGTGACGTTGCACTGTTTTGTTTCATTTGCAAACACTCATGCACGCTCACGAACACTTTCGAGCCCGGGCTCGACCGCGAAATGAGCGAGGTCATTAATGAGCCCACTTAACTCGCAACGATAGTTTTTAGTTGAGGCTCGACCGCGAAAGAGGGTAGCGGAGAGCCTCATTAATGAGCTCGCTCATTTCGCGGTCGAGCCCGGGCTTTAGTGACGGTAAGGTGGAAGCACACTTCACCCGGAATCCTCAAACACTGAGTTTGAAAGCGATTTGTGTATAATTGTACTAATTTGTAATTAATGATTGTTAAATAAATTATTGTAAAGTCATTTTGGTATATCAAAAAAACTTCAAAGCTCTAGTTCTTTCAGACATTTTTAATTCAACTTTCTAATAGAAAGACAATAAAAAAAGTTTGATCAACTGATTTTGTGCTATTTGAAGTAGACTTTAAATTGTATAAATTAAGTTATCAGAACAATTTTTTTTTGCTCAATTCTTTGATGAAGGCTTTTTTCCCTACAGTGGGACAGTATAAAGACCATAACTATTTTCAATTAAATCCAATTTGTATCTAGTTTTTTTTTAATATAAAATCGAATCATAATCTTAGATAGGTATTTCAAACGTGATAATAGAAACATATGTAGTAACAGCACTTTGCCACTACACAACCACCTTATGAGAAGGTAGTAGGGGTCATAATTGCAACAAACGCACATACATAATACTCTTACGCCTTTCTCCCAAAAAGTAGACAGAGTGCCTAGTGCCAGTTATTTTTGACATTCGCTCACGTTAACGCAAACGAGAATTAGTATGGCATTGAAGCAGCGCCACCTGGCGAGAGTTAAAATTTTTCCATACAAATTTTCGTTTTCGTAAACTTGATCGAATTAATATAGATAGTGAATTTAACTCTCATTAGGCACTCAGAACATCAAAATCACAAGTTTTTAGTATACTCGCCGTTAGTGACGCCACACAATCCGTTAGGCTCCGAGGTGGAGTAGATAACACCAGTGATGGTATCTTGGAACCCTTGACCCTTAGCCGGCTCTCACGACATACACAGGAAGTTAGGCAGGTGATACATTTTGCCTAGACTAGCAGAGGACGATTGCAACATAGCTTACTTTAATACACAAAATTGTGTACGAAAACACTACTGATACTATCAGATAAATGGACGCTATCAATACTGTCGTGAGTGGTATGTTGTCGGAGTAATCATTAAATAATATTCCAAGGATTCATAAGGGAGTTACTATGGCCGTTTGACCAACAAGAAGAACACCGTATTTGTATTTTTTAAGTTACAAATATAGACGTGTGTTGAGATTGTTTTTTTTTTGCTTAATTTATTTATAAAATGTTTTTGTTTTGTTTATATAATTTTTAACGCAAATTTTGTTGTGAAACAAATTACAAAAACACAAATGTTGAAAAAATTCCACAAGCAGGATTTGAACGTGCACCCTTCTGACATACCGGGTCAGGTGCTCTCCCAATTGAGCTATCGTGGTTATAACCAGCCCGCCGAAATAATGAATTTAAATATCCGAATTTATTTAGTTTAAATATCTTTCGGGTAAGCACTTCGCCTTCACCTCACCTGATGTTAAGTGATGATAAGGCCGAAGGTGAAAGCGCCCACACCCGGAAACTCCAAGCACTGGCTATCTTATCTCTAGCTGCCGGAACACAACAATGCTACAAACATTGATGTTATGGCGACATATTTAGATAAGATGGTGGTAGCGTGTTTGTAATTGAACTCCTTCTAAACGCCTGGACCGATTTTGATGAAATTTTTTGTGTGTGTTCAAGTGGATTCGGCGGCGTTGCAATAGGGGTCCATCATGAGATACGGGTGTTCTTAAGCGAACGAAGTCGCGAGCGGGCCACTAGTAATATGTATAATGATAATTTGGACAGGAGTACAGGACAGCTATGGCTGGTATCTATACAGCGTGTGTATTCCATACGATCCTATATTTTAAGGGCAGTTAGATAAGACCCTAATTAACGTAAATTGGTACATTAAGTTAACAAAAGAAAACATTTTTTTTTCATACAAATTAATTCGGCACGCATTGTATTCAAATAACCAAGTCGTCTACGTAAGCACTTTAATAAAAGTGTCAAAATTTCAATATTTGCATTACATTGCTGGCCGGGAAAACTTTAATAAAATCATTACACTTAATTATTGAAAGTATTTGTTAAAATTTATTACTGTACCTCTTAATACTGCTTTAATGTATCGTATGTTAAAATTTAGGATCGTATGGAATGCACACGCTGTATATATAAAAATCAATTGCTGTTCGTTTGAGTGGCTAAAACTCGAGAACGGCTGGACCGATTTGGCTAATTTTGATTTTGAAATATTCGTGGAAGTTCAGGGAAGGTTTAAACGGTGAGAAACTTAATTGATAAGTAACGGAAAATAGTAAAAACGACACTTTCATTTTCCAATACAAAATGATTTGTTTGTTTCAATGTCATGGAAACTGTCAAAGCAGTACGAAGTCACTGGGTCAGCGAGTAGTAATATAATAATGATAATTGACAAAGAGCAGATATTACCCCAGCTTAGATTTATATGATTTAATATGATCGCTATCTTTTAAGTCATAAGCAATTTATTGTATTTATTTTATTATTTTTATCAAACAATATAGTTTAATTTAAGATTATTAATATTTATGTGTGCAATTACTTTGATCTTTTTACTTATTTTTTAAAAAGTTTTAAGCGTTATGTTATACAATTCTTACGTAGAGTTCACGTCACAGGATTATAAAAAGCTATTATTATATCTATCACTTACCGAACGCGAAGATGTCTGCTTTAGTGAGATGCGTAAAGTCTTCGTGCAGTACTTCCTTGGGTAGGTAGCGACAATCACCTTCTTCTACAGAGGGGGAGGAGACGCATGTCACGTGGCCTAAATCACCTGTGGGTACATAGAAATAAGGTCGGTTTTAGTTTAACTTGTCTTTGAAGGGGAGGTGAAAACTGTGAAAGCTGTGTGGACTCAAGATAAATAATCTATTCAAAAATTTTCGAAATAAGTGGAAAAAAATATTAAGCTAGCGGCATTTAAACCAGCAAAACCAAATTTGCGTCTGTAATTAAAGTAAACTACTAAGTATATTTTTTTTACTGTAAAAATAGAGATATTTAAAAAATTGGAGGAGACCAAGTTAGTTTTGTCTACACCAATTTAAGGATGACACGGCTTCTAAGGTAAAGTGGCCACACACCTAACTTGTAAAGGTTTAGTTATCTCAATATCGTTAAGCTCGCCCCTCGTCTATCATACATATAAGGATCATACGGCCTTCAGGGTCAAATGACTTCTCATTCACGAATTAAAGCATCAGTCTTGCATCCGCTGCCCTAAGACACCCTTTCAAGGTCATACGACTCATAGGATCATACGGCTACAGGGTCTAGTGGGCACTCACCGATCTTATAAAGGTGCGTGGGCGCGTCGTCGTCGTCGTACCCGTCGTCGGAGTCCTGCGCTCTCTCTCCTTCGCCGGAGCAGACGAAAATGTTACCGGGTTTGACGTCCATATGCACCAGTTGTAACGAGTGGATGTAACTGTGGAAGGACAATAAATAGATTTAGTTATTAGGGTATATAGCATAATTATATTATATTGAGAATACATAGGCAAACATACATCTATGTTTGTCACCCTAATAAAAGCTTACACAACATACGTCAAAACTACAATGACATTTAAGTTAAATAATGTATTTCGTATGCCGTATGGAGGCTCTAAACCCTTAGAACCTGTAAAATGACCTGTGATAACGAATAAATTTGGCGTGGTGGATACTCGCAGCTGCAGCGAGTTCCGCCGTTCGCAGTACTCCAGTATCTAGCAGCTGTAGTAGTAGCTACGGCTTGTCGTCGCAGTACTCACCTGAATTATGCAGTGCTGTATAGTGACTACTGGAAAGTGTACACTGACGCCAGTTCGTCAGTAATATGAGCCAGCAGTAGCAGCTGTATTAGTAGATACAGCTGCTAGAGATTTTGAATTGAGATATTTTATGATTACGTATGATATGATAATAATTACTACGCAAATGTTAAGGAAAGTTCATTTAGAAACTGTAATCGCTCGTCATTGTATCGCACAACAAGGACGTCACTTGCTTTGAATACAAAATCTTGTACTTACTAAGAAAAAAATATTGGACAATTAAAAGATAGTTTTATTACTTTGTTAGGTTAATAAACATTTTTCTTTAATATCAGTACTAGGCTAAAATAACCTTTTAAAATAAGGAAACTAAAACCTTTCTACTAATCTCATACTAAATGTATGGGAGTGTTTCATGTCAAAACTTTTGATATATCTCAATTCAAAATCTCCTTCAAAATTTTTGTAACATAATTTTGATATAGTTTTTTTGATATCCTACTAATATTATAAACGCGAAAGTTTGTAAGTATGGATGGATGTTTGTTACTCTTTCACGTAAAAACTACTGAATGGATTTTAATGAAACTTTCCTCATATACCATGACCCAGACCAGCATATAGGATACTTATTCTTTTTGCGAACGAAGTCGCGGGCAACAACTAGTCTCTAACAGTTACGGAATAATCGCCAGGGCACACTTAACGATTAAGTGACTACAGCAGTTCTAGCAGCACCTCGAAGTCCCCGAGGCAGTAAAGAGTGTTAATCTTTTGCTATAAATATTGAACAGTACCAGCAGCTGTAATAGTCGTCTGGACATTCCTACGCTATCATCTATCATGTGATATGTTACATAGGTACAGCGAGTATTGGTACGCATGCTTACGCCAGTCCGTCGGCCACGTGCGCCAGTAGCAGCAGCAGCTCCGGCTCGGCGAGCGGCGCCGTGGAAACTTGCTGCTGCAGCGAGCCGCCGTCGCAATACTCGCTCTGGATTATCATGTGGTCGTCTTCCGCCCACGCTGAGTAGTATCTATTGGGGAATGGTGTGAGGTTTATTTAATTTTTATTTTTCATTTCTAAAGGTGCACAAACAGCCCCCCGACCGCCTAACCGATTGCTTTGGCTACGTGTATAGTTTATGAAGTCATCTTGCCATTTCGTACCGCCTATGAAAGCAATATCGAAAGAAATAGGCTATAGCTTTCGATATATGCCTATACCTATTAGCTAGATGACAAGATGACGTCATAAACTATACACTTAGCCAAGGCAATCGGTTAGGCGGTTGGGCCCCAGATTACAATCAATGCCTGTTTACAGTAACATATTTGGTCAATCTAATTAGCTGGACGAAAATAATAAGATTAATATACAGGTATTCTAGGATGCTTACTAGGCAGGTCCCATGTACAAAAATATTTTTTTTTGTTTTTTTTTTTTATATAGCTGTGGCCAGCTTAATAGGGATGATGAATGTAATTATGGTGATTTCTAATCGAATTTGTTTATTAATTGACATTTGACTTGACCGGTCGTTGTGGAGATCCTTGGGATTCTTGAGGCCTTTGTCCAACAGTAAACATCTTTTGGCTGAGATGAATGAATGAATGAATGAATGAATGAATGAATTGAATTGAAATGAAAATAAGTAATGTAATCAAAACAAACAACAAAAAATGACGCATATCTAGACACAAGAATCCGGTATAGCCAAACAGAGAACTAGTAAGTAACATAATTAAAAAAAGAAACAAAAATGCAAAAAAATCTAAAAAAAAATACCTGACAACGTGCGGATGCTTCCCCAACGCGGCATGTGCGTAAACCTCAGTGAGAGCCGCTCGCTCGGCCGCTGAACCCGCGACCGGCCGCAACGATCTCTTCAACGCGTACACGCATCCGTCGAGTTTGTTCACGCAGCGGGCGACGCGGCCGAACTCGCCGCGTCCCACTACGCCTAGCTCCACGAACTCCACATTGTACCGGGATATGTTCGATTCCTGGTGGCGAAAATAATAGTTTTATAAAAAAAATTACATACAAAGACAATAATAAGTAAAAACTACTTAAAATCTAATATATAAAATTCTCGTGTCACAGTTTTCGTTGCCATACTCCTCCCGAAACGGCTTGACCGATTTTGATGAAATTTTTTGTGCTTATCCGGTATCTATGAGAATCGGCCAACATCTATTTTTCATCCCCCTAAATGTTAAGGGTGGTCCACCCCTAAATTTTTTTTGATTTTTGAAATTTTTCCAATACAAAATGATTTGTTTGTAGTGTTGTCATGGAAACTGTCAAAGCGGTACGAAGTCCGCCGGGGGCAGCTAGTCTTCTAATATATAAAATTCTCGTGTCACAGTTTTCGTTGCCATACTCCTCCGAAACGGCTTGACCGATTTTGATGAAATTTTTTGTGCTTATCCGGTATCTATGAGAATCGGCCAACATCTATTTTTCATCCCCCTAAATGTTAAGGGTGGTCCACCCCTAAATTTTTTTGATTTTTGAAATTTTTCCAATACAAAATGATTTGTTTGTAGTGTTGTCATGGAAACTGTCAAAGCGGTACGAAGTCCGCCGGGGGCAGCTAGTTCTAATATATAAAATTCTCGTGTCACGGTGTACGTTATTGAACTCCTCTAAAACGGCTCGACCGATTTTCGTGAATCTTAGCGTGCATATCGGCTAGGGTGGAAAATCGGACAACATCTATTTTTCATCCCCCTAAATGTTAAGGGTGGTCCACCCCTAATTTTTTTTTAGATTTTTGAAATTTTTCCAATACAAAATGATTTGTTTGTAGTGTTGTCATGGAAACTGTCAAAGCGGTACGAAGTCCGCCGGGTCAGCTAGTAAACTTATAAAAAACTATAACTTCAGTAACTGTAAACAAAAAAATTGCCCCCAAGTCATCAGAATGCCCAGTAACCTAGCCACGTTGGAAAATAAATAAATAAATTAATAAAAAAACAGATTCAGAGGTCAATAAATATAATAATGGTTTAATTACATAATGAAACAACATTACCTTTTTCCTGAAGTAAATTTGTTTACTTAGATTTTTAATTTTGTTTTTTACATGTTTTTTTGTGTTTATTTGTGATGGAAAGTGTCCTGCTATGATAAGGCATTTTCCAATATTTTTGACGCTGTAAGGGAGAAAAGAGCTGGACACTTGCCGAGTTTCTTGCCGGTTCTTCTCAGTACAAGATCTCCCGCCCAGAGTAGACTTACGAACCGATGGCATAGTGACATTCACAAGAGCTACTTGTAGCCTAAACTGAATAAATTATTTTGAATTTGAATTAATGAAAAAGAATACATTTCCGCCTTTTTGCCTGCTAATGCGAATCAACGTATTTTTAGATATTATTATATACATATAATAATGTCTAATAACTTTTTCGCTCAACTGTTTTAATAAGGAACGCAGTGTAAACGCCCGCCGGCAGCGGTCCGCCACTTTACAAAAAATATCAATAATGAATAGAAGCCTTGTAATACAGGACCAATCAGAGCTGAGCTATAACGACCCCAGAAGACTCGTTGAATTTTTCTAGTACTTTGTGATTGACGGTGCAAGCCAGAGCTGTATTACGTCACTGTGTACACCCCTACCGGTATAACAAGAATCGTGGGTTCGCTTCCCTACTCGAGCTTCCAGACTGGTTGTATTTTTCCCGCTCGCTACTTCATCCGCTTGAAAACACCCGTGCCCCATGATGGACCCCTATTGCAGCGCCACCTACCGGGTCCAATTGTAAATCTAAACCATTCTCGAATCCACTTGAACACACACAAAACATTTCAACTAAATCCGGGCCAGCCGTTTAGGAGTTCAATTACAAACACACGCACAGAAGATTTATATTTATAGAGATAAGTATAGCATTTTCAATGCAAAAATATAAAAAAAAATATTGCTTTTAAAACTATAGGATACCGCAATGTATAAAGAAAGAATCTTAAAAAACCATAATACATACTCTCATACTCTCATGTCCGTCCCCTAAAAAGGGGTAGACTGAGCATCGGAATCACCAATTTTGAGTAAACTTGCCGTTAGTGACCTCGACGCCCCATAAATCATAAAATCATAATCATAAAATCTTTATTTGCGTAAAACATGGTAAC